>JARJLF010000067.1:0-530963 GCA_029378395.1 Mycena leptocephala | reverse complement strand
AACGCGGACACGTGCATACCCGATTAAGCTACCAGAACTAACACATGTATACCCGGTAGTGTAATCACCGTAGTGTAAGAGTTTTAGTGTACAGTATATAAGGAGGACGGGTTTGAGTGGTACAGGACTGAATCAGGAGTCCCTGCTGGAGCCAGTGCCTAACAGCATCTGTCTCGTCTCAGGTCGTCCAAGTTCAGGCTTGCTTCTTAAACCAATACTCTTGGAGTTTGTGTTTTAAGGTCGCAAGTTTTATAAAGTGATATTGTTGCCTTTGGATTAACGTCCACTGTTGGAATTGAGTTTGGGATAGTCGGAATATTGGTCTTGTCAGAGTTATTGGGAATCGGGATCGTCGGACTATTGGCTACCACGACCAGTGTTGTTCTGTGTGCAAAGCTGAGAAGCTTATATTTAAACCACTTCTATAAAAGAGCATTCTTACCCAATAATCTTAATTCTGCTAGTTTGCGCACTTTGGGGAAAAGCTCGGTTTAGAGTAATCCACAAAGCAACGAGCAACAGGAAAACTTAAACAGTTTTCCTTGGACCTTTCTAAAAGTGTCCTAAAGACTTGTAACTTGTCGGACATCATCTAGACGTTCAACAAGGAGGAAAGGAGACATATTCAGTTGATAGTTGTGGTCTAATACATTAGTCTACGGAATAAGTGTACTCGTGCTAATCAAAAGTGACCGGAAAATCACCAAAGATTTGAATAAAGCGTAAATATTTCCGACTTATTTACACATGGGTCATCATTTCCAAGCTACCTGAGTATTTTCACGCAACATCTACATTTGTCAACTGGGTTCTCAGAGCCACAACTCCCTATAGTAGCCAATTTGGATATTTCCATACTTTGTTAGTTATTGACACATTGAAGATATTCAGCCCTATCTCGAAGTACATGAATATGCACCTTTTGTGCCCAAAATGATTTTCTGAAAGCCTCCAGGTCCGAATGTGGCTGCAAGCCTCTGAGGCAGTATAACAACAAAGAAAGAAAATGTTCACCTTTGAACTTCCCAGAAGAAATTTGGTTTTCATGGGGCTCAATGCTTTTCTAGGGTTGGGGGCAATGCATAGTAATACTGGTGACTGTTAGACCCCACCAATAGATGTTTTGACCCACAAGATCCTCTGCACAGCAAAGAAAATTCCGGATCTTTCCAATTCTGGTCACTTTTGATTAGCGCGAGTATTACTGCATTCTGTCTGTTGGGTTTGAGCTTACTAGTATACCTGTTGTAGATACCGAGCAACCCTTTCAACGAATGGGGGAGTGGACACAGAAGTAGAGAGAAAAGAAGGGAGCGGGGAGAGAGATGCACCAAAATCGCACCATTCCCACATTAACTCAGATCCATCACAGAAGGGAGAGCTGGGAACAAGCCATGGACACCGGTATGTTGTGGCCAGGGCGGTTGGACTCTGGCAGCGGGTCTGCGGTAGGTAATGGTACAGATAGCAGTTGGCATAGAGAGCAAAGTGGCTGCCCAAATATGGAGAAAAATATCAACAGGGAGGGTCAGCGGGAGAGGGAGAGATGCGGGGGAGACCAGGTAGTGCTCAGTGTCGACAAGAAGAGGTCCAGAACTGGTGGCGTGGAAGCAGCAAGGATCCAGGGAACCCATAACGAGGACGAGGCTTGATTGAAGGTGGACTAAGGCTGACCATATAGGAGAGGAGATCCAAGGCTTAGTACTTGTCAATGGGGCTTTGGCCATACTTTGGGGCATAGCGCAGCGGGTGCCAGGTGTTATTGAGGTCTGGGGATGAGGTGGTGGTGCGAGTCAGAGAGCAAACGTGGCAGGATTGATTGCCGCAGCGCTGATTTGGCAGCGGCAAATACCGAAGGTGCGGGCAGGGCAGGTCGGAGCAGATGCAACTGGAGTTGAGCAGGCGGGCAAAGCTGAGTCGGCACAGGTCTCAGAGGCCAGTGCACAGGCGTGCGGGTGTGTGGGAAAAGGTGAAGCCCAGCACCTTTGGCACGAAAGGTGAAGAAAAGGTGTACCTTTTGAGCCAAAGGAATGCAACCGTTTCGGGTCGGCCAGCGGAGTTGTCATGCGGAAAGGTGTGTGGGAAAACGCGGCACAGGTGCCACCCACCGAGACAGGCAGGGGGAGTGAGATGGAAGCGAGTCCGAGATCTCCGAAGAAGGCAGAAGTTGAGTTCAAAGATTGGCACGGTGGCTACATCATCATAGTAATAGCGGCGTGAAGCGTGGGAAAGTTGGGGCGGCACAGGTTCATCCTAAGATGGCCCAAATTCTGTACCCTTGATCTCGGTCAGTTGGGCACGGAAAAATCTGAAAAAAATCGTAACATGGAGGTAAATGGTACAGAATTTAGTCTGCGCAAGAACCGCACCGATACAATAGGTGTGGACCACCCGGGATAGGCAAAAGTGATGAAAAACGCAATTTTCACCTTGTCGGCAAAGAGCGATCTGTATCTCGGTGAATAAAAGGGGTACCGACCCAGATATTTCGGTGGGTGTGGTTGCGATGTATATCTACCATTTGCCCCTATGCGCCCCAGGTATGGGCAAGGGAAACACATCGGAAATGGGATCACAAGCGCGAAAATGGCAAAACCTGTACATGCCAACTTGTAGAAAAATAACCCAAAAGGTGGAAAGCCAAATAAAAAGACCTCATCAGAAAGGTGATGCATGTGAGTACCTCAGAAAATCAGGCAGGACCAGGGGTAAATGCAGGTACCAAAATCATATTTTTAGGGCTCCGAACCGTCCGTAAAACGGGACGGCCGTCGAAAAAACGGCCGTTTTCTGACCAAAATAATTTAGAAACGGACGGGACGGGTTGACCCGTTTCCGTCCGTCAACCCGTTTTCGACGGGTGCATTATCACTCGAGGTGGGTCACAGAAAATGAGAGGTCAGTCAAATGATGTTCTAACCGACCTGGTTTGACGTTTTGCATCCTCAGGAACACCGGAATACAGGTTCCTGACCATATAGAGTGAGATCTTTCTCAAGCCGTTTCTACCCGTTTTTTCGATGTGTGGAAAATGGCCTCGACGGACGGGACGGGAACTGTTTTGACGGCCCGTCAACCCGTCCTCGACGGCAACGGGTCGGAGCCCTACATATTTTAGGGGGAGGAGGTCAGGATGGGAGGAATACACACAACGAGGTCAAATGAAAGGGCACCAAAAGATTCTAGCACAGCTTATGGTAAAATTTTAACCTTTGTTCCTCTGAAATTATGGGCGGGACTCATCTGAAACCCTTTCTCCCAATGATTGAACATATGAGTTGTACACCTGGTCTTTGCACAGCTCACTGTACCGCACTGGCGTTACTTGCCCGCGGTGGGCTCGGTCTTGGGTAGGGGGTGGTTGGGGTATGTGTATATGTTGTTTCCTGGTCGATATGTACTTTTGTCGTCGTGTACATGTGTGCAATATAATGGCTTCCGTCTTTTATTCGACTTTGTTGAGCGCTTTTGAATGCTTTCAATGCTGCTTCACCTGACTTTTTGCGCTTTTATACTTTTTTAAGCAGAGGCACTGGACTAAAAAAGTGTTCGACTGCTTTTCGGCTTTTCTGTTTGTTTGTTTTTTTTTTCCTTAAAAAAGCGCAAAAGACGTCAAAAAAGCGCGCTTACTAAGTTGCTGATGGAGTTGGACAGGGAGAAATGGCAATCATCAATAGTGGGAGGTTTGAAATGCATTGCAGGAGGAGAGGAAGTCTGAGCTAATCGGAGCCATCGGAGATCATGTTCGGCCCAAAAGCGAAGCAAAAGCTAAGTGAGTGTTCTGATTGGCTCACTTCAGCATAGCGTAGCAGATGTCTTTTTATGATAGAAGCCTGTCTGTCCGAAGCCTTTTCAAACTCCGCTACTCAGTTGACCTTGCTGCGGTCCGATATTACCCCGTTTAAAGTCTGCTGCTCCAATCAGTCAGTTGACCTAGCTACGATCCGATAATACCCCATTTTCAACTACATTGAAAGCGGCCCTCACTTCCATTGGTCTCCGAAACTGGGCTACTCATCACTGACAACTTATTTATTACACAGGAGGCATCTGCCAGCACTTATGGACCCATAAGCGGCAACCGCTTATGAGCGGCTTATGGGCCGCTTATGTGCGGCTTATTGTGTTTTGCTTTGTAATGAAAATTGGATCTGGCCTGTGTTCGAATCCGACTGGGTGCATTCTTTTTCAAACTCAGGTATTTTCCCAGAGCAGTCTAGAGAAGGTCAAAATACACTGTTCCTCAAATTTGATAGCTGATTGAACATTCTTGAGAGTGAAAGCCCTGTCAAGAATTTGGCTGGCAGGGTATGTACATACCTGGGGAGAGTGAAAATCAACTCTGGGGAAAGAATCAAACCAGGCTGAGCGAAAATGACCATTCTCAGTGATAATCCTCTCTGGGCCCATATGCTCAGGTCAGATCAGATCTGGTCCATATTCTGATCTTTTGATTGAAGATGTTAGTATTTTGAATTTTTTGCCTTGCACTGATGAAGCACACTGAACCAGTCTCATTCAAATACTGAGAGGTGATCATGACTTTCACTTTCAAGAGCTCAAGGTCTTTCATCGGAATCTCAATCCACTGACTAGAATTGCACATTGTCACCAGAATAATGACAGCCTTTCTGAATTTTTATATGGTGTGTGGCTCTTCCAAAGTTGCAAGAGAACCAAAGAAGCATGCCCACTTAATCTTCAATCAAAAGATCAGAGATCTGAACAGACCCGAGCATATGGGCCCAGAGAGGATTACCACTGAGAATGATCATTTTCCTTCAGCCTGGTTTGATTCTTTCCCCAGAGTTGATTTTCACTCTCTCCAGGTATGTACATACCCTGCCAGCCAAATTCTTGACAGGGCTTTCACTTTCAAGAATGTTTAATCAGCTATTAAATTTAAGGCATAGTGTATTTTGACCTTCTCTAGACTGCTCTGGGAAAATACCTGATTTTGAAAAAGAATGCACCCAGTTGGATTCGAACACGAGCCAGATCAATTTTCATTACAAAGCAAAACACAATAAGCCGCACATAAGCCGCTCATAAGCGGTTGCCGCTTATGGATCCATAAGCGCTGGTGGATGCCTCCTGTGTAATGTTGAGGTTCCCCCTTTCCAGCTTATTTCAGCTACGTAATGGTTCTACACCATCGTCCGTGCTCCCCATCACGCTCTGAACAACGGTGAGCCCAAACACCAAAAAAAAGGGGAATGGAACGTACCACGACCAACGCTGTCCGTCTTGCTCTCCGCTGCATAACCTTCCCATTCCGCAAGCGCGGCATGTTTGTACACCACATCCAGTGATTCCAGTCCAATGTCAAGCCGGGACGATCGCGCGGTGCTCCCCGGGCCACGGGAGGTAGATGGCAAGAAAAGGGACACCCAGGCGTCCGTTAAGCAAGGACAGTAGCAGTTCAGCGTCGTACATCTCCGCTACGATGAGCGGCCTCTGCCAGTCGCCCTCCTCACCCACCACATCGCACGATTGGCGTCCCCAGCGCACCGAGCAACAGATATCGAGGCCGGACCTCGATCCCTGCAGATCATCGAGTGGCAACACGGGAGGTGCGGGGGTATATGGCCTCGGAGCTAGCTAGCTCATCGGCAAGTCGCGTTAGGGTCAAGGACGAAGGTAGGAGAGTGCGTGGCTGTGTTGATCGGCTGGCGGATCAACTCCTGCTCTTCGCCACCATCTTCTTTTCACCCTTATTATCATTGCTTATCGGCTGGACAGACTATATTCGGTGGTTGCCCTACTTAACTTGCACGCAGTATCCGTGTTTTTCTGCTGGAGCGGACGATGTACATCCATGGAGACTGTGTCTCTGGTTGCACTAGTGCGTCTTCGCTTCCCAGAATCCCAGATCTCCCCCCTGCACTGACCCCTTCATTTTTCATTTTTTACCCTCATGTGATTTCGTCGTCGGTGCCCCGCGTCGCACAGTTTATTTACCCACTTCGGGCAGAATGCGTGTCCAGCAGGTGCGACGACCGGCGTCGTCCACGTCTACGACACCTCCAGCTGTTTATGCCCATCATGACACGTACACCGTTCCTCGGGTACAAGAAGCAAGACCATGGATCCAGCTCCCTCCATTTATTTTTGAAAGTGTATTCGACGTCAAAATCGTTAAGATAATCGTCGACCGCAACTGAACACGTATATATAGTAGCCTCCACAGCTCAAGTTCGACCGACGGCACTCAATGCCGATGTCGTCATTCAGAATGAGGACCTCTGCTGGCTTGGCATTTTGGACGTGCCGGTGGGCCCTGTAGGTGAATACTGACAACGTTATTAGGACAGGATGCAGCAAAGAGGATGGATAAGGACATGCATGCTTTTTAATCATTCCATCTACGGTCAGGCTTTATTTGAAACCCGGAGATATTCTAGAGTGTAAGAGACATCTAGAACATAGGCAACGTGATTTTCAAACGCAGGTACGTCCCCGTTCTCTGGAGCCGAGTCAAGATTCAGAAAATCATCGACATATTTCGCCATTTCTTCCTTTCTCCACCCAAGATTAGTGTTGCCGTGCGCTTTGGCCCTCCCTTTATTCGCCAATTTGCGTGGCTTTGGGGGCTTGTCCCCATACCAACGTTTATTGGATGGACCAACGGCTTCTAATCTCAGGGGGAAGAGTGGGATTTGACTTACTCGCTATCAGATCCATTGTCCGAGCTGGATCCGCCGCGAAGGTGCAACGCGGGCCATAACAAAGAGTAGGGACAGCTGGGATATTTAACCGACCCAGGTTCGATTCTTCATCATTTGAGCGATACCCATCCCATCTCAGAAACGATAGAGAAGTTCGGAAAGCATTGGACACATTCGAATAAAAACGGAAACTGTGACAAAATCTCAGAGAGATATCGAGCTTGTCAGAGGACATGAAATTGCACAATGGAACCAACGAGGAATTGTGAGGAATGAAGACGAATAATGGCCACTCAAGCGCGGGTACTAGGTAGGCGGTTAATTCGGATGTGCGATCCATGAGAGTGACAATGTCAGCGACTGGCTTGGCGAGACTGCCGTGTGATGCGGCCGAGTCTTGCCGAGCTTCGTTGCTACCGTCTGGACATTTAATTATGTGGCATGTTCGATATCCAATCGTTTGCGGGAGGGAGAACTTCAAAAAAAAAACCAAGAATTGGCAATTGTCGGTGGACAACCAGTTCCCTGTACGCGATTTTGGAAGGTATAGAGATCCAAGGCAAAACTCAACCTGCATACAAGTTGAAGTTGAATCCCGCTGCAGTATATACAACAGTGTAAAATTTGTAGGGACACGGCCACCAAATTAAGACTGTAAATCTGAGATGAGCCGCAAATTGAACTGAAGTGATCCACAGAACGCACCTGATCAAGTGCACTGAGTGGGTGCCACAGGCAACACATATCCCGCAATATCTATGTCGGTGTATCCCTGGCTGGTGATGAAGGCGAGTCTCTCCGATACCGAGGTGGTATAGAAGTTGATCTTTTTGGTCTCGTGGTACAGGCGGTAGAAGGGGACACTTCCGCACATTTGAGTCGGATAAATGTAAGTGAATGGATCTTGCGTGACGTGGGCGTAACCATTCTGCAGGGCATTGTCTCTTTCCGTCGTTGAAATCGTGTAGAAGTTGTCCGTTGTGGCGGTGTTGAATAGGCGATAAAAGGGGACAGTCGATTCTTCCTGGGTGACGAAAACGAGGGCAGCGACGCCTTCCAAGGATTGCAAGTTAACAACAGCGTTGATGACCAGACCTACATTGGTGGTGTACCAATGATCGGTGTTGGTCGGTCTATAGGTCCTATAGAAAGGCTGGGCATTTGTCTGATCTCCACAGGTGTCGGCAGACCGTATCTGCACAGGGGAGGTTAACAGAGTTCTGCGATGTAATTAATGAATTACCGCATCTGGCCCAGGCTCCTGAGTATGTAATGCAGTGGCTGAACCAACCGCAAGAGAGATGAATATCGCAGATAATATGTACTTCATCCTTTAAGTGGGGAAGATGGTAGTGGGCTATTGATGTATTTCTCGCGGCTTTTGTACATAGCTGGAGATTTCTGGGGGCAAATGATTCAGCTTCTTCGTCGAGTCCTGTGTCACCGTGGACTTAAGGTATGTTCTGCGGAAAACTCGATGCATCGAATTTGCGCTGAGAACGGATGTTAAGTTGGATTCCGAATGACAAGAACACCCAAAGAACTCGAGGATAGTTCTGATACAAGGAAAAACGGAAATTCTCACCTGCACACGGAAGAGTCGAACACCCACAATGGAGGTCCAACTGTCAGATATGAATGTTGAACAATTCACAGGCCGAGACTCAAATTCGAATGTGCCGGGTTCATCGGAACTTTGCATGCACCCTGCCGCGCTTAGGTTAAGTCAAAGGCGGGGCCGCGCCGATCGAACTGCATTGCAGGATACGCTTCGGACGGCAATTCGTGTGCGTGAAGGTTAATTTCATGATACATAATGCGAGTGCAATGTGTCGTAAAGTTGAGGATTCAAGATTGCGCGACGGGAATTACTGGGAGAAAAAACATTGGCAGGGCGCTTTCGGCGTCTATTCGAGACCGACGCCTGTTCGTTCACGTCAAGTTCCCAAACGACGACTCTTCTTTGCTTCGCCTTCGGTAGAGTCAGCTCCGCAACCATCGCACGCACGTTGCTGTTACATCTTCGGCAGCAAATCCCAGCTTGGCCCTGGTCTCGCCAGTACAAAAATATCACTAGCGCGGCAGGGGGGCATGAAAAGTCCCGACGATCCCGGCAGGTTCGATTTCGAATGTCGGGCGTGCAACTTTGCGACAAGCTCCATTGTGAGGGGTCGGATATTCCATATTCAGGACGCAACTTCCATCTCTCTTCGTTAAACTTACATCAGAACTTTCCGTTGAGTGTTTCTCATTCGGAATACTACTTAATGATGAGCAATATCCGTTCTTAACGCAAAGTCAATGCCTAGACTTTCTGTGGAACACGCCTTCCGCCATTTTATTGACGCCCAACCCGATGGAATAGTCCCTTACCCCTCATTCATGGAATTTGTTGCCTAAAATCTCAGTCGACCTGTGAGTATTTGAAGTTGCTGGTTGCCTTAGTCGCGTTGCATGATGCATGCAAGTCCACGAAACTGAAAAGTCTTGCAGGCGGTGGAATATTCGATGTGAATCCTACAAGCATCTGAGTCCAGCGGGTTCCAATTCCGCAAAAGATGCGAAGATTTGATACAAGTCGAATCGTGCGACAAGATTCGAGTCGCGTTGAATCTATGCCGCCTATTCCAAGATTTTGGGCATCGGTCGATACTCTTTTAATTTGATCTTTTCCATTTATCGTGAGGTGGCTTGTAAAAATGAGATACATGTATTCAGAAATAACTACAACATGAGGCTTCATGCACTAAATAAACAGTAAAAAGAAAGGCGAGTGTACGTACAAGTAATGCATCAGCGCCAGGACCGTGTCTCTCCCGCGCGCACTTGCAATAGGTCGGTGGTCCTGCAAGGCGGCCAGAGCTGCGAAGCACTGCAGAAAAAGCAGGGCTGCGCAGCGGCTTCGAGGGTGCGCGCATTGACACCTCATTAGCACTCCATCGCAGGAAGATCGATGGGATTCGGAGGCAATGACGCCGTCGTGGTTGATGGTCGATGTTGGGAGATGCAGCGCAGGAGCAGCTGAATGGGGATATTACGGGGGGAGGCGACAACAGGGGTGTGGGCGACAAGAAAGGGCCGTCGCAGGCGCTGCGTATGGTGGAGGTGCTGCAAGTTGTCGTATCGAAAAGTTGATGCTATTGGCGGCACTGCTGGGCGAGGTGGAGGGGTCACGTCCCGAAACGAAGCAGACAACGTAAGGAGCAGGCTGCAGGTGCTACTGAAACGGTTTGACGATGCAATGCACGCGATTGTGCAGTCCGAACGGAGGCGGTCGAACCTGGCGATAATACACGTAGGGGACAGAAACGGAAGACAGTGGTGGGGAGTACGAGCACAGACGCAAGCGCTGCGCATACACCAGCCAGCGCATATCGTAAATGGGCAATGACAGTGTCCGTGACTTTGGAGGGGGACGAGGTGGGATTGTGCTGGCAACGGTCGAGATGGGCAGGGACATGAGCGGGGAGGAGTGCGGAATGTCGTGCAAGTAGAGTGTTCGCAGAGCGGCGAAGATGTAGCCACGTGTCGCGTTTGGGTATTGTCGCGCGCTATAGACGTAGACTAGGCCGCCTCATAGGTCCAGTCGCGCTAAGTTAGGATGAAGAACAGAGGGAAGAGATTGCGTGGCTGTGTTGATCGGTTGGCGGATCAACTACCTTTTGCTCTTGGCGTCCATCGTCTTCTCTCGAGTCCGACGCCTGGAGCCCTCGTCTTGCCTAGCGCCCGCGTTTCTAGCCCTTCTCACTCCCTTTGGCCTCCTTTCTTCCTCGGTTTCGGACAATTGACGCGTCGTTAGGCCATTCGGGCAAATGTCAACGCTTCTGCGCAGAAACGCGTCCAACGCGTCAACTTGCTGTATATCACCTACATATTAACCTATCCGAACTGGAAACTGTACCTGCGCAGGATAATTTGAACCCTGCCTTTCATGCCGCTTCAGTGTTTCTGGTGCTTGGACTTATTCCACCCGTTGTCGTCCTTCTACTGATCTTTCGCGCTATTGTGTTTACTCCCTGATTCCTGTTCTCACTTCTAGTGCGTTCGCGGATGAGCTCAACCCTGACAGGAGATATGACTCCACAGTTATTGTTTCTGTTGGATTTTGCCTAACTCAGATGTGGGCGCGCTGATTTCGTCGCTGTTCTGTCTTATCGATCGTCACATTCCTTCCAATTTCAGCCTTGGGCGCCCATCGCCGCTTAGTACCACTGGAGGCGAAGTCACTTCGCCTCAAGTATGGTAGCTTCCGGCGCAGGGGGGTTTGATTCCGCCCAGGATTACATGCCTTCTTTTTGTTCTTCCCTAGTCCAAGCAGCACACCTTGTTGATTGAATTCAGTGTCCATTGAACGGGGAGCCGACCCATTTTCTCACTCTGCCGCCGATTAAGCTGCCAAATCAGACCAAAATAGTACATCCATCTGCCGTATCCGGCAACTGCGGGGCCGAGCACGGACTCAAGCGAAGGCTGTGAGAGAAGCTGCATGTCGGCACCGAGTCAGCGGCTCGCGAATGACTCGCTCACAAAAGATCTGTTCGTATACGCTGCATCGAACTCACTATGCCGGACAAGAGGTTCGTGGGCGCATATGTTCGAACTGCAACTTTGGAAGACCTCGATGAAATTGCTGCGATGAAACAAAGAGCGTTTATATCAAGTCCGGTCCAGACTTTCTTCTCCGGAGCGAAGGCGGTGAGTGGCGTTCCTTTGATTTAGTCTAGACACAATTAAACACCACCACAGTCCTTGACTATCCACCCCAAAGACGCCAAACGGAGGGCGCATCAGACCAAGTATATTGAGTTTGTTCTGCGGAAGTCCTGGAGTTTGGGCCTAAGAATTACGGTCGTTGCTGTTCCTGCGACCGATGGTCGAGCCACAATCGCTGGAGCTGCAATCTGGCTCCCTCCCGGACATAGGAAGTCTCCATCCCTGATTAGTTCTCTCCGGATGGGTCTCCTGTCCGTCTGGATGAACTGGGGCATCGGAGTCATGGCGGTGAATACTGATTCAAGTTCTTCTTTGATTTCATGGATCGATTTGGTATCACCGATAGCGCATATCGGATCTCACCCAACCCATCAAACATGCACTCAGTGATGGGTACGCCGAACGAAAGCTGCCAGGCACCCCGGAGAACAGTTGGTGCCTACAGCTCGTGGGGGTGGATCCAGAATTTCAAGGCCAAGGTGTGACCCACAGTTAATGCTTAAATGTGCTGACACTGACCGTTGCGAAAAAGGCTACCTGTCAATGCTACTTCGGGAGGCGTTTGAGCATGCCCCGAATGCAGTGTTTACACTTGTCGCAAACACACCGCATGCCCGCGACGTTTACAAGCATTTTGGATTCGAGGTCAAAGCCGCAACCGCTCCTGCTTCTAGTACCTCTTACATATATTTTTAGGTCGTCAGGGAAGTCACGGTGGGGAAGGGTAAAGTGGATGCATTGGGTGTGGCATCTTCAGGCACCGCCGCAACTGGTTTCCCCATGTATCCGATGATCAAGGTGTCATGAACGTCCCGATCTGTCCCTGCCACCAAGGTATCCTCAAATGAATGATCACGCATTTTTCCAAGTCAATGGAATCCTTCTGTCTGCATAGTGGTTTTCCGGTCCTTCTAAATGGCCTATCGCGTCCGCTGGCAGGACATCTCACGGTAAGTATTCTCCTATATATTAGACCCGAGAAGCTGCAGCAACAAGCTTCGATGAGATTGAATCGCATAGCGTAAGGAGGGTAGCCGAAATAAGTTCGTAATGTATACGAAGATACAGAGATCCGTTCCACATCGGGAGATATAAAGACCTGAAAACTATTTCAAGGACGAGTATATGCATCCGAAAGATTAACATAACAACAGACTCGATCGTAAAGTTTTTAGAGCTGCAGCGAATCATGCAGACGGCCAAAAATATTCGCCGGTGCGGGCGTGAACAAACTAGGACCTGAAGCTGACGACGCAAGACTCACGTTAGTGAGTAGCAGAGTCCAGCACAACGTGAGTTATGCAGCCTGGTCTTGAAACTGTGAACTTGGTCTTCAGCTTGCAGACGCCAGAGCCCGGAGCTGAGCGATCGCGGAAGAGTTTGGCATAAAATCTGGGTGATGCAACGAGAACTGCTCGCTCATATCTCTATGTAGCGTCAGCGAATCGAGAGCAACCCTGGGAGGTAACCACTGGAATCGTGTCTGCGACATGTCTATGAGAGGCTGATCGACATCGCCGGAAAGCAACGTGACCGCCTTTTGACTGATAAATTTCGATTCGGATCGCTCACGTTGAAAAAAAAAACTGGTTTTAAATACATGGAGTGGCCTACTTATGGACAAAGAATCATTGCTGGATGATTGGACACATGAGGGGGTTTTAGTGGGTATATGGCCCATAAATGATAGACATGGGATAGGATAAATTAAATTCTAGGGCCAGAGTCCCACACTAGTTTAAAAGATGTGCGTAACGGCATTTCCTCCTGGAAAAAATTCACCAGCACCGACTGGCTAATGCCTAGCAACCCAGCAGATGAGCTCCAGATGTTTCTGCAGACAAAGTGTCATTATCCCAAATGCTCCCAAAAAAAAAAAGAAAGCAGACAGATTCGATAGTGGCTACAAGACATGCCGGAGCAAAGCTCCGGCTAGTAGGTGAATATAATAGGGGCAAAGGGATTCTGCTGCTGCAGTGACGCAGTGGCAGTGCAGCGGCAGTCTGCGGCAGTCGGGTCTGCGGCACATGTTGAACTGAGCTGTAGCACGGCACTCCTACCTTTCCACATGACCTAGTCACACACTATGGAGCCCAATACATCGCTTTGCATCGATTATGGCTCAATTGGAAGCATTAGACGACGTTGAGCGATGAGTTGCAGTTTCATGCAACGGCAATCTGCGGCAACCAGACAAATGCAAATGCCTCGCCGCGGCAGTCTGCGTCACTTTGCAGCGGCAAAATTGGTACTTGCTGCGGCAGTCACGCCATTTACTGCGGCAGTTAAAAGCTGTCCCGCGGCAATCCTGCAATTGTCTGCGGTACTCATTGGTATTATACAGCGGCAACACTTGTGCTTTAGGGCCAGTGCTGCGCATGGCAGTACGAGTTCGTTTCGCCGCTGTGCGGGGCTTTTTTTACTGGTGTAATCTTTTGCAACACTAGTTAACATGGGGTGGGCTCACCCTCGCCCGAGCTTCGCTGCCCGTGGTAAGGCCGACAAGCCATTTCTGGCCATCACTGAAAGATTGGGAATCTGTGATTTGGTAGTGATTTGAACAACAGTATGGCGTTCACCGTAGGATGATCAATCCTTGGTCTGGTAATAATTTCAAGGACTGCATTTACAGAAGGTAGACCTGAAGCACAAAACAGTAGCACGAGTATCAGTCTTCGTGAGCCCATCCCACCCCTTCTCTTCTACTTGCGCGAGGATCACCGGAATCAATTCAGATCGCAACTGGTCCAATATCATACATATATATATATTCACTCCCAATCACCGGAATTAATTCTATGCCTAAATCTTATTCGTATCCCTGATACCGGTGGCCTATACCTGTTTACTGGTTTCCTGGATAGCTATACCTGCATTGTGCACCAGATACAAAACCAGAACTCCACACATCTTATATAAATTAATGATGTACGGGCTCACCCTCGCCCAAACTTCGGTCGGCTCGAGTTCGCCCTGGACATGGATCAGGAGTATCTAACAATTACGATGATCATGAAATATTCAATGAATTCAAGTGGGGCTCACACTTCGCCAAAAAGAAAGAGAGAGATCTGAGGACTAATTGTTTTTTAAGGCTCGTAAGTGGAATAGCATCCAGAGTAACACCCATGATAGTGTCCTTGTATCATCCGTGGGCACAGGCTTTCTAATTGTATCCCTTACACTGTGCAAAACCAAATATTCAAGTACATCAAATCTTGCCCTCCTTGTTTTCAACCACAACTCGACTGTGATACCACTCATCGATTATTATCTGATCCACAAGTTTCCCGGTGATTCTGAAAGGTGCTATGGGGCACAGCATATCCAACCGAGAAGTTTTGGGGACACCACTAAATTGCCGTTCTGTTTGATATTGGATGTTACCGGATGAACTTCACCACCCGGGCATTCAGACCAGCCAGGACAAAATACAGCTCTGCTGCTGTGATTTTAGCCATCACCGTTTTCAGAAACATCTGGATTCGAGTAAATCTGTCCAGTAATGACTGAATAATGGCTTTCGGTTGTTCTCGTTCAAAAGTAAGAGGCTGAATTTTGATCTAACCAAATTCTTTATTCATATGTGGCGCCTGGTATGGCTATGAAGCGCCATTAATTCCCCATTGAGCGCACCCAGAATCATGCCAATTCGATCAGAATTGAACACGAAATGAACACAGAAATTCGGCGTATCAATGTTCTTATTCTATTTTTGGAAGGTGTAGCAACGAATATCAGAAAAGTGTAACGTGGAATGACAAAGTGATCCATAAAGGGTTATAATAATTCCCTTAAGCAGTAAAAGTTCCGACACGAAGCGCATACGTCATAACACAAAAACCGCTTCACTTGACGGAAATAACCGAAGAAAAAAACGAGTCTAAAATAAATTTTAGAACTCGTAACAACATAGCCACGGCAATGTTCAACCTTACAACGGCACTTGAACCAAGTCGTCTGTGGCAGTCTTGCTTCGTTTTGCGGCACATCTCTGCGGCAGCCAAGCCGGTATCAAAAGCATTGAATGGGGCTTCAGCACGACAACTTCGTTCGAGTAATGCAGAGTTGCCATCCTTGATTATATTCGACTTTTCTTGTGAAAATGATTTAACCTGAACATATAAACATTGGTTCTTCATTATCATATCCTATTTCTATTGCGGAATTGCCACCTGCATCAGATTTTGAGGGAACTGTTTAATTGTATTCAACACATATGTGAGTACGTGCACCGAGAAAGATTGAATTATAGGTGACTCCCATCCATCTTTCTCGGCGCTGTGAAATCAATTGTATGCCTATCAAGGTGCATCAATGACTTTACTCTACTAAATTGCCTCAGACAATGTCTATGCTATCCCTACATATATGGCTCATTCATTTGGTACCCAAATGAACCACCAGTGGCTATACCAAGACACAGCCATCCGTTTTGTACTACACAATGGAGGGGCAATTGCATAGGCGCTTATAGAATGTTCTTCTTACCGTCTTCCATCCATATTCCACTTTTCCACCCTTCACTGCCTTATTCTGCTTTTCACTCCTTATAGTCCTTTTCACACCACCAATCTTCCCACTTTTGCTTTAATCCCCTTTTCAACCCTTTCAGTGCTTTTTGCACCTCATTTCCCTCCTTTTTTTATACCACTTGGCCTCTTCTTATTGCATTACACCACCTTATTTATTCAATTAAAGTCATGTCCCGCCTTATTTTATTCAATTACACCCATGTTCCACCTTATTTTATTCAATTACATCCATGTTCTCCCCATTAGGCCATGTGTTTTATTATATAATACAGGGACATGCAGACAGTTTGTCGGATTAGAAACATAGACTGAGAGAGGGATTGTTCACAGCAAAGAACTGAATAAATTCAGCATAGACTACGACTTTAAATACAAACAAAACAGTCAAGTCACCAAATGGGGACAAGTAAACACGATAACAACAGGGCAGAAGAGCCTTCAAGAGTCCGTATGAGTTCGTACGAGTTAATACGAGTATGGTAAACACAAACGATATGAATACAATATAAATAAGTGACGGGTGCAGTGCACCAATGAGTGAAGTTGAGTTGCGCTCGGGGTCCTCGGTTTGCTATCCCGACACTTTTGCTACTTAAACACACCTCAAATTCTGGGCCCGCACCCGCCTTCCTACAGCCCACTCAGGGCCGGCCATGGCGTAGTATGCGGTGCGAGAAACCGCGCGGAGCCTGTGGGGAGGAAAACGGCACGCTGACCGCGGCTCGTTGAACGTGCCACCGGTTCGCCGAATATCCGGTGGTAATCAAGGCAGACAACAGAGAAGAACCGAACCAGAGAGTAGAAAGCCACCAGGAATCTTCTCCCACTTCTCTATCTCCCCTGGAGTCTCTTCCAGTACTCATCCAGAGCGTACAGGGCCTGCAGTGGACGCGCCATATCGGTCAATAGTAGTGGTTGAAAGTAAAGCCAGATTGTCACAGTGTCACGAAAGCGCTAGCGAGTTCACACAAGAAGAGTCTGCCGGGCTTTATCGTATTCTCTGAAAAAGGGTATGTGCTGGATTTTGGGAAAAAACCTCGATATGTGTCGGATCTCGCGGAATGTGTCGGATATTCTCGCTTTTGACATATGTGTTGTAGTGTCGCGTTTCCTATATTCTCAACTCTCAAGAAGCATATCCAGAAGGTCAGTGCCTTTGGTTCCACTGTGTATTCAACCGACACCGACTAACGATTGCGCTGCGGGTTTCCCATAAGGTGGCATTGCGGGTCGTGGAGGACTTCGGTGAAGACGCCTCCCACCAACGATGTCCAGCGTATATCTTCACCGTCGACGGCCTCGTGCGCAAGCCCGTGACGACGCAAACCTTTACCGTCCCTGACTCAATGCATGTGAGCATCATGCCGGAGAAACTGAAGGACTACGTGCGCCCGCTGGCGTAAAAGAAGGACCGGATATACGTGCACGCGCCGCCACCGGGCGTTAGTGCGACCTGAGCAATGGGTCGGGCACGGTTATACCTATCGTACGTCCACCCCTTCTTCTCGATTCGTGAATGAATTTCGATGCTGATGTCAACTTTTCTTTCGGCCAGAGCCAGGAAACGGCGGGCTGCGGAGGTCGACGAGGTAGTCCGCGAGAGGGCGCACATAAGGCTGGGCTAGGTGAAGGGCGAGAGTTCACTTTTCGGCTTGCAAAATGGGCTTGCACCCGCGCCAACGGGCTTTTTCGGGCTTGGGCTTGGATTTAGGTGTAGATCAAAGCCCAAGCCCGGCAGATCGGCTTGCAAGCCCGTTTGTCGGCTTGGCAAGCCCGTTTGCTCGCTTAGCCGAGAAACGGGCTTGTGTGTATTTCTCATCCTGGTCAGACTAGTTTCTTAATCTGAGTGCATAGACTATGTGCAGTAGGTCCATACTTCTAGGGCTTGTAATTTTTTATAGTATTTTGCTCACTGATCTGATAATATGCTGTCACCGCCGTGGACAACAAAGGGCAACATTGTCAATTCACTTCCAAACCACGGGCTTGTCACACTCAGTGTAGTCTCATTGTCTTTATTCATCGCTTGCAAGCAGAGGGTTTCTCACAACTCGAATTCCCGGTCTACTGGATCCAATTTTCCTGTGACATGTTAATATAAGTTGTTGAAATGACTCAAAATTATTCTATCATGCCAATGCCGACTCCTAATACAAACATCATCGAGGCTCTACCATACTCTCATGTAGAGATATCCTTGTGCTGTCTTCAATCCATTTCAGCAGAGGAAACACGGACTGAACACAGAACATATTGCAGTTCCAAACTCTTTCTGAGAAATCTTTGAGCAGGAATACTCAAAGACCGATGTCACACATAATTTGGAGGCTGCTCGGGTGTAGGCAATAAATTCTTGAGTTGACAAACGCGCAAGCCCGACTGTGTGATGCCAGTTGAACACAAGCCCGTTTGTCTGATGGCATCAGACAAACGGGCTTGGGCTTGATCTTAGCCGCGATAATGTTCATACCAAGAACGAGCGCCAGGAGCATAATTTACTACTCAAAATCGATGCTTTAGTTGACTCAAAGAGATCTGATACAGAATTTCGGTGCATAGACTTGAAAATCTTGTTGATATTGACTGACAAGTTGAACACAAACCAGTTTGTCTGATGCCATCAGACAAACGGGCTTGGTCGTTTTTTGGAGGAATGCTGGCATTTTTCAATTGGATTAATGCATGTGACCTTTTGTATTGTATTTTGGTTCAGTTTCGCAAGAGAGCGACATTTCCCACTTCCAAAACGGGCTTGCGCCCGCGCAAACAGGCTTGTTCAGGCTTGTGGATTTGGGCAAAGCAGTTATCGAGCATGAATCGAATGAAAAGCAATGCAAGGATCTGCTGCTAATCCAAAAATAGTGCCCAGATTGCAGAGGAAATGAAAATCAATTCAACCGAATACACGGAGAATCTGACTGAGCGGCCAGTGTGCTTGGGTTTCGCGCGTTGCAAGTCACGTCGGGGGTATTTTGTTGATCTGTACATTAAGAAACAGTTTTGATCGGTGGTGGTGGTGGGAATCAGCTGGGAGGCCTAGGGCACTAGGTTTCAATGACGTCCAAGCAGGTCCAAGCCCGCACAGCAGTCTTCAACTTTGTTGGCGTCGGAGATGCCATCAATCACATCGGCGATGATGGCTGAGAGGTTCTGACAATGGCAAGGCATGTTAGGTGTAAAGCCAGGGCGAGAGAGGAAGGAAATGGAGATATTTACCACAGGGGGAATGTATAGTGTAGCTGAGGACATGTCCAAGCCCACCCAAGCCCAAACCGCACAAGCCCGCACCGCCAATTTTAAACACCGCTAAGCGGGCAAGCCGTTTTGCCAAGCCTGTCAGACAAGTCTGCTGTGAGATCTGTGAATATAACATATTTTGAGATTGCCTAACACATGCTGCCCTCGCATTTTCTGGTGGTGACGCGGTGAAGGGGTGTGATGTTGAGGTGGTAGGGGTAAGGGTAGATAATGCGGAGGCATCAGTCAAAAGATATCAATGGATTACTTACACTGTATATACTTGGTGTAAACGAGGACAAGCCCAAGCCCGCGCAAGCCCAAGCCATCAAAGCCCGTACAGCCAAATTTAAACTCCGACATGCGGGGCAAGCCCGTTTTGCAAGCCCATCCGACAAGTCTGGGTGAAGGGCCATCGTTCCTCGACTCGTACGACATATGCCCAGTATGACGACAGTAATTGCATTGGTGTTCTTATCGCTCTGAATAACAACGAAGAGTAATCCTGATATTGCTGAGTCGTCAACGCCGTTCTGTTTCTTGGTATTTATGCATTTTGCGCAGATCACGACATCGTCGTCACGCGGACATTGCGGAGAACGGCAAGGAGTTGCCGCATGAGGTGTTACGCGGGAGCACGCCCTCCAGACGCATACTATCTGACCTACGGAAACTAATATAGAGGAGTGGCCTTTTTATTCTCTCGCTTCCATACTTCGTCAAAGACATTGTATTGCACTTACATATTCCACATGAATTGAACTTAGATTCTAACAGCTACTCGTCTCCAATCTCGACAGCAAAGAAAGGGAGTAGGTGCGTACGGCTTTTCGGACCGAAACAGCGCGTCTTGACTGGATCCTCTCCAGCTTGACCTTCACGGCAAAAGCCCAGTTCCCCAACAGTCTTGCGTCCTCTTAGCCTCTTTTTACGCGGTTTTATGGCAGACTGCGTTCCCAATGTGGACCGTTTCTGAGTCCCGACTTGCGCTGATGCGGGCCTTGCGTTCCAAATGCGTTCTTCAAGCTTTGGCATACTACTAGTAGAGCTCCGCTTCAATTGTAATGGTCAACCCCGTTTATTAGGCTCCGAGGCTTAGTTCATGGACTGGGCTCTGGAGGAGCATTGAAACTCCACTTGGTACAGCTCTCTCTGATTCTGATTCTTAATCCGGCCAAAAATAAGTCAGGTACGTTCATTCTGGACCTTAATTCCTTCCTGGTTTCTCGCATGATTTCCAGTGCTGATGAAACCTGACAAGATTCCCATATGATGTGTGTATTTAACAGTGACGGCAAAAAGTTGGCCGCGGCGGTTTGAGGCTATTTCTCGATTACATCCCATATAATAAGATACTTTCATGAACATTGAGTCATTCCAGGCTGATCTGGATCAAATAATGGACACCTCACCTTTGGCGTTCTTCTGGAATAAAATAATTGGGTGTTTTCCGAAAAACCGACTTGGCGGATATGGATGGTATCAAAAAATGGCCATAGTGCCATGAAAGTACTGGTTAAATGAACTATAACCACATTCTAGTTAATAGATAGGTTGCGCAAAAGCCGTACGAGCCGCATGCGGCATTTGTGCATTGTGCAAAGCCGCACGGCAAAATTGAAATCTGAGAGGTAGCAATTAATTATTGTATTTTAAGCTTACCTGGGGCGAAGGAGAGGTGCTGTAGGGAGAGGGAAGATCTTTGGCAATGCCTCTGCTGCGTGGCAGACGTAGAAGTGTGGGAAAAGTGCAGAAAAGTGAGTAATGCCTTCGTGATGCTTGAAAAATGCGGCCTCTCACAGGTGCACATGCGAAACATAACACTCTCGAAAGTGGAATATGAGATTTTGGAGGCATTGAATGGTACTACGAAAGACAATGATCAAGAACAACGAAGAAAAAGCCGCGGCATTGCGCAATGCACAAATTGCCGCATGCGGCTCATGCGGCTTTTGCGCAACCTATCTAATGGGAAACGATCAGAATTTCGGCTCGCAATGCAGCTAGCAAGTTGGCCATTTGGGGCAAATGGCCGAAAATAGGGCTAAAATGCCCAAAGTGAGCAACTTGTGCGCTGCATTGCGAGACCAAATGCACATGAATTTCCTGACCAACCCTATAATCCTCTTCAACAGTTTCCTTATCCGCTGTTTCTAGGATCTGTGAGTTGTTCCCTACATCTCTTCACAGGGACGCTCTTTCAGCGTCTCCACCTCAAAAAACATTTTCGTCTCCACCGTGCTCTGCCCGCTCGTTCTCATGGGCGTAAGTGAAGACCTCCCGGTGCAGTGGTTATCATGTCACTCAATGAGCTTGACCATTAATGCGTTTAGCACCGAAAGAGTTGCGAAAAATGAATCATCCATTTACTTTGTTGAAATCGACGTCCGAACTTGTGTCGGTGGAAGGAAGATCAAGACTTTACAAAGGACTCACCTGGTTGGCATACCATGCCTCGTCCTCCGTCACCAGAGGGATATAAAAATTCTGAAAGAGAAAATCAATTTTTAGCAAAGCGATCGGGCAGGAAGGAGTGATAAACAAACCACGATCGGGAGTGATTGGGGAGTTCATTTGGGGTTCATGTTCGGGCCTTGAAGCAGGAAGACAAAAAACTCGTGGCAGATGGGAGACACAACTTAGGCAGATCTTGAACAGAGCACAAAGACCAGGGTTCAACGTTCAACTCCGGACCGGAACGATCCGAGAGTTTGAGCGCGAATATGTAGTCTTACTGACTCAAATTCAACGAACGAGCCACCTCGAAGGTCGTGTATTGGCAGAGGCGGCGTATCGTAAACATGGTAAACTAGATGGTAACATAGATTCAGGTTACTACAGACACCTAACATTCTTGGTAGTGATAAGCTCTCGAGCCAGCAGGTACGACGTCCCGGTCACGGTAAATGACCGAAATGACTGATCCCCTGGCCAGGCACGCAGCATTCCAGGCCGAGATCCCATTGTCAGTATACTCAATCTCGATCACATTATTGCTATAGACGTCCGTGTAGGAGTCGCATTCCTCAAACTCCTGGCACTCCTCCGCCACAGCAAAGTCGAACCCAGCAGTCGATTTCCCACTCGATCCAAGTTCTTCACCGGTGTTCTTTTGAGCGACAGCGAGACCGACGGAATGAGCGTGGTCGGTGAAGAGTTTGGCTAGAGCAAGGTTGTTGGCGGCGGTGAGGAGGCCATTGGAACTGTAAAGGTATCGAGGTTATCGGGTTCGATGGGATTGAAGCCTTTTTCGACTTGCAGGTGTCGATCCAGCCATTAAGGATGGTAACCATCGCTTGTCGGTTTGCGTCAGTACGGGTGTCGAGGAAGTATTCGCCAGGCCAGTCCGGATCTTCGAACAAAGCCCCGCTAGATTTATGCAACAGCAGGCCAGCGTTTGCAGAAGCTGTAAATTGAAGGTAAGGGTACGAACGGAACACGTAAAGAACTGAGGACGTACATTGCCAAAATGCAGCGGCATCGGATTGAGTTTGGAACGCATTTATGTAGCAAATGTTATATTTGCCCGACACAGGAGAAGCGGTGTTGTCACGAGTGACCACGGCGACGTCTGCTGCTGGGGTGTAAAGGCCACCGATCTGGTAATCGGCTTTGCCATTCAAAGGGGGGAGGGTTACAGCACGTTTGGCGAAAGACGAAGCAGCGCAGACGGAAAGAGTAACAAGAAACGTGAAGGCGGCAGTAAACGAGCGCATTCTGATCTGTCTATTCCTGTCAGCTGAATGTACATTCAAAGGGAAAACACTGACCTGAAGGGAACTTGGAGAGACTGTTGGTCTTGAGTTGACCAGCCCGTTTTTATATCACTGCGGGCAGACCCCGTGGCACGTAACCTTCATGTGCCTTAGTGGAAGGTGCCCCAGAGCAGATCAGGAGCTTACAGGAACCGAGCCTGGAAGCTCTCCGGCAGTATCTCGCTAGTGCCATGGAGGTCGGCAAATTAATGAAATTAGCGCAGCTGATCGATTGCTATCAATCAGTAAGGATATTATTGCCCTCCGGGCAGACCTGGATACGCCGATAGTCCATCACCCTTCATACATTCGGGCAAACCTGTGGAAACTTTCTCCCGCGTTTCAGCCGCTTTCGCTCAAGGTCTTGGCTTGTTTTCGTTGTAAATATCTTCTACGTTGCCTTCCTCTCTGGGCGTACGATTTCACTGGCATGTTCTTCTTTTCTGAGGAGGCGGTGCCTATCGCTCACTCAGCGCTTCGTGCCTCACTTTAAATGACTTTGCTCGTCATTTCTTTATTTTTTCTCAGAGGGAGTCATTTTCAGATGTTGACGGTCGTCGGCGCTCGATCGGCGCTTCGCGCCTCCTACTCCGGTGGTAACTTCATGTCCCTGGCGTCGCTTATTATAGATGCACATTCCGCGCTTCGCGGTTCACTGGTTTTCCTTCTCATGTCTTGTGTTTTCTGGGGGAGAAGCGAGTTCGCGCCAAACTCGTCACTTCGTTACTTCGGTTATATCCGTGTAAGTTCGTCAGTTTGATGGCATTCAGTGAATGTTCGTGAGTTCTACAAAATTTCAGCCAAAGCTCGTCACTTCTCGCTAGCCCACTGAAATTTCATCACTTGATGTACATTGAACCTCCTCCGCGAACTATCGGTGGAGGAGTTAAATAAAATTTTATGTTTTTAAGGGGATTATAGCACTTGCGCGCTGAAATACATGTAGGTGCGAAAATATGTGAGGTAGGTGAGTACATGATTATGATTACTTGGTGCAGATGCTACGGCAGCCGTTGATCAGCGATGTCCACATGTCCAATTCCAGCCCTATGCGCCTCGCGCCGCGTTTGCCGAGGCCCGTGCATCACGCAAGCCATGGAGAAGTGGCCTTACCATCCTGAATAAAAACCGCCCGTCCTATTCCTGCATGATTCCGGGTTAATATTGCTCTTGTCACGGTACAAGCAGTACAGAAAGGAGTAGCATACACCCACCACCGATGAAAGCTCTGTCTTCGATGTCGGTGCACATTGCCAGCAATCTAGCGAATTCCTTGCGCAGGCGCGATAGTCGTGGTAGAAGGCAAAGGGCGGTGTGGAAGTGCCAATAGGCACGCACGTCGCTCGTGCACATCAATGCATTACGGGCTTGTTCCCTCTCCGGCGTTAACGTCCACTCAATTTCTCTCATCCATCTATTGTATTACTACTCATGTTTCTCTCCTCCATCATAATTTCCCTCTCGCTAGGTCGCCAATTTCGTCCAAACGAGTATTCGCGCGCACTCGTCACGTTGAAACGGGCATCATCAAACCACGTGGCCGCGTATCTCACGGTTCGAACTCGACGAAGGAGGCGCATCGCGCCCAGGTCTGGAGTGCTACCTAATTTCTATCTTTCCTATTGAGCTTCTCATCCTCATTATCTCGCACAACTTCTCACTCACACATCTGTCTTCTCCATGATTTGTATAGGCCGACGGCGACACTCCTACCGCGACTTAGGCTCATTCGGATTGCGCTGGGAATCGAGGCGTCGCTGGCTTGGTCACCGAGTCGACAACACTGTTGGTGGGCAGTGTCTCTTCTTATCAGTCTTTGTGCATATCCTGGTTTGCCGAAGGTCGAGGGAAGGGGCTAGCCGGAGGTATTTTATTTATCGCACCACAGACACTTACATACACGCGTCGTTTGTATTCGTTTGGTTAGTTTCGATCGCGCGCGGGCTCTGGTGACGCGAGAGCACGCGTTTCGGTCATCCCAATCATGTAACCTTGCTGGCAATACGACGGAAAGGGGATTCCTTCCTCTCCCTCTGACCACCACCATCTCCGAGTCCTGAGTATTATTTTATCGAGTCAAGAAGGTCCTTCGAGTTAGACCAGGATCCTCAAGAGTTTTCGAGTCGAATTGTTTCAGAGCTGAGTATTTATATTGTCTCGTCACACGGGGGATCTACTCTACGGCTACTCTACAGGCTCACGCACGACCCGCTCTCCGCTGTTCTACCCCAGGAACAACCCTTACTTCTACAGCGGACGGGCCACGTGAAGTTCAACATCGGATGAACTGTTAGCGGTTGTGAGCTCACGAACTTTCATTAGAATTTACTCACCTGACGAGCTTTCGCAGAAAAACATGGGGAGTGACGAACTTTGTCGACCCGGCACCACAACTCATGCAAACCTCGAGGTTGGAGCTCAAAAAACCCCGAAACCACTTACTTGACGCTCAAAGTTGGAATAAATACCGAAGAAAAACGGTCATATTATCAGAACGCGGGAGTTCAACAGTATCAGAAACAATGTCTGAAAGTAGCTGATTGGTAGGTGATATCTGATATTGAGCGACTCAATTGGTCGTCCGCGCCTGAATCTGATCAGATTGCAGGGCCCCCCGCTTCAATACCTTTGCGCCCAGAATGATTCAGAAAATGGTCTCACTCAATGGGGGAGAAAAAATCTCCCCACTTCAACTCCACTTTGATCCTACGAGTATAGTGCTCGCTCAAGTCGTCTTTTTCAAAAGTAGTTCGATCGTAGGAAGTTGACCCGGGCCTATTTATCTTGGGCTCAGTTCGGTGAGCAGACTGGTGGCTGTACTGTAAAATAAAATAAAAAACAGAACAAATCGGAATAAATGAAAAAAGTATACAGCCACCAGTCTGCTCACCGAACTGAGCACAAGATAAATAAGGCTATGAAGCCGAGAAGCCACACCGGAATGAATAATAGATAGGTTGCGCATGAGCCGCATGCAGCTTTTGTGCATTGTGCAAAGCCGCACGGCAAATTTGAAATCTGAGAGGCTTCAATTAAGTATTGTGATATAAGCTTACCTGAGGCGAAGGAGAAGTGCTGTGGGGACGGGGAAGATTCTCGGTGTTGCCTCTGCTGCGTGGCAAACGTGAAAGTTTGGAAAGATGAGTGATGCCTCTGTGATGCCTGAAAAATGTGGCCTCCTACGGGTGCACATCCAAAACATAACACTCACAGGAGTGGAATGTGAGAGTTAGGAGGTATTGAATGGTACTTCAAAAGACAAGAACCAAGAACAGTGAAGAAAGAGCCGTGGCATTACACAATCCACAAAAGCCGCATGCGGCTCATGCGGCTTTTGCGCAACCTATCTAATAGCAATGGTTGCGGGGGCTGATAGTGCCCCGAGCTTATTGTCAAAGAAAGAGGCAGGTCCTTTGCTCGAGCAAACGACGTTTTTTAGCAAAATGAGTGCCCATCGTTGGGCTCCTTGTGACGAGTCCAGTGCTGGGCGATAAACGAAACCTCGATAGAATTAGGGAGCTCGCAGGACGAGAGGGCGATATCGCGCCAATCCCGACAGATCCGTCCCAGCAGCAGCGGCGCGGTAACTGGAGATGGTCGCACGCACCCATGACTCGGAAGGGATTGGACGAAAACGCGGGAAATGATTTCTGATGGCAGGGTAAAAACCGGGTATACAACCAGGCCAAGTTCCATCCTCAGATTTGCTTGGCCTCCACTGGACTCTTGGAGCCGCGAGGTGTGCCTGGTTACCAGGATTGCGCATGCGTGTCGGCACGCAGCTGGACGGGCGAGGAAGATGTGTTGCGAGGAAAGCGCGGAGAATCCGGGGTCGAATTCCGCGTGGTTTCCAGCCATTGTGAAAACGATAGCCCATTTTCGTTTTCAAGCAAAATTCGGCTCGGAGCAGCCGAGCTCCACACTGTCCACAAAAACCAACTCGAGATCGCCGTTTTGGTCTTTGGACAGTCTGGAGCTCGGTTGCGGCAGATAGCTGCACCTGGGTGGAGCTGGTGTGTCCTGCCGAACTCTGCTCGAGAATGAAAGTTGGCTATTGTTTTCAAAATAGCTGTCATGGTGTGCAAAGTGAAAAAGAGATGTGGCGGTGCTTGGATTGAGGTGATCGGCATCGACGGCCGAAGAGGGCGGAAGACCCAAGTAATACGAACATTTTACTAGTCATTTTGTTCAATTTATCTGCTCTGAGTAGTTTTATAGTGCTCAGAATGAGATACCTTTGAATATGTTGAAAAAAATAACTACAACTGAGATGAACCCGCTGCGCTCCTTCGGAATTTTGACCATGGTTAGGCGGTGAGAAACGCATGATGGAATGCACATTTATGCCTCCAAAACCAGAACTAAACACTGAGAGAACCGCTTCAGTAGAAATGGGCACGGCTTCGGCCGCAAATTTCACCAGAAGTCTTGAATTGATAATTGGATTCGGTGCCTCGAAATACTGAAGTGGCGGAATGAACGTCTTTCTCAAAATCTCGTGTTAGATCCATCTGCATCCTGGGAAGTCACCGAAGGAATGAAAGAGCTTCTGTACCAGGTGCTGCACCGCGAATCCCGGGGATGTGGAGTGCACGTCGTTGGCCCTTGACAACATACATCTCCCTTGTTTCACCGACTGCTGCGGGTCTTGGTCACTTGGAGAACAAGAAGATTCGAGACTAACGCATTTTTCAGTGCTGTGAGAAGTCCCGAAGATCCATTACATCTCCTGATGCATTAAACATAACAATTCATACATATATGTGATCTTGACTTGAATAAATTCAGTCGGCTTACCTTTACATATTTAATGCTCCACCGAATTGTTATGCGTTATGCTTACCTTGGGCATGAGTCTGCGGTAAACTTATGAATGGTGGGGGCGTTGTTGAATAAAACTCTTCTGTTCGTTGCTTCCAACATCATGAGATAGGATTAACGCTCAAACTGGCTTCGCTTGTGATACCGACGAGATTACCAATGCTTTTAAACTGTCAGTAGTTTTTTGTCATGCTGAGTGTTTTACCGACGAAAACTTACCAATACTTCGAGGTCAACGTCAGCATCTTAGAAATCATATTCCGAGATGTCCGGCTTTAACAGGGCCCTGTACTACTCCCGCAGATGGCAAGTCAAGCACCCAAACACCTTCTTTTGTTGAGAGTGAGCAAGTTCCGTTAACCGCAGTATAAATGTATTAGGCTTCAGCCATGAACCAGCGCTTCCGATATGCTACTGCCCACGCTTGGGGTGCTGCTGCAGCTCCGGAGCATCTACGCCCGAGTTGGCTCGGCTGAATCTTGCAGCTGCTCGTCCGTGATTATTCCGGTTGACGTCGACGTCCTTGTTCCCAACGACCCCACCGATGTATTTGGCGGCATCAAAAGCAATTCATCCAGTCTACGGCGTGTAAACGACACGTACAACATCTACGGTGTCTTTTGTCGCCCGGACACCGTACCAGGTGGCAATGCAGGTCCGTTACGATCCCGCTCTAATGCCTAATGGCGGTTCTGATTTGCGTCTCAGATGTATTGCAGGTCCTTGCGCACGGGGGCTCGTATACCAGCCAGTATTGGTCGCCTCCGATTGAAGAGTTCCGCAACTATTCCTACGCGGCCTTCTCCTGCAAGCGGGGTCTACCTTCGCTTGCTGTCGATTTATTAGCCGCTGGACTTAGCTCGCGCCCCGCAAATGCGTCAGACGTACAGTACCCCACCAGCGCAGCGGCACTGTCGCAACTCGCACAGCACCTTAAATCCACATCCATCCTCCCCGGCATCAAGCCATTCCAACAGATCATTGGTGTAGGTCACAGCCTCGGCTCTGCCCTTTTCAACTTCGGTGCCATCGTCGACGGCGCACAATCCCCCTTGGACGGTCTCGTTCTAACGTCCAGCCTCATCTTCGGTCCAGACGACTCCCCTCCGGGTTCCGGGACTGTACCCGCACGCGACGCCGACCCGATCCGCTGGGGTGATCTTGACCCCGCGTACGTCACCATCACCGACCGCACGCCGTTCTACCCGGCGGATCCTACCACGTTTTCGCCACGTATGGTCCTGTTCGACGCGTTCACGAAGGACTTGGGCCCCTCGAGCATGGGAATGCAGGCGGCCTCGTCGTCGATTCCCGCTGCGAACTACACCGGCGCCGTCGCCAAGGTCGTAGGAGCGGAGGACCAGGTTTTATGCGCGGCTAACCGGTGTATAGACGTTGAGGCGCTGACAGCGGCTGAACGCGTCGTGTGGCCAGCTGCAAGGGGCTTTGAGGTCATCGTGTCCCAGGGAAGCGGGCATGATATGAATCTCGACTTCGAAGCGGGGGCTGCGTTCGAGATAATTTTTAACCTTGTCACCAAGTTTTCTGCTTAACTACAGACTGTAAAATTCATTTGTCCTTGATCAGTCACTGCGGTCCGGTCCCCGCTAAACTTAACCTCAGTCTAGACGCCTAGCCATAGCTACCGAGATGAGTAAGTGTAGTTGAGTCGAGTTGGCCTATCCATAGTCTGTGTAGCTTGGTGTAGGTCTGGCTAGCTCTCTGTAATTATCTGTAGGTCTTTGTAGCTAAGTTTGCCTCAGCTTAGCTCTTTCTAGTCGCCTATGCAAAGCTAGGAAGATGTGTTTATACCTGAATAATACGAAACCAGGCTCGCAAGCATCGAATTCGAGCCCTCACTGATGTTGTATCTGTTGAATAGTATCAACTCCTGCTTTCAGTTCGGTTGTTAAAAGTATTTCTCTCCGAGGTTCCTATGCCGGAAGCCCGTCTGCCGGTGTTCCATTGGCTGCAACTAGACTCAACTACACTTGGTGATCTCGGTAGCTATGGCTAGGCATCTAGACTTAGCTGCAAATACCTATGCTGATCTGATTTTAGGTACCTAGGCACAGTCCACATGAGCTAAAATTAAATTGAGTTTAGGTGGCTAGGCAGTGGCTGTAGCTGGCTACGCTCAGTTAGGCACAGTCATCATGAGCTAGGCAGACTAAGTTTAGGAGGTAGCGGAACGCAGTGACTGCTCTCGCTGAAAGCTGAATTCGTGCTTGGATAGGGAGCTGCTGGAGGCTAACATGGCCTCCAAAGGTAAGGGGGCTGTCCTGATGCTGGGTCTCTAGTGGATGCCTCGTTAGGAAAGATAATTGACCACACGTAATGACTCCGCACCTGTTCGACTTCGACGTGTACAGGGCTGCAGCCTGTAAGGTTAGCATTGTCTCAAGGGTTGAACATGATATCATTATGAGGTTGCGTCGCTAGGGAGGGGGTATGGCACACATACTGTGCAAAAGGTTTTTTTCACATCTTCAGCATTTGCTACTCAAAAAACTACAACTTAAACCCTCGAACACAAGTTTGCAGGGAGGTTGAAGTTGCGAGACAACTTCACCCAGGATCCACTTCGGAGATGCGCAACTTTCTGGCATGGCAACTTCACAAAATCAACTTCTGCTTGCGCAACATGTTCAGGAATTGCAACACACAACCTCAATTTCACCAGGTTTTTGGAGCAGCAACTTGAGTAGGTAACAACTTCAGTCGGTTGTAACTACGTCCAGTCCAAGCGGCATCTTTGACCTTTTACAGTGTGATTGGCTCAGTTCTGCTGTCTATATTCTCTCCCAATCATATACTCTTCCTCAGTTATTTCCTGGGCGGAATTTTATTTCTGCACTCATTGATCCATTAGATTTATTGATTTCGACCGAGGAATTCCCGATCTTGGGCATGAATATGGACGAATTGGACCGAGCTTGAAGTAATTAGAGAGTTTGCGGTGAGCCACCGGTAGCCACCCGGTGGCTCCCGAGGCATGCGGTGCTGGTAGAAAAGTGCTATTTTTGCCATTTTTGCCCATTTTTGCCTTCTTCTAAGGGCGATTGTGAGCTCAAATCACTAGGTATTAATATGGTTCAAAGTGGTATTCGGCACTACTTGACGAGCACTTTCAGACTGTGCAATCAAAATTTACCCACACGCTCTCTATAAAAAGCCGATTTCAAATTCTGAGCAAAAACGTGCCGTATCTCCAGAATTTATAATTTTATAATTTTCTGAACATACCCAAATATCTTCTATTCACTCATATTTTCTGTGATTCGGTACCCAGGATACTGAGAACCACCATGCGCAATTACTTTTTTCGTCAGCGAGTATACACGGCGTCCGAGCGAGAATGCTGGAATGTTCATTAATCATGATGGCGAAATGGAGGAGATAAATGCAACGTTGGGGGATTTTGATTATCTTGCAGACAACGGGAATTGGGGGATTGATGCTAGGCGTTCGCATTGCAATGGATTATTTTTTGGCACTGGAGGAATATTTCAAAAACCTCGTGATTGGCTTCCTTTTAGTGCCCTTGACTGTATTCCTATAAGTCATCCTTGACATTCAGCAAGAGGGAAAATATGTCGGGCCAAGCCCAATATCAATATCCCATTTCAACGGAAGGAAATAGAGTTCTAAGATATCTAACGGCACTGTTGATAACTCCGGGTCCGGTCGTGTAAATTCAACGGCCAGTCAATTCTGAAGGACTGAAATATAAGTCGGAACCTACTGCTAGAGAAGATGTAAGTTGAGGTCCTTCCGTCCGAAGCTGTATTTCCGTGGGATCAAACTTGCGTATCCCAATGAAACACGAACTTCGAAGTTGCGACTCTTTAGAGTTGCAACCTTTCGAAGTTGTCACTTGCCGAAGCTGCATTCACCGAAGTTGTCGCGCAGGAAATTACTGGAATTCAACTTGCGGCAAATCCAAAGTTGTAATCTAGGGAAATTGTCCTACTTTTGAGGCCAATTGGTCAAGTTGTACTTGAATTGTGAGGGCAAACATGAAAAAACTTTTTGCGCAGTATGTCTTCTCTGCTCTCCTCATCCACAGACACTGAAATCCCATTGTCACACTGCATTTTTCTGGCCTTCAATGCAGATTCTGCTTCCTCAAGAGCCAACTTTGCAAATACCTCAGATTGCGAATCCGGACCATCCTCGAATCTCGTTATGCGACCGAGAAATATCGTTGTTAGGATCCACCCCCTCACATTGATGCGACATAGTTGAATCTGCCCAGTTTCCACTGCAGTTCAGCATTGACCTGGGAACTCAATTTCATAGACTCAGCGGCTTAGCCCACTGCTTGGGCAGTTAAATTCGTTTAATTGGTTGAATGAGCTTAATTGGTTTAATGGCATCAGGGTGCCCAGTAGCATAGACACTTGCAGTAATTGTCCGGTTAAATCAACTTAAACTGGTTAAGTAAACAGCTTAAGAAAAGGTCTCCCCAAAACAGGTTTGGTTTAAGCCAACCTAAGCGGGTGACAGAAAATTCCAGAAATACAGCTGTTGATTTTACCGCCGCACCCATTGACAGGACGATGGGCAGCCCTAATTCGCAGATTTCTGAAGCACAGCCACCTCGCTCGCTCTTGAACCGAACTTCCACTTTACCTATCTATGGTCTTGAATTCCTAAGGCTTGGGCTGTAGTCGTGGACTGGAGATTAGTCTCTCCCGATGTCGTTTCTCTTGATGACTTTCAACTTCAGTCATGAATCTCACTGAGCGGCTGAGGTTTCGACGGTAGTACGGCGGCATCTTTGAGGCACAGATATGGTTTGTCTCGGCCTCCACACCATTGGCAGACAAAATTCAAATTAATTATCGGGCCGATGGAGGACAAAATGACTGAAAGCGCAACCTACAAATCCCCTTCCCTTCCACTGCGTCGAGCCAGATTATAACTCATGAAGGCGATCCATATAGTGTCCACCCAATGTCCTCGCAGTCATGATACAAAGTCGCATTCTCTAGAGTTTCCTCCCAGGTTTGAACAAATTCCTCTTCGTCAACTGGCAAAGGGGGTTCATTGAAGTCAACCGTGCCATCGGCATGGTGTGCACGTCCTTGCCAGCTTTTCTCGTAAGGATAATTCCACTGGCGGTGTGTACATATCTCTTCACTCTTTGCGAGATAGCTTTGCCAAAGTTCTATGAGCTCCAAAGGCGGATTTGGGTGGGCCTGGCATTGCATATCAGTACTAGGTTATATTATCGAGCCAAATAATCACCTTGAGCCATTGCACAACATCGTAGAACTCGACTGAACAGAGGCAATCCCTACTATCATACTCATTAGATGAAGGGAATGACTCCCATGGCGGAATAAATCCATGGAGGTCTTGAAGAAGTTCTCGGCTTGAGTGTGGAGAACATCTGACAAATTGACCCCATGGATAGAGCAATATGTCGGAACTACAGTCATGGGTGAGTGAGTGGTCCAACCAAATTCATGAGGTACATTGCGAACTTACCACATATCCATGGGTATGTCACCAGTACCAACTCGTTGAATCAGCTGAAGAAAAGCTCGAACTAAGCTGCTGAGCGCTTTCTCACTATTGTAGAGTTCCAAAGAAAGTGCAAATATTATGGTTGCACCAGCAAAAACCTGTTTTGGACTTCTTCCACCTATGATTGAGCACAATGCAAAATGAGCAGCTATGATTTGATCCCATGATACATCCAATAGAAGACGAGTGTAATATATGGACCCCGATGGGGAACAATAAATGCTGAGGAACCAGCTGGCTTGGAAAATTCGAACAAATTCCGGAGACAAAGCCACAAACTGACGACAGTCTTCCAGGGACAATGATGAGAAACTGCACATCCTCGTCTGGAGCACATGGAGGGCACGAGAGGATAGTGAAAGGAGCCGAACTTTGAGCGAACAAAGTTCGAATTCTCTCTCGCCCATCAGATCCCAGTTCAAGCAGTCCCACAGCAGCGTGAATTGGTGGCCTTGCCAACGGTGGAATAAATCTTTAGGGACAGGCCGAATTGCCTGGAGTAAATTACTTCAAAGACCAAAAGGTATATTGGTACAGTCAGACTCACTTTCAACCAAGTTAAAACCTTGTTAATTTCATCTGGGAATGAACCAAAAGGAGTCGACCAGATGAAATCCGGATTTAAATCACAAATCAAAGGTACAAGCTCTGCAGAAGGTGGGATGGAGTCTATGCATTTGACAACATCAAATGCACGAAGATTGCTGCACAAAAGGTGATCAGAGAATGGGTGCTTCAGGTTAAGCTGCACACCAGAAATTATCATGCCAGTGGTTGTCATCAGAAAGTGCCTTAAAGACAGCGCGAGCTACGTTCATGCGGTTTTCCAGCTTGATATGAAAGATCGTTGACCGTTGCGGATCCTGTAAAAAATCCAAAAATGATGCATGGTGCATGGAAATATCGCCATTCTTCTCTACTTTGAGGACAGAGCGTAGGGCACGAAGAATTAGTTGCGTATCTCCGGCCCGCAGCTCAAGAAGTCGGTCAATCTGGAGTGGGTCCCGCTTGAATCTCGAGACAATCATGCACTGCAAAATATCCAGCAGTGTAGAGTGAAATCGGTTCGGAACTGCAGAGAGAATCTGGATATACAGCTGGTCAAGAGCCTCGAAAGGAGCCTCGCAACCGGTGGAAGTGAGACTTTGGACAGACACAAGCCGCTCCGTTGGACGAAAATATTTATCGTCGATGAATTTGATAACTGTGGCCGCATAGACAAAGTACCCGGAGGATTTTTCAACCAGACTTCCGACAACCTCTAGTGATGGCCATGGAGTCGGAACATATGCCATCGTATGCCCATGTTCACGATGGATGCGAGTGAATTCGTTGTGGAAGTACCTCCGAATATCTTCGAACGACTCTTCGACATTGACTAAATCAAGGATCCCATTAAAAGAAGGGTGGTCTAAGACTTCGTGGATATGAGCCTCTGGTCTGCTGGCGATGAGAAATCGAAATTTGCTCGGATGTAGGCAGACGGTGATTCGTATCAAACGTAATATTTCCACCTGAGAATCAAGAATATCGCATTCGTCGAGACCGTCGATGAGGAGAATCAATTGCGGAGAATTGCCGAGTGCCTGGCATGGCTCAACGATCATTTTGCATAGTTGAACCTCCATTTGTCTTGCCACAACGAATGGATTATCTTCCACAATTTGTAAGATGAGGGGTCTCAAGTCATGATTGTGGTGTGCGATCTGATAGGCAAGCGTGGCAAACAGAGCTTTGGCATTTCCTCGAGTTGTGTGGCCCTGTTTGAAAAAGAAGGCACCCCCGAGGCGACCTGCATTCTGCAATCGCTGACATAAAGTCTGCATGATGGCGGATTTGCCCGCCCCCGCAGGCCCATGCAGCCAACAGATGCCAGGCCGGGCGGAGTTAGCCTGGGTTGCCCAATTGTGTAGGCCATCCAGCATTCCTGTGCGTGTTTCGGGATGGCATCTTGGCTGTGGAAAACTGTCAGCAGAGTCATAGAGTGCCTCCAGCGCGACTGCGCGGTGTAGAATATTTATTCCTGTTTCCCCTTGGCGGTGATTCACAGTCTCTGCAGTGATGAATGTTCCGCCATGCATAGACCGTGTCGGATGGGGAAGGCATGGACGTTCGAAAGCGGGAAAGAACTCATCCATCCCCCTATTTGACTGGTGATTCCGGGACTGAGTCAGGAAATCGCCGAGGCCAGCTTGATTGATGGGGTGCTGATGGTGGACAGAATACGGGAAGTGTGGATGGAATGGAATAAAGGGGGAGGGAAAATACTGGAAGGTGAAGTATGGTTGGGGAATTGTAATGCAGAATGACGGAAAGGATCCAGTGCAGGTATGGAGTGCGCAGAGAACGAAGCGTGTGAGTCCGAGGAAGGGTCTTGTTCGTCGAAACCCGCGAGCAAAGGCCATTGGCGATAAGAGCGATCTATCTGGTATGAGAACCAGGACACTGAGATTTCATCTGAAACGTACCGTACAGTGTTTGCGTCCCTCCGATCCCGCGGTGCAGGTTCTGCGCGGCGCCAGTGAATTCACGGCTGGGTTCTTCAAACCCACTAGCTTCCAGTAGAGGTTGGAGACGTGTGTCCGGCAGCTGATTTTGTATCACAAGGTGCATGGTGGTGGCTCGAAAATTGGGTCCTTCCCCGATACCCCACCACCACCCTCTTGCCCGCCGCTTCCACCTGCGCCTCCGATACCTCCTAAATAAAATTAATATTCATGTTGACAGACAAACCAACTTTCTACGCACCCCAGATTTGAGAGATGAAGATGTTGTTGAATTCCTGAGATTCGCTAGGCATGGCCCGTGCGGATCGTTAGAGACCTAGATCTAGAACGAAAAGTGTGGATCTCGAGATATGTGCGCTGGTTTTATATCGGTGACCAGCGAGGTTTATACGGGAGACAAAACCGACCAATTGAAGATTGAAGGGAAATGATGATGCAGCTCGGTTGTCTACTCAGGTCTGGACGACGAGACAGACGAAAAACGACGCCGCGAGGGGATCGATAGTGACGGCGAGAGATACAGAGTGGGCATGTGATGTGTGCGTGTCGTCGACCGAAATAGGACTCGTGGAGGTAACGCGGTGCACGTGAGGGACGCCTGCCGGCACCGCGCGGACCACCATACGATAAGGATGTGAGCCTACAGGGGACTTGAAGGCAATAACTGGTAGACACAGCCAGACACAGCCGGTCGCGGTACAGATCCCATTTAAGCGCGCTAAAAATAAATCAGATTGTTGGCAAAATTTACAGCCGATGTCAGTGCCGAGGGCGCGGATCGAAAATTTCTGTTTTGGGATGTTTCCAAAGAATTCCCTATATCTCTGTCAGTTCTTCACCGATTCACATAAAAACTAAATAGCTAATTCATGCACAATTAGTGATAAAGAGGAACTTGTGAAAATATTACGTATTAGGTAATTTCTGTTTTGGGGCTGTTTTTGCACTGAATACCGTCTAGCATGGTGAGAACATTTCCCAGTGACCTAGAATTTTGGGAGGGACAATGTGTATATGTTATGAAACAGGTTATAGAGCCAGAGTTATATGAAATGTCCAGATGAATGTGATCTTGGTAATATCTCTGAAAGCCAAAAACTGCCAAATGTTTTAACTGGAGCTAGAAGGACTGTAACTAAATTATCCTCACTTCTGGCTCTATCACATGTTTTGTCAGATATGCATGTTGTCTCTCCCAAAATTCTAGGTCACTGGGACATGTTCTGGCCATACTAGACTGTATTCAGTGCAAAAACAGCCCCAAAACAGAAATTACCTAATGCATAATATTTTCACATATTCCTCTCTATCGCTAATTGTGCATGAATTAGCTGAGTAGATGTATTTAGTTTTTATGTGAATCGGTGAAGAACTGACAGAGATATAGGGAATTCTTTGGAAACATCCCAAAACAGAAAATTTTCGATCCGCGCCTTCGGTACTGACATCGGCTGTAAACTGACTTCATCCCCAGAAAAGAGTGTTATCTGTGTAGACTCGGACTATTATTTCTGAGGAAAGAGAACTGACTACAGATCTAGGGAATGGGAACCTACGATTTCGTTTTTACTCGAAAAATGCCATTCTCTCAATGATCACAGTCATTCTCGGCGGTGAAGACATCCGACCATTTCTGGCCACAATAGCTACCGACCTCCTTCGCGACAAGGTTATCAAAGCACCATCGGTGACACATAGATTCCGTTTAGGCCAGAAAATTCAACGGTCGGCGAGAGGAAAGTCGGGCAAGCATGACAAGGACGGTGTAAAATGATTAAATCCGAGATGATAGTTAGTTGTTTGGATTCTGCCGTTCGATTTGCTCTCCGATTGTAGGAAGTCCGAAAAATAGTGGGACGGGCTCGACGGGACAGGGACCACGAGTGCTGCAAGGTATTCAAGAATTTCCGCAGAGTGAGCGTCGAGTTGGCCTTGGCGCTGGAACAGGTGAATATGGACGGCCAGAAGGAATCAGAGGCTCAAGGCTAGAAGATGACGCAGTCCAACCATTCTCTGAATTTGATATGCTTGAAGCTTGAATGGCCGCTGCGAGGAATGATGAGCGAGAGGAAGAAAAAAGAGATAGCACAACTCATCAATCTTCTGTTGGGCACCCACCATCGACGAAAGAAGGCACTAGCCTCTTCGCGGGAGTGCTATTTCCGAGTGACATGATCATGGCCACGGCAACTCTCAAGATACATTGTAGAGCTTCATCTCAGAGGATCAGCGGAGAGGAAGACTGTCAGACGAAAAATTCGATCGAAAAATTGAAGAAGGTCAAAATGAGTTTAGCGAAAATCGAATACAGAGATAGGATTCAGAGCAAGGCCCGCAAGTCGGCCCGAGCGTGCGTACAAGACGAACGCGTGGGGGATGGTGGCAACGAAGGGATTCCGAAATCACAAAGACATTGAACAAGCTTCGTGGCACTGCTGTGGCCACACCCTAGGAGTATATACAGAAGTAGTGGAAGTGGAAGTTAGTAAGTGGAAGTGGAAGTGGGTCAGTGGAAGTGGAAGTGCAGGCCAGTGGAAGTGACGGTGTCACTGATGCGCCCCAGACGCGACGCGACGTGTTCCGCATATGACAAGTGAACAACTCCATTGTTCGTTTGCCACCGAGCCGCGCCGTCTCTTTCTTCCGCTCCACCCTGGATTTTTTGCTCTCTCCGTTGTTTCCGCTGTTCCTGCGTCCAGAAGTTTGTTATCTGGCTCTACGGTGGTGGCTTTCTCTGCCGTGCGTCTTTGCTGATCACCAAATGAACCATCTTAACATTTTTAAGTCAGTTTTGCATCCCTGATAATTAAGGCATCTGGACTGCAAATTCACTTTCTTGTAGGAGCTCTCACGGCATATATAGATATTCGACGATGCCACCAACTTTCTTGCCACCCATACACGAGCCTTTTTGAACGACTTACATTCACATTGCAGTGAAGTACGGGTCCCTAAGTGATATTTGAGTGCCACTGGCATCGGATAGTTACATGTGAATTCTGAAAAGTTGTCTACAAAATTGAATGAATACAGCTTGTTTGAATCGTGTGGCTGTGGCACTCAAATTTATACAAAGGCAACGTGCACAGCAGTACCTGGGGTGGACGGGCGGGCGGCAGAGGCGGGGGAGGTGTGACATGAACCAGTGGAAGTGATGCAGTGGAAGTTACTTCTACTTCCACTGAACGACCTGAGTGGAAGTTGAATTAACTTCCACTTCCACTACTTTGGTCATTCGTCCACCCTAGCTGCTACAGGTTCAGGATACTTGTACGTGGTCTTGGCTGATCAATTATTTAATATTGAGACGGTTGTCGGTGAAGGGCAGTGGCATAAATAATTATACTTGGTTATTAATGAACGAAGCAGTTGATGGGCGCATCACATTGTGCATTGAGTAGAGGGAATATTGGATATTGGATAAATTGGAAGGCCGTGCTATTTGAACAATTCCTATGTGTCAGTGCCGATGGCGATGGCGAGAGGGATGACGATGCAGAAGAAAGAGGGAGTAGCGGAAAGTCCACTTGAAAAACCCCGCCAGAAAATGCAAAGAGAAAGAAAAGCACACGATACGAGATCTATCCAGACAAGTGCACGAACTCCTACCGGCGGGATCCCCGGGAGATTATTTTGAGCAAGCTACGAAGTGGGAATGAATTCGAGAAAGCTAGAATGGCTGTCGTGGCCGTGAACGTGGAAACAGGGGTTAGAAATGTTCGTGAAGCTTGAAGTGTGGTATTATTATTCATTGATCAAGACACGAAGAAGTACAAGATTGACTTGTAAACCGCGTTTGTGAGTCAAGAACTTGGGATTTCTTGGAATATAGTTACTGCACTCAGACCCCCCCGTAGGCACATATGTGCCCACCCTCGCCGATCTCCACCTATGGGCTGCCCACTCAAGCGGACGTTGGTCGACATTAATAAGCATTGGCCAACGTTGGTCTAGCATCCCGACCAAGGCAAAGTCTGCCCACCTTGGTAGATCTTTACTGACAGTGGTGTGCCTATCTTGGCCAACCTTGGCCAACCTGGGTCTAGGTTGGTGTTGGTTGGAATGGCTGGAAGGGTATAAACCATGTCGGATTTTGAATTTGGCTAACTAGGCTTAGCTAGGCTCATCGGCGTATGTCAGTCCATGTGTGCCTATTCTGGTTGGAATACCTAGACCAACCACAGCAGGGATGGGCAGATGGATCAGCAGGGGTCGACACTGGTCTGCCTATCGGGATCTGGCAGACCTGTGCCTACAGGGGGGTCTGAACGCAGTGAATGCTGGTGAGATCGAGATTCGGCTCGCCATTCGCGAGAGAGACCAGAGCAAGTGAGACACAGAGAACTTGAATAGTGGCGTTCACACAGGAGGCATGGCCCACTGCTTATCAGCTCATAAGCCGCAGCCGCTTATGAACGGCGGTTTGCTCGCTTATTGATGGCTTGGAGAATTGCCTCGTGTTTCCCTCATGTAATGAACATTGATTGAGAAGTCCAATGGAAGAATTTACCCGCAGAACCTCGCAGGTGGCGTCAATCCATAGCCACCCGGAATGGCGCTGACGGCGTTGCCTTCTGTGTCAAAGGGAGGGCAAATGGCACAGATCTGGTAAGTGGTAGTGCGTGCAGCCGGCAGGGATGCAGCAGAGATCAAAGAGGCAGCGAGAAGCAGATTGAGAAAGCTGGTGGTGAACATGTAATGCTATGGAGTTCAACCAGAATTCAGAGCCTCTTTATACTCACCGGCTACATAGAGCTTTGAGGGGTTGAGACGGCCACAGGCCACAGCCAGCAGACCTGCGTCCAATCCTGATCCACAGTATCAACCCTGGTCCACCCTATTCTCCCCTGATCATTATATCACATCCGTACCTCGTTCCTCGGTGTGACATAAAAACGGGGTAAGATCTCTGATGAGCTCTACACTGGAGTCTTTCTATTCATGCTCTTGGAGCGGGACCGAATCAGAGGGCCGTAGCGATTTCTGATAATTTGAATTCTTGTAGTATTTCGTTCAAATCGACAGTCACGCATCACGCACCCCCCTGTCGATATCGAAATTTGGCAAAGGTCACGCATCACGCGGCCATTTGTCGAACCTCCCGAGCGTCACACAGGGCTCAAAATCACCTGTAAGACCCAAAAAGCCAAAAATTTCGATTCGATGTCGAAAATTTCGCCAGTGTCACGCCAAATTTTGGCTGTTGTCGAAATGTCGAATTGGTTTTTTGGATCACGCATCACACCCAGTGTCGATTTGAATGAAATACTACAGTATTGCCTTTGAAATTTGCCACGATATTCTTGCGTTGTGGGATAGTGCGAACTTGCTGTGTAATACTTGCTTTGTTCAGATGCAGCACCCCATATGTGCTGCTGCTGGGAATCGGGAAGATCATCCACTGAATAAACAACCATCAATTCAGCCCCGCCTCTCTGTCTTTATCATCATTTACCCCCGAAACCTGCTCGCTATTCCACGGTGAAAACATTTTCCGATGTCTTTGGAATGCGCCTCGACGACCAGAAGCTGATTGACGCCCTGCCAGCCGCCACGACTGCATATCGAAGCTCATTACGCGCCTTCCGTTCGGTGGGCTCTGATGCCTCGAACATGCCTAGATTTACCAGCCCACCTTCTTCACCCGCAAAAATGATCTTTTTTGCTAACGACCACTGGATTGATCCATCCCAGCTTAGCGCTTGCAGGTGTTTATGTGTGCGAGCACATTGACTCGCGACTGCCTAAAGCCGTGCAGCATGAAGCAGAGTCTCGTCTGATACAGGGGTTTTTTTTTTTCACTCAACAGCAGATTCGCGAGAAGGGAATGGAGCTGGCCAAATCCTTGGATACTCTGTTGTGCACTGCCATCGTGGATCCAAAGGTCTGTATGAAGTAGCTCCTCAGAGCCGGACGCTTCAAACGAATAGAATCTCGTACCTCGATTGTTTGTATGAATATCAGCAAGTCCTGATTCAAAGGGTACCCATTACGTAGTTCTACTTAGGTCTCCGTAGTTCTCCGTAGTCCCTCGTATTGACTACGGAGAACTACGGAGACCTAGGTAGAACTGTCTACTACATACACTGAGACAATCAAAAAACTTGGAGACTTTAACTGCCAATTTTTAGCAGACAACACAAGAGTTTATGCAAATACAATTTAATGCTCAAACCTGCATGAAATGAGCCAAATGTGGGTGTGGAAGCACAGAGGTAAAGGTCTGCAAGGCCGATCATGTGATCGTGTAATTTCCTTTTTAGGAAACGCGAAAATTTCAACATTTTTTTTTGCATCCATAGCTCAGGCCGCTCCTTTTCGTGTTCTGAGCACTTTCCAAAAAATAAGCATGAAAAATTTTATTGAGGCTAGATATTGAAAGTCTGAGACCACAGGATTGTTCCCTGGGCCAAACTAAGTCTTTCTATGGTTTTACTTTTTATTTATATCCCGCCGTTGCCGACGAGTAAGGGCGGGAGTCGGTGTCACGCTGTGATATCACGTGACTCAATGGATTACGAGTCTTAAAATTTTATTTTTAAACTCGTTTTACGCCTGTTGGTTGTAGCCAAGTGAGATGGTTTTTTGGACATGACGTATGGTGCTTCGTGTTGGAATTGTTTCCTGATAAGTAAATACCCGTGACCATATTACTTTCTTGGGTTCGCTTAAAAAGTGCTGACACCGTCGTCCTTGGTCATTCATGCTTATACCGTTTTAATCACGTATTCATTCCGATCCACGCGCTCCTCCATCCATGTTGTTTGCCCTTCCCGTCCAATTTGCTTTACAGTGGTTGCAGCTCTCCAACTTATTATACTACATGTCATTTAGCGCTATCAGTGTGGGTGGGCGGCTGGCGCATTCCGGTTTGGGACTTCAATTGCGCAAAGTGAATGGTGTCGGCCGTAGATAGAAATGCAAGGCATGCCGGCATGTAAAGTTGTCACAAGTGGCTGTTTTTTATTTTATTTTACTACTTGCTTTTCTCTCCTTCTGATTTAAAATTTTCGTGGTACTTGCTCAAGATGTTCTAGATCTGTTTGTTGTTTGTTGCACTCCGGCGGTGGGTAATCTTCCGTGAGTGAGCTCAAATGGCGGAGTAGCGTTGACGACGCCCATCACTTCGGCAATTAACATTATCACACGCATTCAATATCCGTATTTTTTTCTACTTACTTTGCTCCCCTTCTGTTTCAATTTCATCGTCCTACATGCTCGATATCTCCTGGATTTGTTTATTGCTCTCGGGCAGTGGGTGACTGTCTGTCAGTGAACTCGATTGGCAGATCGTTTGATGGTCGCTTGTCGAGTTTGATATCTCTGCCATCTAAATTCCCTTCCCGCTTTCGTTGTCCACTCTGACTTCTAACTTGCTTCCTTCTTTCACTGTGCCCTGGTCTCGATCTTGACTTCAATCGGAACTACATATTTTCATCTCCTCAATCTAGCTGTGCCCCTGAAAATTCCTTCCGAAGAATCATGTGCATTGTGCAGTCTGTGATCATCCAAGGTGCGTCTCTCTTCCGGAAAGTCTGCCTTTGTCTTGGCTGGGGAGCTATACCTCGCGTTGAACATGTACCATGATGTGGGTATGTTAGCTTCTACTCTTGGTGCCATCTCTAAGTAAATCCCTTGTTCGCGTGGTTGTGACAGAAACCGGTGATCCACTTTTGGAAGTTTTACCCCTATCTAACCTACTCTTGTACGAAAAGGACCTCAGAAGGTTACATTTGATTCAATAAACTCGCATTGGATGTGGCAGGGCCTGCTATCTACCCTCAAGTTGCAAATATTAACATGTTGATCTCATCATTGAATGCTTGGTTTAGAGAAGCCAGTCGGCAGCCAGCCTGGTTTTACTATTTAGTCAGATAAGAAATTTCAAAGGTTGTTTAAATATTCTATTCCCTGTAGAGCCGGAAGATTCATTCAGAGTCTATGATATATATATTTTTGCGCCCGGCTCACCACCCGACCTTCGGTACTCGAGTATTCCAGCAACAATATTGAACCATGTAGATTCCTGCTTCAGGCAGGTCACGAACAGCTTGATGCGCTAGACCAAAGAACTTCGGGAGGAGTCTTGGAAGTGTGCCAATACAGGGAGTCTATGAGGAAATGTAGGAATAATCAAAGAACGAGTGAAAAACCAAAGAGTACGGGAAACCCATGTGATAGCGTTGAAATGTTTAAGCAGGCTTTGAGGGATTGGAATTGGGTTCAATCCAGGATCCAGGATCCTGAATGAGTGCCTTGGAATATTTAGGCATGCACAGCAGACTGAAAGATTGGTGTTTTTTTATTGTTGATTGAGAGGAGACATACATGAGTGCAAATGGAAGCATGAGATGTTCAAGCAGGCGCAGCATTCTGAGGGATTGAGATATTTCTTTTGGATTGAATGAAAGCATGGAATGTTCAAGCAGGCGCAGCACTCTGAGGGATTGAGGAATCTTTTTTCGGGGACAACTCGATAATTGGACTCAAAATTGTCCATGTTCCAATAAAAATAAAAAGGTCGGAGGCCCGACGAGTACTGCCATGTGCCAGCAATGGCCCCCAAAGCCCAAGTGCGTATGACACCTACCTTACTTCTCGGGTGGATAATTAGTTCTTCGTGAATGTTCAAATCCATGGGAATGTAAACGAATCTACATCAATCACAAGGACAGTGGACTATAAAGCTGGATAGAGCTTTCCCCTTAAAAACATGAGCGTGCACCACAGACAAGACTACAGAAATTGAGATCATGCACAATCGGAGTAAGGTAAAGGCGCTCACGAGGGTGTTGGTGCTTGCATCAACAAATCCTGGTTCGAAGTGTAGTCATTACGTAGTTCTACCAAGGTCTCCGTAGTTCTCCGTAGTTAATACGAGGGACTACGGAGAACTACGGAGACCTCCGACCAGTGGGGGATATACCAGCGAGCTATCTCTTTCTACGTCCCCTAGCAGATTTTGAATCCGACAATGGACGGTTTAGACTCCCGGACTATGAAGGCGATGCTTACTGGTCCCTTGACCCATCTGGAGTTGAACGGCTGAGTATAGAGGAGGCGATAAACCTTGGCTTTCCGCTCATGGACTTTAACATGGAGATCTACGGCTTTTCGTGGGATGCAAGCATCTACGCTGGGCTTCGTCAATTTCACCTGGGCAAGGGTTTTGATCCTGAAAGTCAGGACGTTGCCCGACACCTCCGGCTGCCCCTTTACCAAGTGATTGACTGGGATGGAGTGGAGGCCCCATTAACACATGGTGAACCAGTAAGGCCTATGCATAAATCCAATTAATTTCGAGATTGAACAGTCCCAGGGATCGACAGCACGACTGAAAGCGAGGCCCCCGAAGTCCGCAGAAGGCATGAGGACCATGAAAATGAAATTCAGAGATCGGGTCTGTATCTTGCAAAGATCGTACTTCTCTGACTTATTCCCACAACTCCAGGGCCAAATCTTGCTCTTGTCGAAAAGGGCTTATGCTCTCTCGACGACATGGAGCTACCACTTAGCTGGAACATCGTTCTCTCGGTGCGGCTTACGCTCCTTCTGATCCTTGCTATTTTCGGGGTGTACGAGTACTTCTGCGCACGATATATGACATGATTTGTGTCGTTCAAGAGCTTGTTGCTATTACCTTGCTTTTTTTTTGGATATATTCAGCTCTCTGCCACGAACAAAGACCAACCAGGTATTCTCATTGGAGCGCCTCAAGGGAGTATGTAGTACTTATCCGCATGCCGCTAGATTTAACATTACTCGGTATTACCAAAAGTAACCGAGCATTGGGTTTTATTGGCACATAATGAAATCTTTTGATATTGCTATGGATAGGAACCTGATCTAGGATGTATTTGGCCCTGCTTGAACGTTGGACTGTGAGTTTTGAGCCCTCATATACAGTGGAATATCCAATTCATGAAATAGTGATATTCCTGTCTCAGTGATCTTCTGGTCGAGAATTTTTCTCACTTTAAGACTTAAAGAATTTCAATTGACCTGTAGGAAGTCCCTCGTGAATTATCAGAGGTCCACAGTCTTGTTGTACTCCTCTGTGAGTAAGTTAAGCGGACGGAAAATCAGCTGTTTATTCAAACTCTCAAATAAACATCAATTCTTAGGCCATAAAAAGCACAATCGTCCTCAATTTTGTCATAGATATCGTGGGTAGCATCTCCTCGTGAGTCACAGAAAATCTGGTCATTACTACGCAAGGTACGGGGTGCTGGGTAAACTATTCCGGAGTGCCCGGTTACTTTTGGTAATGCCGAGTATACAGTTGTCCATCCATTCTATACACCAGAACGGTGGCTGTTGCATGACATAGCCGCCGGGGGCTGTGGCACAGCACAGCCACGTGCTTGGGTACAGGACATATTGGCAACAATATAGGTCATACGCGAAACAACAAAAGCACGTTGAAGAGCTGGAGTTGCGAGGAAGAAATGATACGGGTAAGTGGCCGGTTTCAAGCGATAAAATTTATCCGGGCTTACCCACGTCAAAACAGCATTGGAATTTTCCCGGGGCGGTGAGACCGGGTTGAGGTGCTGGATTTTCATCACTGGCCCCGACCCCGATTCCCCCGATTCATCCCTCGGTTTTCTCTTGCGTTTCCTCCACCACCCCGTTTGCGGCTCGGTGGAGCTGCATTCAATTGGGTGGTGCTCATGGACGTCTTCTTCAGCAGGTTTTTTAGGCCTTGAGTGTGGACTTTCGACGAGGGCGCGACAGCCCCTCCGCCTCCCCCGTTGGCTTCTGAAAGAAGTCAACTTTGAAGAAGACGGCGGAATGGAGGGGAAAGGCATACCTTGGTATTTTTTGCATCTCCACCTTGAACTGTTCTTTGACAAGCTCCCCAACGGTTTTTGTACCGTCGGCCATATCCGCATCAGCGTTAGCAGAAGTAGCAGCAGCCAATTTATCGGCTTGCTCCTTCTTCTGCCTCATGGCTTTTGCTAATACATCGAGTTTAATCGAGCACAGCTCATCCTTGAGCGCTGTAGCGACCGCGGCAATGTATACGTCATACATCGTGGCTGGGAACTGACTCCCAGCCAAGAGGGGTTTCACAATGTCGCTGAGTTTGGTTTTAAACCCAGCAGACACCGTGTCCACACTCGTGATTTCGGCCAGAAGCTTAACAGCACGATTGTAGCAAGCCAACAGAAACGTAGCAGCAGCCTTCTGGGAAACAACGAGCATGTCCCTCATCGCGATCATGTCCGCTTCGAGACCCGCAGTACCAGCGTCACCGAGAATAACGGCTGGTTTATAGGGTGGGACATGAATTGCAGAGAATTTCAGCGGGAATTGCACCCCCTTCCATCTCTGTAGCAAGTCGCTCCCTGGCAGTATTCGCAAGCGAAAATGTCAGGGCCCCGGAAGTAAAGCTCGACAAAGTCTCGCTATACACCTCAGTAAAACTGAGGAGAATTTCCGGGGTGGGTTTTGCAGTGACTGGGTCTAGGGCTGCCACATGGGCTGCCCACCCCTGTGGGAGCCCGGATTTCGGGACCACAGGTAGTGCAAGAGGCACTACAGTCTTAGCTTTTTTACCGCGTTGGACGTATGGCCGGCGAGTGGTTCAATATATCTTCATCTCATCATTCTATTTCACTCACCACAGACCAGTTATGGACTTTTACGCACGCACCAACGGCGACGCTGCAGCTGGATGAACACGGCCAACTCGGTGTGATTGACACGCCCGAGGTTTGGTCCACCTTCACGGTAGCGTTGTTCGGGGGCATCGCGTCTGCCTATCACGTCTTTGCGCACTACCCAGTTGATCGGTTGTTCAAAAAGGTCTTGAGGGGGGTTTTTTTTTTCGCTTACATACACGGTCTCTGAGATACCAAACTGTTTGTACTGTACTATTAACATCAATTCGACAGGGGGTGTGACCCATGACACGTTCAACCAATTCGTCACTTCGTCAACCCCCGCGATTGACCGTGACAGCCACAAAATTTCGTCAGCAGCGCTGAATCTCTTGAGATATTTTGGGGAATATCAACCGGAATAATTGAAATGAGCAAGCGAAGAAGGGAACAATTTTCCAACAATCTCTCCCGTAAACTGAAATACGCCGTTTTTTCACAGGTTTTTCGACTTTATACGACAGGATTTGTTCAATTTCAAACAACAGTTATGAAAACAGGCCGAAAAATCCGTCAGACAGCGCCCGCGGCGAAGAAATCCTTAAATTTTTGGCTCCGGAACCAAATTTTGAATATACCGTGACGAAAGTTGAATTCGTCAAGGCCCTTCGTGACCCGTGACACCGACCAAATTTCGGCGTCGTCAACCCCCTCTGTGATCCGTGACTGACGAATTGATTCTAAGAGTACAGTAGTTGGCATTGCGAATCTTCTGGGCCCTGGTGACGCGAGAGAACCCGATCGTTGTATGACAGAGGGGATTCTTCTCTTTCTTCCCTCCTCCCACTTTGTCCCAGAGTATCTGCCTCTTTCGAGTCCGAGTCCGAGTAAAGGAGTTCCAAAAACTTTCAAGTACCCGAGTCCGAGTCCAAGTCTCTTCTCTCTAGTTTTAATACTTTGTTCCACACGCTAGATACCTAGGCTATTGCCGACCCTCCCCTTCTGGTCAATAACCCGACCTAACCTCTCTTCTACACCGTAGCATAACAATAACCTAAACCAATGCTTCTCCAGGGAATGATAGTGCAGTGCGGCGGCATCGATGCGCACTGATGCAGCACTGCAGTTCCAGAGGAATTTCAGCACCGCGGAATATCAATTTGTGGCTACCTTATTGCAGCGGTGACCACCCAGCTTTCACAATGGTCAGATAAACAAAATGGGGACCTTTGAATGAATCCCTACACCGGCGTAGGTTTAAACGTTTCATAGCTGATTTGATCCTTCAAATCATCAGCTTACAATCTTGTCCCAAACGATTGCTAGTGGTTGCCTCGTTAGGACATTTATTTGTCCACGCCCCGACATCTCTAACTCCTCCCATTGAGTTGGAGAGAAGAATGGTCTGTCCTACAGCTTCAACCCTGACATGAAGTGATTCTCATTCCAGTCAAAATAAAGTAGCACCACAGTTCAAAATCGTGGAAGTGGAATAGCCACCCACAACCAGGCTTTTCTTTATATTGTACAAGAGCGCGCTAGGCCGCTTCGCGGCCTGGCACTTCGGCCGGAGATGTCTGTTGACAACGGCAATAAATAAGTTGTTGATCGGCGTTGATAGGCTGAGCGGAGTTTAAAAAGGCTTCGGACGGACAGGCGTAATTTTATAAAGAGGGTGACATAATGACTGTTCCCAAGGTCCAGTGAGTCGACTACTCATTGTATTGCTGGCTGCTAAGCGCCAGCGCTGGTGTGGTTAAAAATTGGAAGTCGTATTTAGTTCAGCTGGAGATATATTCAGTTCAGCTATGTTTTGGGGTGACTCGAGTATCACCTTTCCTGAAGAGCCCGCCTGAACCGGTCGGGGTATGATCAGTGACGGAGGTCTGTAACTGATGAGTAATCGATAATCTGGTTTCACAAAAGATGCCAGACCCGCTGAGTATTGATTGTTACCATTGCAATGCTGCGTCCGGGAAATTGAGCTCCTTGCCAGTCCTGAACAAAGGGTTGGGTGCCACAAAAGGACGGGAGAGATGTGTCGTCAGCAAACAGTTTGTCTGTCTGAGGAAGATAAGTTTGAAGACCTAGACGAGATCCTCAACATATGGTGTAAAGCCTCTGGGGCTAAATTCAACAAGGGTAAAACACAAATTATCCCGATCGGGCCGAAAACATACCGTGAAAAAGTAATTCAACAAAGACGGCTCCACCCCGACCACCAAGAGCTCCCGCAACACATCGATATCGCGAAAGACGGTGAAGCAATTCGTATCCTTGGTAGCTGGCAAGGAAATGATACGAACCAAGCAGCTATATGGGCCCCCACCATTGAAAAAATAGAGCGCAGCCTCAACCACTGGGAGAAATCGAACCCGACTCTGGAAGGACGTAAGAAAATAGTCCAGATGACTGTTGGGGGAATGACACAGTACTTAACTGCGGTACAGGGAATGCCCCGGGATATTGAAGAATATCTGGACAAGAGGATCAAGACCTTTATGTGGTCAGGCAGAGCGGTAGCTCCAATAAATAATGAAATACTTTACCTCCCAGTTGAAGAAGGTGGGAAAAATCTATTGTCGATCAAGGACCGTAACGACGCTATCAAGTTAAAGAACTTGCAAAGCTACTTGAAAACGGGCGAGGATCGCGCCAAATGGTGTAACCTAGCTGACGAGCGTTTCCGAAAGGAGGTCCCTCAAGGATTAATTGTGAACAAGGCAAGAATAGACCCGTTCTTTCAAACTTGGGCACCGCTCCAAAGGAAGCTCCCGCGAGCCCTGAAACAAATGATTAAAACTGCACATAAGTTCAAGCTTAAGTTTGACGCACTTGCTCTGGCAAAAGATGTTAGGAAGGAGCTTCCAGTTTGGTTCCACCCAGGGGGCAAGCCAGACCTGACAAGACATAATAACTCAAAATGCGCTAACTGTTTGAGGGACCAGCACCGAGTACGGAATGCCGGAGACTTACTCAATATCATTCAGAGAAACTATTTCCGCCACAGCCGGCGTTGCAATTGCGCGTGTGATTCATGCAGAGCAGACAGACAAGGTGGATGTAGCTCACCTTACAAATGCCAAGAAGAGGCGATAAAAATCCTCGACTGCCTCTACGAGAAATGGGACCCAAGACATGAAATAAATCAACCAAACAAAGACTTAACGGCGGACGAGCTGGAGAGAAATATCCAAGCCGTAATGGACAAAGAAGCCGTGATCTTCGACCCAAAAGTCACACTAGTCTCGGTAGTGGACGGCTACCGTATTTTTGGCGGAGATGTATGTAACAATCCGGCCGAACAACTAGAGCCGCTAGATGACGAAAACAATCCGTCAGAGGTGACTGTCTTTATCGGGAATACACACCGAGTGAATGAGGACGGAGAACACTGCTCAGCAGGAGGGGTTTGGTATGGCCCAGATGATGCCCGCAACTCAACGGTCCGGGTCAAAAAAGAACTAGCCTCAAAAGAAGGTGGTGAAGCGGCAGCAATATTATTTGCTATCCAGAACCTACCGCGCGAAGTCTCCCCCAACTTCAAGATTAAATCAAGACGCATCCTTCGGGCTTTAACCGTAGATCTAGAAATATATGAGGATAAGGGTTGGACAGATGTCAATGACAGTACCATCCTGAGGGCAATCGTAGCAGCACTCAGAGGGAGGGGGTCAAGGTGCACCTTCCAAGAGGCCAGCGAAATTGACGGCCAGGGAATGAAGGAAGCCTCTGATATGGCAGATCTCGGCCTTGATGGCGGCTTGCCATCGTTACTGGGAACGGATATCCCACCGTCTCATGACCTAAAGGGAATGAAGCTCTGTACTGGGACGCAGAAATCCTTCTACAAAGCAATAAAAGCAGGTAAGAAGAAACCAGAACGGATGAAAACAACAATTATGTTGGATATTACCCGCCATGCGGCAACCGATCTTTCAGGGCGCACTCCGACTGACAGCCAAATTTGGCTCTCGATTCGTAACCAAGATATCACACGAACGACTCGGGACTTTATGTGGAGATGCCTGCACCAAGCGTATAAAGTTGGTAACTATTGGAGGAATATCCCGACTTACGAACACTTTGCGACGTGTCAACACTGTCAAGTCGACGACACAATGGAACACATTCTGCTGGAGTGCGAGGCCCCGGGCCAACAAAAACTTTGGGATATGGCCCAGGAACTCTGGGAGATGAAGGGCTATCAATGGCCCGAGATGTCCTATGGTAGAATCTTTGCTTGTGGGCTGGTCGATGTCCGGAATGCGTCAGGAAAGAGAGACGTGGGAGCTAACTGGCTATTCCGGATACTGATCTCCGAAACTGCCCATCTAATCTGGAAACTCCGGTGCACGAGAGTCATCGATAGAGGGAATGACCCGTCCAAGTACTTCACCAAAACTGAGCTCCAAAACAAATGGCTCCACTGCATTAACTCTCGCTTACGATCTGATGCACTGCTAACGGACACCAAGAAATACGGTAACCGAGCTCTGAAAATCAGGAAAGTCATGGATACATGGAGGGGGGTCGTTAAAGACCCCAAAAATCTGTCTGACACAAGCATCAGGCAGTCCAGGGTTTAGTGGGTATAACTCCTCTCTGTCCTTCGGGATGGAACCAGTAGCTTGCTGCTGGGGAGGAGGCGAGTCCCACACTGCCATACACCGGCGTACCTAAGCGTATTTTCCCTGGTGGGCTCTGTTTTCTTTTCGACGGTCATTACCTCAAAGAATAAGCGCGGGACAGGGCTGATGTTATCAGTTGCTCGTCCCGGTCCATTAAGTTGGAACGCTCCACCAAAAAAAAAAAAAAAAAAAAAGGACGGGAGAGATCTCAGTGTTGGTGAGTTGTCTAGGCCGACCCGCACAATTATCGAGGTGGGAATTAGTGCCTTTCCAAAGAATGAGACTTAGTTCCATGGGACGAAGCAACACTTACACTGATCTGACCCAGCGCACCCCTGTAAATGGAGCTAGTATTTCTGTTCCAGAGTATAGAGTGAGAGTGATAACAGTTGTAAGGCTATAGACGGCCCCAGATTCTACAACCATCCAGAAGACGATCATGGATTGTCTCATACCGGGCACTCTATTGGCCCAGATTCGATAGACAATCAGTAATTCACAAATAGAACGTTAGTTCTTTTGTGCTTAGGGTAGCAAAAATGTCACCACAAAAAAAAACGTGACCATATTTGATCATATAGACTGACTCATTGATCGGTTTCGGGTAGTGTGGGGTGCCGGTCTGACAACTGTTGCTTGCTTTACTTCTTCGTACATCCAATGGAATCTCAGGCATTGTCTCTTAAACGGAGGATCGGTCTTGACGACAACTCAAATATGAAGCTCAGAAAAAATCAACCCAGACGATGATCCAAAGGGAAAAGGTAAAGCACCCGAAAATTAGTTCTTAGTGAATACTTGCTCTACTCTCCTGTAAACACCTTCCTTCTAAATTGTACTACCCACCAATTCTTTGTCTATTTGTGACCCGCCGCTTGCCGGCCTCTTACCTTCATGTGGCGCCGACCTGGGTTGCCAAGGAAAGAGACCACGTGGACAATATCCAGCGGGCGATAGACTTCAAGAACAACGGTTCTGTCGGAGCGAAGCTGGCAAGCCTTGCCAGTGCTGTGTACGAGGAAACTAATATTGATTCAAAGAAGTTCGTCTGGACTTCAACGGAAATCATCCACTTGCAGTAGCACCAATCAAGGTTATATTTAAATGAGTGTGTGTGTGAATGATCCCTGTCTCATCAATATAGACAGCCTACGAATGGGACGGAAATAAACCAATTCCGGTTCCAAAGGATATGAAGGCGCCATATCTTACTTCTGAGTGAGCTCAAGATAAACGCTAGACAATTGGGTATACATACCAAAATTCCATCGCCAATAAGACTCTAGATGTGTTGCTTGTCAAGTCGAGAACATTCACAGTGGAGTTAGATTACATTTGTGGCGTAGAACGCTTCCTGGAGGACATGTTCCGTACTGCCCATGTTCAAGAAGTAGAAAAATGGGCCATCCACCGTCTTTCCATTGGCTGTGAAGCCATTGATGAGCTGAACAACACAGACGATATTATGCGCCGTTGCGAGGATGAACTGGATCGTCGTAACGGCGAAAAGGACACTGTATGAAGACGTTAGGCTCTACAGAACATTTGAAGGGATAATTTGAGTCAATGACCAGTAAAATCCAACGACTCCACGACGATATAAGGCCCTGGTAGCACATGCAAAGACTACCACACTGAGGGACATGAGACAGATCAGCAATTTGGACGCACGATTGTACGCACTTCATTCCTGAAAGACAAAGAGGCATGTCGTACTGCAATATTGGGCACCATAAAGAACTGCGACCACCCAAAATGCCACCAATGCCGACATGTTGATCGACGCGTCGTGCATTTTCGACAGTGACCGATGCGCTGACCTTGAGTTTATAACTAACGAGAAAGCTGCTTTTTATCACATTCAACGGCCTCCCTGACCCCGACACACCATTGTGGCACGTGTGGGTTGGAATCATTCATTCATTCATTCAAATTCCATTTAGAGTTCCCCGTCCTCCAATCCAGCAAAAATGCGTTGAAGGGGCCATCATTCAATGGATTCGAGGTACAGAATATTCAACGGGGTGCCAACAGCACCTTTTTTTTGTACAGTTCTATTTGAATGACTTTATTTCATTTTCGCTGCCGCTGTCCCAAGCCATATCTAATTCATGCATTCAACTCGGTAACTCAGAAACCTCTGAATTGTGGTAGACTTCATACTTTACTGATGAAGGTGCAGAACATTGAGTTTAGGACGTGAATGCCGGAAGAGCCTCCACGTTACTCGATCTTTTTCTTCATCTTCTCTGGTGAAAAAATTACGTCAGAAGGAGGCAGAATGGAAAAAGGACAAACTATCAGTGCCTAACAGCGCCGGGTCAATGTGTGGCACTACGCCGCCTTGAGAGATGACCACGGAGTCGAGAAGCTGCGGGTGGCATGAGCGAGGCTTATATGGCATACTAAAAACTGGAACTTTTCACCGTCAATTGCTGATTTTCCTTCTTGCGATCTCGATTCAAGTTTCTCTCCACGTGTAGTTCTGTAATCGCTTTTCACACTCCTACATCGAGCCTGGGCAACACTAGTACTGGCAAAAGTAGGCCGTCTCCGATCTTCGTGCTATCTGTCAATGTGCTGTTGAGAACTATTATTGGAACTGTAGCACAGCTTGGACCGAGGCCTCCACGTGTTGACAATACACAGCCTTCTGCATTCTCGCTAGTATCTCATCCCCTATCCACCCCTTTTCTTAGTGCCAACTCGTCCGCTTCTGCATCAGGAGTCTAAAACCAATCCCGAATGTTCAGAAATGGCACCGGGTTTCAAATTTATGGCGGGAATTTCTATGACATCCAGTGATTCCAGTCTGGGGACGTGAACCTCCACACCCACCACATCAGGAAAAAAGAACCTTACTATGTAGTGCTTGGTAGCTAAAATACCTGTGGTAGCCCCGTAGGCAAGTCCCCTTATGGTAGCTCGTGGTAGCCATGCGCCAATGTCTGGTAGCATCTGGTAGCGTCTGGTAGCCATCAGTAGCGCCTGGTAACGCGTCATTGCAGCATGCTACCAGAGCTATGGGGAGTACTGAAGCTATTGGTGGTCTCGTACTTCGCTCTCATTTTGGTAACAGGGTTGGGACGATAGGCATATATATTGAATGCATGTACACATCGTAATAATCACTCCTCCGCTTGCGCGCCATCTGGCAGGCCATCGGCAAATCCTGATTGAACTATAGGGTGCTACAGAGTGCTACATAGTGCTACATAGTGTCTATAGTGCAGCGTAGTGAAGGTCTCTTGTTGCATAGTGGAGTCCTCACTATGTAGTGCTATATAGTACTACATAGAGCTCCATAGTATGGTGTAGTATGGTATAGTCCCAAAAAAATCAGGATTTGCTGATGAGCTCTGTCTCGCTATCCGTCTCACCAGTCCTTCCAGCCAGCTCCGCGCGCAACGCCTCTTCTCGGGACCGGTTGATATGCGTTGACGAATTGGACGACGCTGTGGGTCCAAAGGATCGACTGAACAGAATATGTAAACCTTGGATAATGATGCATGGTGCAAGACTTACATAGCACGCGTGTACCACTTGCGGCGTAGGTTATCAACGACACCTTCATTCATGCTGGCCCAGTGCTTGATGTCATTGAGATGAGTTTCGTAGCTTTGAAGGACCTCCTTCTCGGAGAACTCGGCGGGCACATGTACGCCGGTGGACCATTCCGACGTGCAAAAGTCGAGCTGCATAGCCACATCAGTCATAGCGCCGCGCAAAATAGCTGGATACTTACCACCGTGAACTCCATAGCCAGTGTCGGGAGCGGGTATGGGCTGAAATGAGAAGCAAAGATGACACCGAGGGACTTCTTATTTTTGAATACGACGGCGTGACGGATGTCGGGTAGAATGGAGTTCCCTGCATATCCCGTGGAAGCTTCGACATCCTAAATCCCAGTCAGCTACCAGTGTGGACATGCAGAGTAACCACGTACTTTGTAATGATAAGCCGCGCCGTCCTTGAGCTTTGCTGAAAGGTCCCGATTGGCATTGATCGCAGAGGTGGACGTTGATGGGGATTGAACTTGTAATGTGGCGCAAAGAGGGCTCGGCATGCAGTGACGATCTGCGACCGGACATGAGACCCTCGTTTTATCATCTAAGGAGTTCGGAGCGTCATGGAATGGAAAGCTGGAAACAGCGGTACTCACCAGTTTAATCATCCGCTCCGTGATAGAATAATGCAAGCCCGCGGCGCGGCATGCATTTCTAAAGCACTCCTTGGCCCCGCCCATCTGCATCTCGACTGGGGGGAAGGCTTTAATGGTCAAAATCCGCATGGAGTACTCTGCCATGCCCCTGATAAGGAGGGCCTGAACTGTCGGCTCGTAATCGGAGGCCTTGGGTTTCGCGCCTGCGATACCAGGCACAAAACTATATCAAACGTAAGTATTGATCTGAAAATGTCTGTTAGGAGACGCAAGATACGTACCCTTCTGCGAATTGGGGCTCCTGGCGGGTGCGCTTGGGAGGTGGGGGAGAAGGTGCAGGTGCCCTGTTAGGACGTTTGCGTGACGATGCTGTAGGCCCTGGTGTCGCACGTCCGCAGCCAGAGGACTCGGAAGGAGCGTCGCTGTGACTGTGACGGTCACGCTCAGGGGAATCGGGAATATCGAGGCCATTATCGTCGCCAGCCGAGGAGCCCTGAGGTGGGGGGTCATGGTCCATGTCGTAGTTGTCGCCGTCGTCGTGGCCAGGGAGCAGAGGCGACGATTCACGCTCTGAAGGCTCGGGAAGAGTCAAATATGCGCGAGAAGAGGTCTTGGGCAGGCCTTGACTCTTGGTCCTCTTGCGCATCACGGTCTTGGTACGGGGCAGCTCAGAGGGTAGAGGGGCCATAGCTTGGATCTACAGGACATGTCATACGATGCACTGATCTGAGTCAATGCCAGTGAAGGAGACACGTACCGATGACGAAAAGGAGATGCCATTGGACTCGTTGTCCGATCCCCTTTCCTCGCTCTCGTACTCGTCGTCGTCGTCGACAGGCTTCTGTACGGCATTGGCCTTGCTTTGCTTGTTGAAGAGCCGCTTTGTCTTCTCGAGCTCCTTCTGCAGCTTCTCGTACTTCTGCTGCGTTGCAGCGAGGTTCTCTTTATCTAAATAGACGAGGGAGCATTAACAGTAAGAGCAGCTTAAAAACATTACATACCATTCCTGTGCTGCTTTTCTGAAGGCTGGCGCTGCACAGCATCGCGCGTGCGGTTGGGAAAGGTCTGGTTACCAGAGAGGTCGTCTCCTGTGCGACGGGTCTTGGCTTTGGGTGGTGCAGGTGCTGGCGCAGCATCGGCCTCGTCGTCGCTGAAGGTAATGGTTTGGTGTGGGTGGGCCATGATGGTGGTAAGAGGAAAGATGGGGTCGAAATGAATCAACAAACATGTGGGCTTTGCACGGGATCGCGCACACGCGCACGCAATCGTGCACAGGCCTGATCTGAAAAAAACATGCCATCAATCGTGCTCCCCGCCGATCCAAATACTTGCCATGGATTCTATCTGCCAATACTGTGGTGTACATTGCCCGACGGTCCAAGGGCTCCGGTCACAACTGAAATAAATTTTCAGGGCTTTGTGTCGCGCGTGTTCGCGTCATCTTCCGCATTCCCCCGGATTTCGGGAAATTCCCAGAACCAGTCGCCTACGTTGACTGGTTTAAGCCCCTTCAGCCGCCAGTGGCTGGCCTCGGAATGCATCAAGTGTCTCTTTCCTCGCGAAATCTCCGGCAGAGGTCATCTATTATCGCCATTTGCGACATCGTGCATTCCTGCCATTTACTTCCAGTTTGCGGCCGCGCAGTAGATTCCAGATGGACGCCAGAAAATGTCTTGGATCTATGCAAGTCCTTTTATCTTAATCCTTACTTACGCCATCATGATTTCTATCTGTTCCGTTATCTCATTGCTATTGACGCTTCGAGAAAGGCCGCTGCTGAACGTAGAGTTCGAATGAAGACTTTGGGTCGCGCTGGTCGTTGATTTCTCCATGTTTTTATATTGTCAATATAGCCTCTCGTCAAATAAATATGTTTCTGTCTTTACCCACTCACCGCTTCTCTCCAAAAAAGGCATTTCCTGTGCACTGTATTTGTCGAAATATTTGCGAAAGACGGGGGCTTCCAGCATGCTAAAGTTTAATAGGTACTAAATTGGGGAACCCAACTGGCTTTCTGTCCATTCAGGATAATCGAGCTCAGGCCTAAGATGTTCAGCTCTAATGATGCAAGAACTTATGTATAATTATCCAAAGTACAAAATTAGATTCACCTACTCGCGATTGGGTCTTTCAAATCATTATCTGCATGAAATAATTGGTGGGATAGAACACACTAGGCAATTTAATACTACATGGGTTGACGTATGAAAGCAATGACCACACTGAATTTTGAGAAGCGGCCCCTCCAAATCCATCTACGTCACCAACCCATTGCGTTGGATCACAATTACTGGTTGTGGCTCGTCAAGGTTGCCAAGGCCTCCCATGCATAACATAATTTTCCTAAGCTTTGTCTGGGATGGGAATGCATTCGGGGACTAAGAACAATTCCCTGATGTCCGGCGCCGGCGGAATCACACGGGAACCACACTGATGCTTGATACACCCCATAAATTGACTGAAACTATTTGCGCTACACACCTGAATAGCGTGGCTCCTGAGGCTACCAGAGCTACTGACCTGCCGCTGCCGGCTACCAGTACTATCAGAGGCTACCAAGCTACCGCCATCAGCTACCGGAGTTACCTATCAATCAGACATTAAGCGGCAGTGATGTAGGAAAAACTTTTTTCCTGATGCAGCACCTTACGATTCAAGACCAAATCCTGAATCATGCGGCCCTTCAGGTACCACCACCGAGCTCGGCGGCTTTGGCGCTGGAAGATGGCTGGGAGGTAGATGGATCGGGTCGCGAATTGTCGGGAGTTGCGAGAATTCGGCGGCGTACCACTGCGCCAGGGCCGACTCCTTATGGTGCGATCTGTTTGCATCGATGCTTTCCTCCTTCTCATACCCGAAGATATGGCCTCCCGCCGACACATCTTAGCAAGAAGTCCTCCCACCGACCAGGATCGCTCACTGCCATTAGAGCGTTTGCGCAGAGTCATTTGAACCATCAGATGGCTTCCGGTTTTGCTCCATGCCCCCGATTCAGTGTCCGACCTTGATATGGATAACAGAGGCCTCCCCCAGCATCAATTTGGTGTACCTAAAGCGGGAGTAATATCTAAAGGGTCCCTCGAAATTTGCCATTTTTGGTAGCCATCAGCCATTGGATGGCTGCAGCGCAAACTGTCTATTAGCGTCAAATTCGAGCGCCATGATCCCGTCGTTGCCGCGCCGTCCAACCTTCGATCCCAGTTCTAACTCGGAGCGCATACCCGAATCCAATGACCTTGCGACTTCTACTTCGACGTCTCACCCTTCCGCTGGCCCACGATATCCTCCACCCGCCACTCGACTACTGGGCCACACCAATTTGTCTAGTCAGCCGATCCCAGATCGCCGATCCTCCGATCCTCCTTCGTCCGGCTTTACATCTGCCGGTGGTAATCCCGATCCCAGCTCGGGTCGCGACTCCCCAGGACATTTGCTATCATACCCAGCTCCTTTCCAAGGGGTGCCCGTGCAATCCGCCCAAGGCGGAACATTTATTTCTGCACAGAATGTGAACCACAATTACCGTGCGGGGGACAGGGGGATGGATATTCTGCATGGCGCAGCTGCACTGGAGGCACTTTACGACTCCGCGGAGAGTTTTCCGCAGCCCAAATGCCCTCCCGAAACACGTACCGAAATACTCGATGACGTATATACGTGGGCAGTTGGAAAAGATTCCGCCTCTTCGATTTTTTGGCTGCACGGGCCCGCTGGGGCGGGCAAATCAGCCATCATGCAGTCCCTGTGCCGAAGATTGGACCATTGTCGTCGTCTCGGAGGAAGCTTCTTTTCAAGCGGGCCCATACCACTCGCGGGAACGCAAAAGTGCTGTTCGCGACGCTCGCCTACCAGCTTGCACTTGAGAATCAAAATTTCAAAGTCCCGATTTCGGAGGTTGCTGAGGATCGTCCATCTGTCATAGGGCGATCCATGGACATCCAGTTACAGAAGCTCATTGTTGAGCCATGCCAATCCCTCCGGAATAGGCCACCAACTGTTCAGCCATCCCACTCCGTCGAAAATTGCCAGCCTCCAATTTTTCTCATCGACGGCCTGGACGAATGCGAAGGCCAGAATATACAGCAGGAACTCTTGCGCTTGATCGGCGACGCCGTCCGGGAGAATCCCCATATGCTCAGGATTCTTATCGCGAGCAGACCGGAACCACACATCCGCGAGATCATCGATCGGCCGTCTCCCGAACCGCTCTTCCGCAACCTCACTATAAAAAGAGGATTCGCAGATGTTGAAAAATATCTGCGCGATGAATTTTCCCGCATTTATCACGAACACCGCGATACCATGGAAGGAATTCCGTTGCCATGGCCGTCGTGGGACATTCTAAACATTCTGGTTGAAAAATCATCAGGCTATTTCATCTACGCGTCTACGGTCATCTGTTGACGACAAGGATCTTCGTCCTACGGAACGCCTGGCGGCTGTTGTCCACTGGCAAAATCTCCCGACGGATTCTAATCGGCCATTTGATGCTTTGGACCAGTTGTATACACAGATTCTTTCCTGTGTTCCTGGCCGGTCCCGTCTTATTCTCATTTTAACCGCCATTTATGGCTTTCAGGACTTGGATGTGGGTGACATTGAACAGCTACTGGGGCTCAATCCCTGCGATGTCAGGTTAAACTTCCGTCGTCTTCACTCCATTTTCAATGTACCTACAAATGGCGACATCTCAATGTATCATGCATTAATCCAGGATTTCCTGGACGATCCAACCCGGTCGGGAGAATTCTGTGTCAGCACTCTACAGCGACGCATGGAGCTGGCACGCTCAATTCTCAAGGCCCTTTCCCGTACATCCGATGATTCGATCGACCAGTCAAGTCTGAAACATATCGATGAGTATGCAGCTACGTTCCAAGAGATTTCGTCGAACAATTGCCTAACAAATTATGTTATTTGCAGGTGGCTTGCCGACAGGGGCATCCAGTATGTCGGTTCTTCCGTCCCACCCCCTGCGGATCTTGTTCCCCTCATTTGCTCCATGAACCCAGAGTGCTTGTTCCACCTTGATAATGTATCGGAGGTGACCACACATGTTGATCGCACTTTAAGGTTGAGACCTTCAAGAACGAGTTTGGTCTGAAGGCCATTGCTATAAACAGTGCCCATGGTGGATGTACGAAAGAAATAATCGCCGTAAGTACACTTCAAGTTCTTTATATCACAAGCCCCTGAACCGCCATTGCAGAGTGTCGTCGCTGGTGAACACCAAACTGTCATCATCTCCCCGGAGATGCTGCCCACCCGATGATTTATTGACGGAGTCCTTCGCAAGCCTGAATTTGGGACCTGCTGTCTTTCTGTCTTTATAGATGAGGCGCATTGCGTCTCTCACTGGGGAGATTCATTTCGCAAGAAGTACGGAAGCATCGGGATCATTCGCGCATTCCTACCGTGTGCAGTCCCAATCATCGCGGTCTCCGCTACACTTACTCCACGCGTACATCAAGACATCCTCTTGAAGCTTCGCATTGACCCCAAGGACTACCTTTATGTCAATATCAAGAATCTATATGAAGTTTGATTAAACAATCAGCGTCTCGACGGGGGAACAGGTTTAATCATTGATTGATTAATCACCTGTGGGGGCACAGAGTAAGGGACCAGCAGGGCAATGGGTACTTAGGTGCAGAGGTTCTGTTTAATCTGAAGACTGTTCATGTTCTGTTTAAACCATGATTATGTTCTGTTTAATCTGAAGACTGTTCACGTTCTGTTTAAACCGAACAAAAACAGTGTTCATACCTTTTTAAAGGGAAAAAATGCCAGCTATGGGACTTGAACCAGTGACCTCCACCAAACCAAGAAAATACGAAGCATAACAGCATAACCCCTACACAATGCAACCAATACACAGCAGCCACTGCCTAGGAATACACTAGGCACTAATTAACATTTTTGACTTGAGTTTTTGCAACCAACTTAGAATCCAGACAAGGACTTTCTCACTCTCCACCTGACTTCTTTGCTCACTAATGACACTGGTATGTCCAATACCTTTGTTTCAGAGCCCATATATATTTATCTATCTTATTCCTTGGAGAGACCAGAGGAGAGAAATAGTGAGGTGGCCCAGTAAGCAGTCTCAGATAATACTGGAAAGTCAGCACATTTGAAAATGCAGTAATGATCGTTCCCAGGACTTATTTGGACATACCAGTGTCATTAGTGAGCAAAGAAGTCAGGTGGAGAGTGAGAAAGTCCTTGTCTGGATTCTAAGTTGGTTGCAAAAACTCTAAGTCAAAAATGTTAATTAGTGCCTAGTGTATTCCTAGGCAGTGGCTGCTGTGTATTGGTTGCATTGTGTAGGGGTTATGCTGTTATGCCTCGTATTTTCTTGGTTTGGTGGAGGTCACTGGTTCAAGTCCCATAGCTGGCATTTTTTCCCTTTAAAAAGGTATGAACACTGTTTTTGTTCGGTTTAAACAGAACGTGAACAGTCTTCAGATTAAACAGAACATAATCATGGTTTAAACAGAACATGAACAGTCTTCAGATTAAACAGAACCTCTGCACCTAAGTACCCATTGCCCTGCTGGTCCCTTACTCTGTGCCCCCACAGGTGATTAATCAATCAATGATTAAACCTGTTCCCCCCTCGAGACGCTGATTGTTTAATCAAACTTCATATGGTTACTGCAATATCGGTAACGATCGGCCCACTGTCGCTCATGTCGTCCGTGCCATGGAACATCCCATGAATTCCTATCGTGATTTGGATTTCCTGGTAGATCCGATGGCGGCTCCCAAAGACATCCACAAAGCCTTTCTTTACTCCGATGACACGAAGGACAACGCCGAAATAATTGATCATTTAAATGATCGCGTCCATGAAGACTACCGATCTCGCGGACTCGTACGCCCGTAAAATGCGTCGATGTCCAAAGAATATCGTGATACTGTGATGCAGCTGTTCCGTGCCGGGATCATACGGATACTAGTATGTACCGACGCTGCAGGCATGGTAAGTCAATCTTTCTCGCAAAGAGTTTATCGTGTTAATGTAGTCATTCCAGGGCTGTGATCTGCCCGATATCGATATCGTTGTCCAGTGGAGGGCACCAGCCAATATGTCGTCCTGGATTCAGCGGCTCGGTCGTTCTGCTCGCGGACTAGGCCGCGAAGGATTAGCGGTGATGCTGGTAGAGAAAACAGCATTTGAAGTTAATGCTACCGGGATCACCGAGTCTCCAGAATCCAATGGCTCAACACCGACGCCTGCTCCACCTGCTCGAGGTCATGGGGCAACTCGTGGAGGTCACGGTGCTGGCCGTGGTCGAGGTGGAAGGGGAAGAGGACGGGGAGGTGGACCTGGGCGCGATAAAGACTATGCTGTCTTGCATGGTCAGAAGCGCGGATCATTCAATGGAAAGCACGATAAAATTACCCGCCAACCTGAGCCCGAGATATCAAATGACACGCCAGGCGAGGGATTATATTTCTACATCCAGTCCACAACGTGCCGGCGCGCAATTCAAGCAACCATTTTCCAGAATGAAACTCCGAGTGCGTGCTTCAATTTCTTTACTTTGATAATATCAGCTGATCTCGCATGCAGACGTTGATCCGTTGAAGTGCTGCGACCTTTGCAATCCTCGTCTATTCGACCGAACACGGCCATCCAAACCAGTTGTCACAGCACGCCAGCAAACTGCCAAGAAAGGTCTACCTGTCGACTCGGTGCGTCTGGCCCTATACAGCTGGCGTAGGGATATCAAGAAGGAGAAGTACCCCCGGGCCGTCTTCTCTCCACGGGCCATCCTCGACGGTGACACCTGTGAGCAGCTGTCGTCGATCGGGCCTGTGCATTCATCCGAACAGCTATCACAATACTTGGGAGGCTGGGCTCGCTGGGATGCTCTCGGGGTCAGCCTTTTCACGTTCATGGCAAGTCTCGACATACCCGACTTGATCCTGCCACCTCGCAAACGTCCATCTGGAACAGCAGCGCAGCCTCTTTCCGAGACGTTACCCAGCGCAGCGGCCACTCCTTCCATTTCACACGACCGCCCATCTCTTCCACCCCCACCACCCGCCAAGCGCGCGCGCTTCGAGGATTTACCCCGAGCAAACCCGGGGCCACAACTATCTATCCATCCACGATATCCGAGTCCACAAACACCAGCGTCAACGGCCCGAAACACTCAGACAAGTGTTACACCTGGTTCTCAGCCCGCTAGCGCTTTCCATCCTCACCCCAATTATCCCCCACACTACTATCCATACCTCTGGCAAGCAAGCCAAACCCATCCATATCCCCAGTACCCTGCTACACCGCAAACAAGGCCAGTATCGGGAACCCTTGCCGGCAATCCGTATGCCGCGCTGATGGCTCCCAGCCCATTTGCGCGAGTCCCTTCCAATTTTTCTTCCCAGCAGCGGGATCTCACTCCAACGGGCTCCGATCTACCACCGGACAATGCTTCAGCATCCAGTTGACACGGACCTCCGCATTTTTTTGCTTAAAACTTGCATTTGTTGTTGTCATCGCCGTCGCCGACGACGACAATCTTAAATTTTGATCAAAAAAACAAGTAGGGCGCGCTCGATAGAGAATCAAAATCTATTCATGTTTAATGTACTATGTTCGGGGTCGATATTTTGAAAATTTCAAGTTTTTCGACGAAGTTCGCACCTCTGAATTGGCGGTGGCAACGAAACCCCGCTCAAAGTGTGCCGAGAGGGCCCAGCCGGTTTTCAGCGTTGCGAGCCTTGGCGAGTGATCGGTTTGCGTTTGTTTTGCTGAATACCGGATGGGGACGAGCCTAACAAGAGGGTTCTATTGCCCTGATTTTAACTGGCGCCGATGTCCGTAGTCCTGTCAGTCCTTTTCCCGTGATTCTTACAGTGCTCTCCAAGAATCCCATTGGTGACAACGAATCTACGCTCGACGGGCTCAGGTTGGCACCTTAAAGGCGGTAAGCATGCCGTAAGGCTCCAACCCTTTCCGTGTATAAACGTTTATACACGGTTATAACCGTTTCCGTTTCCGTTTTTTGTGCCGCTGGGTTCAAACGGTTTGTAAACGTTTTCTACGCGGTTTACTTAAACGGTTTGGAAATTTGGTGCACTCAATCGCGTTTACCAAGCAAAATTCAGCTGAAATCCCGGCTGAATTTAGGCTAGGACTGTCTCTGTGATCTTGAGACTCTCTCAACAGCATAGATCCATGCTCTGGCCTCCCAAAATAAAAACTCAACAGGGGATATGATCCGAATATTGTAGTCCCTCCGATGGTTCCAGGCTTGGCGTGTCGAGCAGTGCTTACTTACCTTCTCGAGCATGTTTGACTTCAACTTAACAGCATTAGTTCCCGAAATCGATGTCACCAGACCATTTCATCCAGGGCTGTCATTTTCGAATTCAATTTCACAGCGCGCCACGAATGTCTTGGTGACTTGAGGACCATGGTATGCATCATTATTTTGAACTGAATTTCATGAATATATCGAACTGAAATACCAAGAAGGTCACAAGCGAAGAAATACCTGGCTATCTAGCAGCCCACAGGCTGAGCACTGTCAGTACTTCTGATACCCTGAAGATTACCGTGTATAAACCGTTTCAAACGGTTTTAAAACGTTCTCTAACCGTTTCCGTTTGTTGTGCCCAGATCCATACACGGAAAACAAAAGGTTGGAGCCTTAGCATGCCGTGAAATTTTAACATGCTCTTTCAGACCCAAGTGAACTTCAGGAAATGGCTGGACTTGACTCCGAAATAAAAAAACTTAAGGAACAGCGCAGAGAAGCAACGAAAACAAACTACAAAGAAAAGAAGCTCAAGGGTTAGCATGCATCTGTTTTTCCCAAAAAATCAAACGCTGTTGATGCGCCCAGATTACGGATGCAGTTGCTCAGAAAGATCGGACTCGTCGCAAAAAGTTATTGGTCTATCTGAGACGCCCCGGGCGTAATATCCAGGATACCCACTCCCGTACAGTCTGCCCGCAGACAACTGAGCACCCTTGGGATATCCGCGTAAAGATGCAACTCACCGGCTGCCCCAGACTTGATTCCGAGTTGCGCCACCTACAATTATCCATTAGCTGTTAGCTGTATATCGTCTGGGTATAACTACCTTGGGCTCTACCGGCAAACATCTGGCCGGCCGGGATGGTGATCACCTTTCCGCCCCCATCTCCGTACGTAGAAACAAATTTCGTGCTCCCTCCGCTGGATATCGGCGAGGTCTTTATGGGCGTCGACGCGCCCCCCTTGCTGCTCGAGGAACTCAACCCACCCTTGCCCGAGCTGGTGCTACTGGACCCTCCCTTCCCACCACTGGAGGAGCTGCTCGCACCACCGCTCTTTCCCCCACTGCCGCCACCCCTCCTCCGCACTAAGTTACCACCCCGTGTGCTGAAGAACGGGAGAAACATGAAAAGGTTGAAAAATGCAGTGGTGGCATCAGCAAATCCTGATTGAACTACAGAGTGCTATAGAGTGCTACATAGTGTCTATAGTGCGGTGTAGTGAAGGTCTCTTGTTGCGTAGTGGAGTCCTCACTATGTAGTGCTATATAGTACTACATAGAGCTCCATCGTATGGTGTAGTATGGTATAGTCCCTAAAAATCAGGATTTGCTGATGGGCAACGCTGTCGCTTCTTATACCTGGGGCTGTGGCTATGCTCGGCGGAAATGGGTACCCAAACTTTGGGTCCCGTCGCATAAATAACTGATTTCGGTCCCGACTCGTCAATCAGTCCTTGCCTAGCAGTACTCAACGGACCCTCTCCACGCAAAAAAAGGCTCATGAAATACCTTTCATCCCACCGCGCCACAATCCCCGATAAGCACAGGAAGGTCTGGCTATTATTTGCCGTCTTTTTCCTAAGGATTTGCCCTTTTTAGGATGTGTTACGCCGATCATGTGACGTTTACCGTATTTGCATGTCCCCTACCTTAGCTTACGGCGATGACCAGGGCTGGCGGGCCTACGCACACAGGCAAGTGGCGATATACGCGAACCTTGCGCGCGAGGGCGAGACACTATGGAACAAGCTCCCCAACTCGTGATCGAGGATGAGATTGCTGAGGCGAAGAAGGCTAAGAGAGAGGAGGAACGGGAGCGCGACGCAGATGAGATCCGCTGCAACCAAGCCAAGCTGCTACGCCTGAGCGCGACATAACGTGGCAATGCGGTTATTTAAAAAAGAGTGGAAACTCGCAGCTCCGGAGTTGCTGATGTCGGAGAGGGACCAAAACAGTCGAAGGAGACAAGTCCGACGTTTTTGGGCAGCCTATCCGCGCGGATCCGTTATCGCGCATCTACGAACTCACCGGCCCGCCAGCGGATGAGCCAATCCCGATACCTCTCCACAGCCTTGCCCGCGAACGCCACCGATGCGTCGAGGAAGCACGAGCGGAGCCGCGCCCGTCAAAGGTGGCTGATGTATCCCTCGTTGCTCGCCGACTGTGGCTCCGTTGTTGAAGAGTTAACTGTCACTCTCATATTTCAGTTCATAGAAGTACAGAGTCACTGTGCGAGACTAATTTTCCATCCAGTGGTATCCACCCATATGGGAAATGCTTCAAGATTACGGAGCGCGCTCCTCCGAGTGGCGATCCTAGGAATTGCCGACACAACTCCTCAAGCTTCCCAATCCTTCCGCTTGTACATCCTGTGACCACCCTCTCCTCTCTCTGGCTGTAGTTTCGGGGCGGAAGATTTTCGCAGTGTCTCGAGTCGTAATAGCATCCCTCGTAACCTGGAGGAAACTTGACGTAGACAGTGCCATCGATATTCCAGCCACCGAGGGTAATTCTTGAATCGACGGGAGCGGAGGCAATGTGCACATCCAGAAGCCCTTTGCGAGTCTGAGCAGTGATCTCGTATGATGCGGCTGAACTAGGGATGTTGTTCGTAGCCATGAGGTTGATATTGGCTTGAATTCCTCTGCAAAGATTGAGTTAGCCCGAATTCATTTATACCCAACCAACGCGTACCCGTCATCTGTTCGGAGATGTAGGACTGGAGTTACATCCACCTCGTCGTTGATAAGATTAATGTCGGCATGCAGTGGGCCCATTGAGTTGAAGAGACTCAAACTCCTTGACGCATTGTACACTCCCTGAATATCACCGGCAGATGTGGCAATTTGGGCGTATTCGGCTACCAGGTACTAGAGAAGATGCATTGGGGTAGCGAGTTAATGAAGAGGATGAATACTCACCGGTATCTCAATTCGTCCAGAACTGTGTAGTGTAACATTCCGAGCTAGAAGTGCTTGAGGTGGATGGTTAGGCATGACCAGCCCCGCTGAGATAGCTTTGGAATTCTCAATCCATAGGTGGTTGAAATTAATGTCTGCCATAATGCTGAAGGACTGCGTGTAATCTTCGAGGTCCACCCGTAGTTCATTCACCGTGATCGTAGGCTCGGGTGCCCGGGGGAATCGCACATAGATCTGGAAACGAATCTCCTCGTGCGGATGGCGCCGCCAAGGGCCCCTCTTCCATCTGCTCTACAGATCTGTTAGTCGTCTCCATGATGTTTTAGTATGAAGGGGGGGCTACTCACGAAAATCCCGACACCTATTTCCCCATCCGTCCGCTTTATCAAGCAACTCTTTGCGAGCCTGATGTACTTGTTGTTCCAGTAATGCGCTACGATCATCACTCTGACCGTTGAGTCGGGGAGGCCATCTACCGGCTGGTAGGTAACATCCCCATGGGAAAACTCCGAGTTCCCGGGGATGCTGCGCGATAGCAGGAAGAGAGACGCATGATCGGAAAGGGGAAGGTCGTACTCCACCGACGCAGATTGGGGGAAATCGTTCCAGGGACCCGGGAAGGGACCAATGACCGGCCAGCGGGCGCAGTGCTCAATGGAGACGTCCGACGGCACTGGCCATGATGGCTGCACAAGTTCAGTGAAATTAAATCTGACGTTTTTTCATCCTTTGCTCACCACTGGCAGAAATGAGACAGTTCCCCAATATCTGTTCAGTCCCCACAAGTAGACCATTGAGAGCTCGAGGCAGAGCGCTACAGCAAGCAAGCACTTCGAGCAGCGGGTAGCCCAATGCCTGGCTCTCGCCGAACGAGAAACGGCGGTGGGCAGCGGGTGGCGGTCGTGGGTAGGTATCTCCATGACCGCAGTGAGACGTACCTGTCAATTTAAACGTCCAAATTTACACGCATTCTAAAAGGAAATGATGATGGCGTCTTTTTCACAGGACTCGCCGTTCTCCATCTCACGTCGGAAATTTAGTCTGTTTCCCGGAAACTACGCGGGGTCGGTAGCACACTCTACATATGAAAATTTGCAAAGTTCAAGGCACTGACATCGACTCACAAAATACGAAATTAATGGGTACTTATCTACGAACGTGCTCAGAACAGGCCAGATGACAGCGACGTCGACCTGCCAAGTTGATATTAAACGGAGCTAGGGCGGAGCATGTACTCAAAGAGATATTTGCACTAGCAGATGCCCTCGGAGCCGAGTCCCGACGTCCGGACAAAATTAAACTGCAGGTCGATTTTTTTGGAAGTGATCGCCTCGACGAGAAAGTCGATTCCCGCACGTCAAAAAGCGCGGGAAAATATTTTATCGGGAAATCGAGGCCCAGATTTGGGCCCGCGCTGAAAACGACCAGTCCAACGTTGTTGGGCAGCTTATCCGCGCCGATCCGTTGTCGGGCGTCTACGAACTCACCGGGCAGACGAGACAATTCCGATCCCTCCGCGCAGCCTTGCCCGCGATGCGTCGAGGAAGTACGAGCGGAGCCGCCGATGGCGGTGTGCGTGGGCGGAGATCTGCGGGAGAGTGCTAGTACATACGCGCAAGAAAGAAGCGAAGGGAGGAGGGAAACGAAGGAACGTCTCAGAACCCAAAAGACAAGTGTACGACGTCGCCGCACTGACGAACGAAGGATTAATGAAGTAAGAAAAAAAGGAAGAAAGGAAGTTCAGTACGGGAGTAAGAAAAGACGCACTCCACCCGCGCGGGCTATCACACCTACCAGGTGGTTGTCCGCCGCTTCGTTCCCACTGTCCCAACGCGTCGTCGCTGGACGCGCTGATCGTCTGGGAATAAGAATGAGGGGAGGATGATGAGGAAAGCGCCGCGTACTATGTGGTGCGCTGTCGGAGAGTGTCCAACCCGGGAGGCGAATCTCCGCGCTTCGGAGAATGCGGACACGAATGGGGCGCTCGGACTCGCGCCACACCGCCCTCGAAGCGGGCCTTGGCACCAATCCAACTCGCATAGCGCTGAGACGAAGCGTGAACCACCAGTGTAGTCTACGCATCCGCTGGAGAAAGGCGAGGGTGTGCGTCGCGGAAAGGATACGGGGCTGAACGCGCGGGCCAACGCCGTAGGTGCTTGGTGGACTGGAAGGTAGCACGTAGTCGGGATTTGTCGAAGTCGTCCAGAGTTGGACGCAGCTCCGCCGCGGCCGCACGCTTGCACTCGCAAACTCAGGCGAAGAGAAACGGATCAGTGGTAGGAAAGGAATATAATATTCAAGGGGACTCATAACATGCAAGAGGGACAATGTGTACTCGTTCGCGCCTAGTTTAAAGAAGTACGATCAGAATGCGCGCGCAGATGGATACTCGCAGCACACGATAAGAGCCCACCCACATTTCATCCTCTTGCGCTGACGGCGCATCGGACCGGCACCATTCGGGCGCTCGACGGACGTGGCGTATTTTATGGGGCCGGGACAGCCCGTATTAGCTCGGGCAACATTAGAGGGTTCCCGCGGAGCGAGCGCGTATCCGTGATGGGTGGGAAGCACCGCAGATGTGATAGAGGAGGACTTTCAAGGGCGGACGAGCACCGCTGGGTGTAGTTGCGATCGGGGACGTACAGACGGCGGAGCTCAAAATTATGACCGGACGCCGCGATACGCCAGGCACATGCGGTGGCGGTGAGGGGATGGCCACACAAATAGATGATGGGAGGGACTGGGGAAATGCCGGGGAAGTGGCTGCAGTGGAGCGTATATGAAATTCCGAAGGTGGCGAGTGGCGCGAGCGACAAACAATGTCGCTCGAAAGCGTGCGAAAGAGGGAGGAACACGCGAGGGGGAGGTCTCGGAAGGTCGCCCCCGGACTAGCGACCGCTCGCTAGGGACGCAGGCAATGTGCGCGCTAGATGGTCCCAACGTCGGATGAAACCAGCGACGGGCGGCGCTAGACAGCAACGAAAGTCAGCCACAGAGGTAGAATGGCGGAGCGAGGAATCGCTCGAAAGAGATGGGACAGAGTGGCTTGGGCCTGTGCCATTGTGAGTGAGGATTTGCGAGCGAGGGATATAGCAGACTCTTACATAAGCGGATCGGTGAGCTGTAAATTCAGCCTATGACAGCATCGCGGTGCATGAAGGGAGGGAGGGGGGTGGCTGGGAGAACACATAGATACATGTTTGAACGGGAGGCGAGGCGCGCGTGAATACCGACTGATAAGGGGACGGGAAGGGAAAACCGTCAGTTTATACATCGGTCGATGGAGGAGAGAGAGGAACGGACCTGATTACTTAGGGCGAAAAGAGTCGGATCTAGCGCGCGTTACAGATTGGCATTTGGGAGCGAGGCGGCAAATGCATGGAGGGCGCGAAGAAACTCCCATCGGCCGGCAGATGCCTCTTGCCCGACACGAGGCGACGATGAAATGATAAGGTCCGGTCGATTTAGCTATGTAAGAGATTTCGGCTGAGAAGTGCAAGACGAATAAGACCAGAGATTAGAAGACCGAGAAACGGGCAGTACTGCCTGAGTCTCGTTAGGTTAGACCCAACGCTCCAAAAAAAAAAAAAAAAAAAAAAAAAGAAAAGTGACAGCGTCACATGACGCCACGGAAGGACAAGCGATCCGCGCGACTCGGACCCGGGAGCCGCAGCTTTCTGGTAGGTACACCCCCATTCGAGGAATTTGTTTCTCAAACCTTCGGTGCTAACGGTCCTGGAACATTGTCAGAAACGTTTAAAATTGGTTATCAGAATGTCTCACAAACATTTTAGACTGAAAATGTTGTCACAAGGTCTTCAGAATGTCATGTAAACATCTTCACAACATCTCTCAAACCCTGAGTCACGAAATGCTTCAGGGATTGGACGATTTTTATTTTGGCAATGCATTTGACGGAGGATGTTGTCAGAACATTGGTCAGAAATGGCGGTGTAGGTAGGTAGGTAGCATTACACGGCACTGTCCGAATAACGAACGCCGGTTTCCAGGAATTTTCCCAGTGTACAAGCAAGCGTAATTACCAAGGGGGTCCAAAGATAAGAAGAATTGATATCACCTACAATTTTTTTTTTCTGAGAGGGTCGGCGACACCCTCCCCTCACAGCCACCTGATGCCATCAAATTACCTTTTCAGGAGACAGCGCTGCCGAACATTTCCGCGCCGGGAGGTGTTACGTGAGAGTGGCAGAGTGATTAATCACCAGAATATTCACAGGGCCTCATAAACAGCTGACTCATTCCTGGTACCGATTTAGGAACCAGGTCTGAAAGACGAATTGTGAATCTGCAGCCGGCTGATCCGATCCAAAAATAATTAATTATGGCGTGTAAACTCCTTTAAATTATCTCCGCTTCCGTCTTGATCTGATTAAAAAATAAAAAATCATAAAATAAATCCCTAATTTATTGTCCTGAGCTTTTGACACTATTGCGAATGGATCCAGCCATCCTGGGCTCAATGTGAGCTGGTCGACGCGTAAGCGTTGACCGAGCGAACCTTGAGCCGCGTATGATGCTTTTTTTATGGCTTCTCAAGGGAACCAGGTCTGGTAATAGGTACCAGGACATGCCCGGAGGGCCTTAGTATTATATCAGATGTGAAAGAACAATGTTCTAAACCTTTTTGACTTATAATAAGTTGAAGTATGCCGTAGTACTAATACATAACAATCCAACCAAACCTTTTTAACTATACGCCGTTGGAAGTTTCATTAGGGGTGGGCCAGAAATGCATACAGAAATGAAACTGTTTGAATATGTGGAGATTGGTACGGCATGTTCCAAAGGATGGTCTCAGAATATGATGAGTTGATAGGGCGGCAAGCAAATTAAAACCATTCAAGCTAGAATTATTGATAATCACAGACTCCTCGGAGCCAGTAATTTCACGGTAGAGGCTCAATGGCCGTTTCGGCATCCAATCGGCAGATCGGGGCAACTGCCAAATCGGTCATAATAATGATGGCCAGAAGCCGGCGGCTGGCAGAACACACAACCTATGCAGTGAACACTCATGTTTTGCTGGTCAATTGCTCTGGTATGTCCTGAGAGGTATCCCAGATAGGTCCCACAGGACCAGGATGTACATGGGCTGATATCTAGGCAGAAAAAATTTTACATACAAATTTTTTTTTTGGCGGTCGGCCAGACAGCCTCCCCCCTACCCCATATGGCAATCTCTTATCTTCGGACCCCCTTGGTAATTACACCATCGCCCCTGGACTTTCCTCTTCCACCTAAGCCAGACTCGCAGACCCCACAGGTTACCCCATGCCCCACGGTTCAACCTAGAGAGGAAAAGCATAATTTACCTGGAATCTACACAACGGTCAGTAAGCTCGTCGTCTTGGACGCGGGTGTTTTGTAGAAAACCTCTAGGACATCATGCACACGAAAAGTACGTTTGGGGTGCGCTTGTAAATCATAGCTTTCGAAAACTCGACATTGTTGAGACCTGTCTTTTTGGTCTACAGTCCTGGCACGATGCGAAACAATTTTCCAGAAAGATGTCCCGTGCAGTCAGGACATTGTGTGATCTGGACTTTCGACCTCGGTTTTGCAGAGTTGACAAAAGCATAGATGGCGCCGTACATGCCCTTGTGTATGATCAACGTGCCGCAATTTCTCCAAGGCTAACTGGTGTGATTGAAGTCAGGGCATCTCGATGCTCTTGTGTCACCATAAATAATAGGCAGTGCCTCAGGAATAACGTCTTTTGAGCGGGAGTTTCGTCCTTTGGGGGTTTGCGGCGTCCGTACAATACATAGAGCTTAACTGATGTGTCGACCTCATGATGTATTGCCATTGTAGTGCCCTTGTTTCGATGGAGTTGCAATAATCCTAAATATTTGCCGCGCTGTTTCTGACCTCCCAAACAGCGGCAAAGGCCAGCCACTTTCAGCCACTGCGCGCCATTGCCCACGGTCTACACCGCGCGCTACACCGACGTTGAGGAAGGTTTCCGCAAAACGGCGTCGCCAAGGCCGTGTCAGCGCCCCTTCGGTGGATTTTTCCTTTCCTTCACTTTCGTGGTAAAGCACGACGAGGTTCAAAAAGATGTTGGCAATATCCTCCACCAGAAGTGCGGCTTTCATGCCTCGAATGCAAGATCACAGGTGGAGTCTGGCGCAGAACCAACTGAACCATGACGCCGTGACGCCGACGCACTGAGGAAAGAACATACCCTTGGCGTTCTTTAAAGCCGTATTCCAGCCAAATTTAGCTGAGACTGTAGATAGCTTGCCTTCGATAATTTTAGTCTGACGTGGTTTACTTGTCTGGCATTGACAGTACCATTTTTGCGTTTTCCCCATTCGACCTTGGCATTTCGGTTTTGCGCAGGTCAAATCGCAAAAAGATACAGGGTGAGTAGAAGAGGGAGCAGCCAAAAAGTGTTCCTTCGAGTCTAACAATTTACTATAACCATTGAATGTGTGTGCGTGAAGAGGGGACCGCAGATATATTTGCAATGTGGGCTTTGCACGACCCAGTAGGCAAAAGCCGAGTTGATACCGTAGGCGGAGTTTTTCTAGATCTGTACGAAACCCGGAGCAGGAGCAACGCAAACCAACTATTCGTCCTATAGAATAAATCGTTGCCTTTGTTTCTTCATTTTTTCTCCTGCTGCTTTTGGAGCCACAGGACTTGGCTATGTGATAAGTAAAATTGCCAGAAACCAGAGAGCCAAGGCCATTGGGGGAACGGAATCGAGAAACTTCCCGTGCGTCAGGTCATGTAACATTTGAAAGTCGGGGCCCGCATTTGGATCGATCAATCTCAGACGTACAATCGAGGCTTTGAGGAAATTGAAAAGACCGGGGATGTCCAGGACATCTCGAGAAATATCCAAACGCAGCATGTGCTCCGGAAGAGAAATAAAATCGACACGACGTTGGCCTGACACAGCGAAATCGAATAGTACGGGTGGGCGCACAAGCTGACAGCCCAGAGAAATAAGACCAAAACGGCGTAAATGTATCACCGCTAGAACTAGCAACAGATTCCAATTTTCGAGACGTTCGCCGCAGATTTGTCAATAGCTAGGGGAAGTCAAACATCTCAGTTTGAGACCGATTATTGTGTCGATTCTCGTTTGATTCGCGAACATAATCGATGCTTAATCGGCCAAGGTTTGACCCTTTCCCCCCCCCCGATTCTCACCTGATTTTGGACGTGATTCTCTCGATTCTGTTGAGTTAAGCAAAAGATATGTCATGAAATACAAGTTAAGATACAATTTATTTTTCTCTGCACCAACGGCATTCCTTCCACCACAACATGCCTCGACTGTCGGTACGCCAGGCTCGGGCCCGTAATATCTTGACGGCATTCACAGACCACCATAAAGCCCATATCAAGCAAGGCTTACGTCGAAGAACTGGACTGAGGCGCATCTTCACGCGCGCTGGCTTGACACCACAAGACCTCGAGGAATTGACAGCGCCGGCACTGTTGTTGGCTGTTGAGCTTGCGAGCTGGAGGTTTGGATACAGCGGCCTGCGACTCTCTCCCATTGCTAAAGTCAGGGAGCATCGGGTGCCACCCAGCCGCGCCGGCACTCCTGACCGTGGTACTCCGTGAATCAGCAGTCGGTGGCACAGTAATACGGCCACATTATGATAGGATGAGTTTCTGTTGAGACTTGATTTAACTATTATCTGCGACTGCTTAGTGGGCCACCATGGCCTTTTTGACCTCGAGCCCACCCGTGAAATGCGGTATATACAGTTATATGGGGTCTAGGACCAAGGTATTCATCCTGTGAGTGAGTTGAGATAGTTTCCGCGAATTTACACGATGGTCTCTCGACCTACGGAATTTTTTGTTCCGGCGGTTTCCCAAAACGGCAAAAACGGCTTAGTGGGCCACCTCCTCACATCGTTCATTCGGACTGATCGGCCATCCCAATGTATCCCAAATCATTAAAGACATTCAATTGCAATATTAGGTACAATAACAGAGCACTTCCGAGGTATATGAGCACCTTAAATATTTCCCTTTGAGCCAAGGAAAAGGGGTGAAATCACTGTGTACACAGAATGGCACACTCTGCAAAGCACAGAGTGCATTGGTGCGTCAAAATTGAATACGTACCGATAGACAAGATGCATCCGCATATATATTTTAACAACAGCTGACCTCTAGGCTACAATAACCACTCCAAAAAAGTTCGTACATACGCACCAACGAAATTCGGGCGTTTTAGGATGTATCCTTCGGTGACAACCAAATATGGCAGTTAAAAACCCTGGATTTCGTTTTGAGAGAGTTTTTGGTGTCTAAAAAGCATCCCCAAAGTCTCAGGTCCGTATCATACACGGTTGGCTCACCATCGAGAGGTTGAGAATCTGCTACTCAAGCTCAAATCAAGGTCTTCTTGGGGCTCAGCAAGGCGAGAGGTAACATTTTTTGTTCTCAGGATGATTGCAGATCATTTCCCTGGATCCAGGGATGAGAACGAGCCCCTGATCTTGTGAGTTGGCCAGGAATTGGTGGAGGAACAAGCGGAAGAAGGTTTTCGGAGACAAGGAATGATGTTCACACGTCGTCATCCCGATCAAAAACCCAGCACAGCTGTTGATCGCTGCCAACACTTTCCTCCAAATTTGACGCACGCTGTCCTCATACATTGTATTCCATCCTAGAAGTACCAAATCCTAGTTCTATGCATCCCACCGGCTTATATTATGCAAGTGGCCCACTAACTAGTGTGGCCCACTAAGGGGTCTCAGATAATATTAACCAGGATTAATCTAGACTATTCGCTGCCTCCCACGGACCGCCCTGTATTCTCAGTTGGACTTACGATTTTCAAGCGCGAACTTGAGATCAAGGCACGACTCGAGATCACGGTGTGAACTTTCAGTTCGAAGTGTAACCCCTGGAGATGAACTTGCCATTTTTCAAGCCCGAACGCCCAAGCTAGAACTGAAGTCAAGTGCGAGCTTGAGATCAAGGCATGACTCAACATCATGGTGCGAACTTCTTGTGCTAATTGAATTTTAGCTGGGTCTACGTTCCGAGGAGTCCGGCCAAACCCAAAGGGCAGTGTTGAAACAGGTACGATTAGTGGCTTTCGACATTTAATAAGGAACTGAAGTCGGTATAGAGCTCAAGTCGTGCTGGAACTCAAGTCCACAGATTGGACCTAAGTAGCTCGAACTTAAGTACTTTATTATTCCGCATATTTAATATTTATTAAATGATCTCTTGAGTTCTTGCAAAGAACTTAAGTTGAAGCCGCAACTTAAGTTCGAGCTTACCCCGGAAGGCGTGATTAGTATTATATGTAGCTTGCTACGTACTTTACCAGAATTTAAGACTTAACAGGACTTAAGACACAAGGGCGGTCTGGACCGCCTGCCACTTAAGATGAGCTAATGAAGTATTTGGAATATACTCCGGGATACTCCGGGGGTCGTGGCTGGGCAGAGCATAGCAATACCGGTCTGTACCACAGACCAGGTTGGCAAATCTATAGGGATAGGGCTTGCCATTTGCCTCCCAGTGGCTCCAGATCAGCACTGTGTGCCCGGGTATCTCGGGCGATGTGCCAAACCTTATTTCGCTCGCATCCAGGGACATCTGTCGCAAATAAATGAGTTGTAAGTCTAATTCACTTGTAACTGGACTGTTTGGACTGTTGAATGTGGCTAGATAGAGGTTGAAAGATCACTGCGACGGATACCATTTATAAACTGTCTAAACCGTTTTTAAACGTTTGTTGCCGTTTTCCTTTAGTTTAGGCTCCGCCGTAAATAAAATTTAAACGGTTGGAGCCTTACTTGAAGTTCTCTCCATGTCACAGCGGAGTATTCGATGTCTCGTACGCTCTCTCTCACCCGACGGTCCCACGTCGGTCCCTTCATCCAAAGGAAGATTCCTTCGGGTTCAGAACGTCGCGGGCGGCCAAGGCGAAATGGAACTGTGCTCCCCTCACCACCTTTTCGTAGTGCTCCCGATTTCTTTTTCCACCATCGCAACGAACGTGCATCAATTCGGGGCCTTTGCTCGCCAACCACACGATTTAAGGCGGAGAATCAGGGGCAACAAATCCCTGGGTTATCTGGCAGTACTAACATGTTGAAATTAATTCATTGCGGCGTATAAGGGAACCATCAAAAACTAACGGGCCCTCAGACCACAAAATACACACACGCAACCCATCACAAATGAATTTCTACCACCTTCCCCTCTCTCTCCTGCATCAACCCCGCCTTCTCCAAGGTGTTTATCCAACAATGTATCAGCGGCCGCGGAGAGCTCGGACGCAATCCCAGCAACCCTCCTCCAACATCTGGCTGCTCGCTCGAAGAGGGAGCAAGTCCCGCCCTTGGTTTGCACCGCGTCCAAGGATGATGGCGTGGACGAAGTCAGAGTGGGGAAGAAAAGCTTGAGGTGGCTTTCATAGTCGAATTCGACGGTAAATGCGTCCGGGTTTATTCAATAGGGGAACAATGCCGGACCATTTACTCTAGCTTGAGTATCTTCCATATTTATTGCTCGTCGTCGCTATTACCTAGTCTCTCCTAGACCCTTCGACAAAATTGGATGTCGTTCCATTTGTTCAAGAGCTGATACAAACATTTTATCTAAACGCGTTGGAAATGCGGGTGAGCTCGGTGACAGATGGTGCTGGTATTGTTTCATCGTTTCACGGAGGGAATCTAGGTTCAAATTATTCGCAAGTTCTGGATTGTCGAGTTGAGAAAAAGACAATAAAAAAAAGATTTGGATCACGGATTTGAGAGCAATGCTCAACGCCTCACGACCACCACACCGCTCGATTACCCATACGATGAGCACAATTCACGACGCACTATATTTTGCAATACTAGTGAGGCCCCATCTTGAACTCGCCACCACTACCCAGCTGACTGACACACTTGGCGGATCGTGTTGGCACCCGGGGTGGCTGCAAGGCATTGGTGTAAGACTCCAAAGCCAGTGATGGGCCCTGCTTCGGCTAGAAGTCTCGTCGTATTAGTGAGAGCATTGACCGTCGACATGAGAGGTGCGACGACGCCGTTGGAAATGAGGGCCTAGGAGAATCTTGCATGTACGTCTGCGCCACGTGAAAAAAATGCAAAACAATCGTGACTAGGCTGGCTCTTTTCTCCGCCTCAGGGAGAGTCAGCCCAAGGGCGATGTGCTTGAGTACGACGGACGCCAGATTGCCGTACCTGCCCCCCACCGCAACGACGATTTCTTCAAAATTGTTGATGTCTGCGATTCTGCGGGATAAGAGCTTGACCACCTCAATCATCACCAGGTCGGGCGCACCACCATCCATGAGCATGATCCAAGCATACTAGGGTGTTCCGCACGCCAAGCGTCGCCAAGAGGATTGTACATGTTTCGGGATGTCCGGAGAAAAAAAAAACAATGCGAAAATGATACTGAACGAGGAATGGAGTTACTGAGCTGAAAGCCGTCCAACCTGGCAGGTATTCCCAATATTCGTAAAGGAACGACATCCAGGGCCAAACAGAGGTCTCTCCCACGATTTCAGGGACTGTCATGAGAGCACCCAAAGTGCTGAGTGCGCAGGCCGCACAGATAATTGGGGAGGGCAGGGACCCGGCCAGGATAATGCGCACGAGTGGATCACCTTCTGGTATTAGAGATGGGTGGAGGATGTGGAGGACTGATAGACAAAGTTCTACCCCTGTGTCGCGAACACTGTGGTCGCCGATGAAGGCGTAGACATTGGTTACGTCCTCAAGATCTAAGGTTTTCGCAAGCGCGCGTGGACTCGGGCCGGATGGGACGAGACGGATCTACTGTACTATTTCGACCGTTTGTTCACACCATGTCACCCGTCACCGCAAAAGTTCACTAGATAAGGTCTTCAAAATCTTAGGGGTCGTGTCACCGACCGGCAAAAGTTCACAGTCGCATCCCACTGATGCCGGTTACGCGCTCCCCGACGGCGACACCATGCCCCGATGGGGCCCAAGAAGTAAAACAATATTTAGTGTAACGCTCATAAGGTGCAGTCCACTTTCGGCCTGTTTGATTATCATTGGAGTTTTTAAAATCCGATTTTTTGTGGACTCTGCTTCCGCGTACCCTTCAAACTGTCTGCTTTTTGCTGTAAGCGAAGAGGCACTGAGAAGTTCTGAAACCACTGTTACGCTTCGTTACCAGGGCCCCATTTGGGAGGAGCACTACTATTTTTGATTTTATTTTGCCATTTTTCGCCGTTTTTTGTTTTGACAAAATTAGCGTGTGGCACAAAAATCGTTTTCCCTTGGTTTTCCCGCTTCTGAGGCGCTCAAAAAATAAGGTTCTCATAACCTACGAGTCACCGTCACAGGTACCAAATTCGTTCACTTTACGACCCTCTGTCACCCGTCACCTGAACAAATGGTCGAAATAGTACAGTACTGTATCTTTTCATTCAATTCGTCGGTCACGCGTCACAGGGTTGTTGTCACACGTCACCAAGGCGGTTACGTTTGCCCCAGAAAGTGGCTCCAAAATTCGGGAAAATAATTTCGTGGGCTCCGAACCTGTAAATTTAGTTATCAAACCCGTTTTTGTCATATTTCCGTTGTGGAAGCACGTTTCTAGCTCAAATTTGACCGAAAACAAGCAAAATCAAGGTGCAAAGCATGCACAACTGGCTTTATGGAGTGCAGACATTCAAACGAGCAGGAAAATGGTCAGAAATCAAGATATGAAATACCAGTATCATCTGGAAACGATCTGAGGCTCCGACGAATTTTTGGTCCTTGTCACGCTAATTTCCGGGGCTGACGAGGTGACGAATTGGTTCAAAATGTCACGCGTCACACCCCCTGTCGAATTGAATGAAATTATACAGGACGCGATGAGAAGTCTGTATAGCTGAGTTTCAGCGAAGGACAAATGCAGCGGGATGGTGCAGAAACGCACGAAATGTCCAGTTTTTACGCCATCCGAAACCCAACGATCAATGGTCTTGCACTCTGGCTTCCGGGCAAACAAGGCTGTTCGAATAAGGTGCCCACACGAGCAGAAACGGACGCATGGTTGTATCAAGTGCGAGTCGTGAGTGACGGATTAGGGGAATGGAAAACACCACGATACGGAGGCTCCGTGCGCGACGCTTTGAGGAGGTGGCAGCTCTGTGGCGTTTTCTGTGGTGTTTTAGGTGCGTCCGCGGGATGGAAGTACGCTTCACCCTCGAGCTGCCCACGGGAACCGAGCGTGGCGGTACTCTGCGAGAGGCGCAACGTATCGAGAATGGACCATGGAACGGACTCCGTCTGCGAAATCGGGAAATACGACAACATTTAGAAGGAATGACTGAGCACGCACCTTTCGAATGCGCACATTGGCCGTGATTTAAAATCCATACACTGCCAAAGGTATAAAGAGAAGGGGGCACGCAGTCCGGCTGCTGAGATAATGAAGGACTCTGGATGGAGGGACGAGCACTCACTTTCGAGAACGAAGGTTGCCCCATCCAGCTTTCACGAATTCCTCCGCCTGGGTATGCAGGCAGCGACGTGAGTCGTGCACCGTTGAGATACCGAACGGGCATCCTTGCGGGGTGCAGTCTCTTGAGGGGGTCGAGCTCTGTCTGCGACACGAGAAAATATCCGCGCCCGAAAGAATTGGACGAGCACTTACCTTTCAAACCGTGGGTTGTGTCCCCGATTCATAACGAATCTCTCCCAGAGGCAATTGCGCGTTCAGCGACGAATACTTCGAATAGAAGGTGGCAGGCGGCCCGACCTGCATCTACACGGTAAACAGAAGATGCAATGTGAATGAAGGATGGCCTGTGGATGGATGGAGGGGAACGAAGTGAACTTGCCCATCGATCTTGGGAGAATTCTTCCGTCCCGACATGTCTACCTCCGCGCTGGATCACTGTGGTCAACGCCCTGGTCTGCGGAGCACGACAGTTGGGCTAGATGGCGAGCGATGAATACCGGGCGCGAGGACGTCGGTAGGAATACACTGAGATTGTTCTCACGACATGCAGGAAGGTAAGACGACGTCGCGGAACAAAGGGAGGGATGACGCAGGAGGGTCAGAGGGTAGAGAGAGGGAAAAAGAAGAACGATGGGAAGGAGGGAATTAAGGACTCGGTAAAGAAGCGGGGTATTACGCACGTTGTCCCTTCGCGTGCTCTCCTTCGAATTTCGGCCATTTGCGTCCAACCGGGTCGTTGGAATGGAGCCGTCTGCGCGCAACTTCCGACTTGGGCTGAGACCCGAGGGACAATAACGAAGGGAGCAAGGTCATGTTAGGGAAAACAATTAGGGAAGGAATGATATTGGGAAAGGGGAGGTATCATACCATTGACGTACACGAGTATTTGGAGTGGGCACGCAGGAAAGATCAAGAGAAGGCAGGAGAATAACGCGAACTAGTCATGGAAAGCAGTGCTCGCGGGACGAGCGGCGGAGAAGGGGCAACGAGTTGGCCGTGAACAGGGTGTGTACAGGAGCATCGAAGCTCTACGTGGGCGGAGCAGCACATCGTAGGAGCACGTAGTTCGGAGCTGGCGGCGAGGCGGGCCGTCAGTCACTAGTCAAGGCCGGTACGCAATGGGTTAGTGAGCTAGCGTAGGCTGAGCATTCCAGGACGCAAGATGAGTTAGGAGGCTGGCAGAGGCATGAGCGCAAAAGAGAAGCCTGGTGAGGCTGTGCTTGATCCGTGTTCCGATCAGATACCTTTCGCTTCCTCCCCCATCGCCTCGCGCGTGCAGCAAGCTTGTCGGCCCGCAATCGCCCAGTCTCCCTCGCGCGTTGTAAATTCGTCAAAACCAACTCCTTCAGGTTCATTTCTTCGGGGTTCTGGCGGCGTCGACGCGTTGAGACGCGCTTCAAGCTCTTCCCCAATTACAGTGAAAAATCGCGTTCGACGCGTCGATGATCGTGCAACCTTGTGTCGACCATTGTGCATTTACCTGGTTCTGTATCTACCATCTGATGGGAATATTGGCAAGCCGGGATTCAGAGCGTGATATCACGAAATTATTATTCGCCAGTGGTGCGTTTGTGGGCATCGATTCTACTTCACTTAAATTCAATGCGAACTATTATCAGTTTCCCTTGTGATTGGTCACTTATAATTTGCTTCGGATGCGGCTCCGACTGGATTGCCCGCCTTAAAAGTTGCATTGCACAATGTACCTACGCCCGCGATCTATCATTGCCTTACGCTACACCTCAGCTGTATTCGAGATTCGGACGCCTTCCCCGAATGTCTCCGTATTGTTCCACCAAGATATGCAACAGACTATCCGCACTCGTGAAATCGGGCCCCCCGCACGTTATTTCTGTATTCGTTCTAGCACCTTCAGTCTCCGGTGCGTTCGTGCTTATTTATACGACTCGATGCTCATTTTCTCCCATCTGTACCTCGGGCCGTCACACAGACGGGTTCCTTGCGACGTCGCACCATTTCGCTCTCTCTGCCTCCCATATCATTCAGTTAGAAATACCAGCCCTTCGGATCCAGCGCCCGCTTCCCACCGCATCGCGGGAAAAATTAAAGCATCCGCGCACCTTTTACACTCAAACCAAACCTTTTCCTTTTCGCTCTGGATCCGTAAAACTAGCCGCGTTTCGCAGCCTCTCTCTTCGCCCCTCGCGTCTGCAGAGTCACGTCCTGTTCATTCAGCAGGGATTCTTTTGGGGTAATACTCGGGCCTCGCGATATGTTCTGGGCCTTCCCTTGGATGTCTCTCTCCTTGCTGGTGTTCGCCGTGAACAGCAGCCTTTCCTTCTTCTCGCTTCATCCCGAACAACCCCGTCAGCAATCTAAATCTCTGCGCCGTCTCCTGGTTTCAAATCTCGCTTCCACCTCAAGCGTTCCGTCGAAACTGCGCGATGTGCATGGTCGTGCGATGCACGCTCAATAACATCTCCGGTCGTTCCCTGCTGCCTTGGCACATTCGTGCCCGTCCTCAGTGCTGGGTCCGTTATTCACATGGGGCACGCCTGCCGCCTTGGTTCCATTCTCGCCTTACACGCTTGCTTCTCCCCTGACTCTGCACTACCGCTTGGCGGGAAATCTGATTCGTCCCTGACACTGGTCTTCAAGTCGAGTTCGGCTTTCATTCTCACGGTGCCGGACATCTGCCGATTTTTCTTGTGTTGAAGGATCCAAGCGGCGATCATTTTCCTTACCGTTAGATGAATGCGACACCGGTCATCCGTGCCTAGCGCGTACCTGCGCCTGAACTACTCACCCATCCACGCCACCTTGAATCCAATTTTTCTCAGTCGGATTGGCGCTCGTCTCTCCCCCGCCGTTCGTTGGTCCTGTTGCCAATATTTTCAATCTTGCGTTTTCAACCTGGAGTTTCTCCATGTTCTCCTTCGGTTACTGATCATGCGTCCTTCGCAGCGCCTGAAAGCCTATCTTATTTTTCCTTTCAGTTGCCACTTCAGCCATACCGCACGGCCCAATCCCAACCATCAATCTGGTGGCGCGGATACCCGAAATTTAAACTTTCCTGCCCTTACGGATGTGGGCGGAGATTCGTTTTTGATCATCACCTGGTGGCGCTGATTCTACGCCCTCAAAAGCACTCTTTATTTCGTACTTCTTCCACCATCTCTGGCGACGCTCTGGCTTTTCTTTGGAGTTACTTGGGTTTCCCGTCCTCTTCGTGCGGTTTCTTGTCTGTAAGGCTCACTATCTCGGACTGGGTGTGCTTTTGCTCGGTTTCCACCGCCGAATACTTGGATAGCTGAGTACCTTCACTGTTTCGGAGCGGAATACTGGCGTGCGCGGCGTCAATCGGCTGGTAGTCGGCGACGAATGATCGGCGCCGCGCGCCCGCGCTATGTATTTCTTGTACTTGTCGCAATTCGGGTCTCTTTTTCCTCCGAACTCTGTCCTCGACGCTGTTCGCCCCTTGCGTCGCGTCATTGTCTGAATTCGCGTCTTCATTTGTACGTGGCCCTGAGTCCTGTATATCTCGTACTAGTGTCGTCCCTCTACTCGCCACTCTGTACCCCGCAGTGTCCCTGCCCGTCGCGAGCATACAACTATTGGTGTTCGTTGAAATAACCGTCACTCCTATGATCCACCTATCCTCTCCCAAGCTGATTTACAGCCCTGTACGTACTTCCCTGCGTCCTGTCAGTTATTGCATGCGCTCGGTGCACAACATTTGGAGTGAAGGACCGATTCTCATGAATGAATTCCTATCGCTCGTATGTGTTTCTGTCTACGAGTTGCATTGTTTCGGGGATTAATACACTAGGGTAATACCGCGCGTGGACGGATTTCTGTGGAGCAGCCTGGGCGCTGGATATGCTTCTCAGTCGGGCGTCTTCTTTTCCTGCGTATCTCTCCGGGTATACCTGAACCAGTGACCCGGGATTGCTGCTTGACGGCTATGGACTCTGCTCGATTCCTCTGTTGGAACTTTTCCAAGATTGAGCACCTTCCCCGCCTGGTTACACGATGCAGTCAGCAGTTCGTTCACTTCTTTTCAGCATGCTAGGTTGTGCGGAAAAGCGCGACGTTGCGCTCGATTATATCACGTACAGGCCGTCGTTTCTGACAACTGCTGAAAACCCGGATTCCCCCCCCTCCCGCTGCGAGTGCTACGGGCCCTATCTATCTTATCCTGGAATTGTGCGCACAATTCCACCTCTATAAGCTTTTTTGGGAGATATAGATTTTGGAAGTGGCCATTTCTGAGAGAAATGACCCTTTTCAAAAAGTTTGTGCGCGAGATTCCTTCAGAAAAGACCCATTTTTAAAATGCTTGTGCACGAGATTCCCTCTATAAGGCCATCTGGGGCCTTATAGATGAAAAAATCCCATGAAAAGGGAATTTCCAGGGAATCTCGCGCACAAAGATAAAAAAAAGGCCTTTTCCCAGGGAATCTCGCGCACAAAGCTTTTAAAAAGTGCCTTTTCCTAGGGAATCTCACGCACAAAGGTTTTGACAGGAGGCCTGTATTGCAAAAAGGTTTGTGCACGAGATTCCCTGAGAAATGGCCCTGCTCAAGACGCCATCTATAAGGCCATCTTGGGCCTCATAGATTTGGAAATCTATAAGACCACTTGGTGTCTTATAGATGCCGAATCTTTAAGACGGATCTGGTGCTTATAGATTTCCAAATCTATAAGACGCAAAATGGGCTTATAGATTTGGCGCCTATAAGACTCAACATGGTCTTATAGATTTGGAATCTATAAGACTTATAGAGGACTTTTTACTAACTATCTAATCCGAGAATGTGGGGCCACATTCCAGGATTAGATAGCTAGGGAAAAACAACCCTCAAAGGCGGCGCTTTTGTGAGATGTGGGGAGGGAGAGGCTATGAAGGGTTAACCAATGGTGTTCATAAATCACTTTCCCGAGGGTTTCCAGAAAAAATCAACTTTTTTGGTGTACAGGGGATCAAGAACGAATTATCTGCAATTCACTCCAATGAGATCGGGCTGATATAGACCCAGGCGGCCAGTCGCGAAAATTCAAAGACAAATTGGACGGAACTTACCTCGGTGACGTTCCACGCTCGAATACATGCAAAGGTGAGTCCGAATTCAGACGAGTCGGCAGCTGATCCAGACCCGGAATATCATGCGGTGTAATTCAACGAAAGGTACGTGGGCGTACGTACCAAGATGCCCGAATGTTCATAGACCGACTTCAGCGACTTTGAACACGAAAAAGGCATCGCATGAATTACTGAAGGCTAAAACAATAGCTCAATTCAAGAATTTGGGAGGTAAACATGCCGTGGAACTCACCAGATCTGACCTGTCCACTAAAGCGCCAAATTGTGTTCTTGAAGTATCCATTAATACCAAGTCTAGTACTTTTCCCTCGAATTAAACGTTCATATACCTTCACCAGATGGTATTCTCGGTGTACCTGTGTTGCGAAAGGATCTCAACTCAAGTCAATGGTCGGCACCTTTGATGAAATGAATCAAATGTAAACTTGAACTTGAGGCAAATTACCCAGAGGTGAGTTGAATGCATACATACCTACATGTATCTCATTCCTAGCAATGCTAGCAAGTACAACGATGCCTTAAGCGAAAATTGGATGCTGCTGGTCTGATGTTTGCGAAGTGAACCACGGGCAGATAGACTTCAACATTTTCTGAGTCGAAATTCAATCAGATATATAAATGAATACACGTATGAAGTGAATGCGTACCCCATAATGAGCAGTCCGGAAAGACCGCCGGTTGTACGTGGGAAGGGATATCTAATTAAACTTGTACTTTCGAGCCAAAGCATCCGCACAAAAAGTAACATTACGGTTTGACTGCAGACGGAGCTGGTGCAAATTGCACAGAGGTTCCCGTACTATAATGTCAACCGAATCAATGGACAAAATCAGGGTGACTTTCCTGCATATGGCCATAGCTTCACCCTTCCACGGCCCGTAGTACAGAGTCGAAGTCTCGGGCTACGATCAATGTAGTTAAAAAATGAATTGATAAATGAACCATTGATATCTAGCTAGGCATTCAAACACCTGGATCTGAACTTTCAGTCGCACTTCATAAGTATAATTGTGAGCGGGCGTGAGTCACACTTGAAGGTTGAACTTGAACCAAGTTGCGAGTCTAACAAAATCAAGTCAACATGGCCCGAATGAGTGTCAGAAAATTGAACCATATGTATCCTCCAAGTTTGGCAATGATTACAGCCTACGAAAACAAAGGATCCGAGAATCCAAGTCTGTGATGCGCGAGTCAGATTAGAGTTAGGTTGAATCGAATTCGTTTGACGTACCTCTGAGGTTCAAGTAATCGATGATTCACTCATCGACTCGGTGATTAGCCAGAGAAGAGTTCGTCAAGACCCACTGGTGAAATACAAGTTAGTCCAAGTTGAAAGAAAGTCAGGAAGAAAGTCACGCACTTGCAATCCTACCATCTATAATCTGATCTATGAAAAGAATCAGTAGAATACACAAATATATTAGCAACTTGAGATCCACCGAGTGAACGCTGAGATTTCAACGATACTCTCGGTATTATTTGAGATTTCCGGGGGTGCAATCTGCGAGTAAAGCAGTAAGAAAGGAAGTTATCAAATAATCGAGTGAAGCACACGATCAAGAGCGAAGGTTGAGGCTAGTATCTAGAGAAAACGTCAACGGAGTTGCAACAAAATATAATTAAACATGCACTTGAAGATCAACGTGGTAAGGAACCGGTCATTCTTGGAGGTTAAACATATCAGATATTGAATGAACGACTCGCCTAGCTGCGTGTAAGCATAGTTTGGGCATTCAAATTTGCAACTTGAAGACGGTGGGCAGTGGATTCTGAAACAGAGTCCAAGTCAATACGGCAAGGAGTGGGTTGGTCAGGTTGAATTACATTGGTTTGACGCACCTCCAGGACACGTACGCGACAATTAAGTCATTAACTCAATAGCTAGCCAGAGCAAACTCCGTTGAGGCCCACTGGTGAAGTAAAAGATCAGCCGAGTTCAAACCAAGTAAACTAAATACGCACTTGTAATACCATAATGGAACCATTAGATTCGCGTAGGACTTGAAGAGGAACGGTCTAGATCTACGAAAACAATCAGTATGATTAATGAGTGCATTAGAAACTCAGGACTCACAGGGCGAACACTGAGATTTCAATGATAATTCGGTACTTCAAGACTTCAAGAGGGCGCAATATATGCGTGCAGTGAGTAAGAGATGAAACCATAGGATAATCAGGTGAAGCGCACCTTTAAGAGCGAAGGTTGAAGCTAGAGAAACAAGTCAGCCAAGTTGTAAATGAAGACGGATGAATCGCGCAGTCTAGTTGAAGTCAAGGTAAATAACCAGAACTATCATTGGCATTTTTAGCTACGGAACATGTCAGATATCGAGCGGAACACGCACCCAGGTGTGTGCGCGTGTAGTTTCGGGGTTTCAAAGTTGATCCTGGAAGCCGGCGAGTAGTGGATCCTGAAGTCAAGTACGACAAGATAGAATTCATTACAAAATCGAGACGCACCAAGCGATCAAACGAAGAAAGAGAGGCTGTGGATCTAGTCAGTATCAATATAAGGATTGAATCGTTGCAAGGAAACGCACTTTGAAGTCAAAAGACCTGACGGCCTCCCGAGTGAAAAACGGGAAGCGCAAGCCTGGGTGGCCAAGATATGTCAGTAAAATGGGTATATTACACTCGTAACTGACTTGAAGTGGATGTGGTCTGGCTACAAGCAGCATAGTATCAGCGTTCGATCGTCGAGACTTGAACTCGGGAAGCAGTAGATCGTAAAGTAATTAATGAAGTCAATACGATCAGAAGCCGTTAGAAAAAAAGCAAAAGGCACCAAGTGGTCAAAAGAAACCAAGTCGAATGCTTCACGAGTCAGGCCTACTTGATTCAGTCGCCATATTTGCGATGCGATCCACGACGACCCACCTTCAAGGTCAGAGTAACGGCCTTCCGAGTCTAGCGCAAGTTGGGATGAATAAGTCGTACAAAAGACAAGTCAGTAAGCATTACAATGTTTACAATGAGAAAACAATTTTAATTGACCCACAGTTGAAAGAGAGAAAAAATGCAACACGTGGATGTAGTCGAGGTGAAGCCAGCGAAGCTTTAAGGCCGGCTTCATCCGAAACGAGCGGACCTTGCTAGTTGAAATTCAAAGATCGTTCGCCTGGTATCAAAGTAATTCAGTTAAGTATGAACCCTAGATTAAACCGAGTCAATAAACACACCTGAATCCGTGAATCTGATCCCTTCCTTCCGACAATACCCAACTCCACTGTGATTGTGCGCCAGGAGTGTTCTAAAGCACTTGCATCAAGTCAGTAATCTCAGGTCAGAATGGAGGCACAAAGTTCACCGACGTGCACACGACGAGGTGAATCTAGAGCGAAGAGAAAAGTCAGTCGGCTTAAAAATAAGGGCAGGCCAAGCACACATTCGCAAGCAATTTAACCAAACAGCGGCGTTCAGAGCGGATAAGGTGTCTGAATGCCTAGGCTCACAAATACTAGTAGTGCGCTCGAGAACCGGCCCAACTAATGAATCAGCAGGCAAAGAGAATGAAATGAGGTCGCGGTGTACCGAATGGTAACGGCTCAAACGATCTCGAGGTGATTATTCACGGGGGGGAGTAGGTAGACGGGAAAGTCGGAGATCTGGTGTGCTTGAGTTGAAATGACATGATAGGGAAGCGGTTCTGCCCTGTAGTGCGGGAAATCAAGTGCCATAAGACACAGAGAGTGGTAATCCATACCGGTCCCTGACCCGCCAGGCTAGCGGTGATGACGGATGCCGGGATGCGAAAGAGCAGCAATTTCGATGATGTAGTTCGAAAGCGAGAATCTGCGTCAGAGGCAAGTTAGAGGAGGGGACGGGATCGTTGTTCATGGAATTTAACAGCGAGAGGGCCCAATTGTGGACTTGTTGTGGTCGAGGTAGAGGAAGTTGTGAGGAAGGAAAGCTAGTGCAGATTCCGACGGTGGTGGGAAGCAAGGACGGCGGATCATTACTGCTCCGATCGTGGCGGTGTACATCCTTCTCTCTCTCGCACACATCGACGTCAACGGCGATGACGAACTAGTCTCCTTGCCGGCGCGCACCCTCCCTCCTAGCGTTCTCACTCTTTGCGTATGAACTCGCCGCATCGATGACGAGTGACCGGCCACTTCGACGTCTACAACCGCTGCATCGACGTTCGCGTACCGTTCGCGCAACGTCGTGCCGCCGCAGTACGGACTCGAACGAGACCAGCATGCAAGTCGCATGCCGGACCGTCCCCATCCGCAACGGCGTGCGCGGCACCTTTCGCACAACGCCGTACCACCGCGAGCGCGTGCGCAACGGATTGAAGTCGTATGTCCACCCCGACGTGCAGGTAACGCGGGAACCATTAGGATCTGGGAATCAGGTACGTTTCCGTCTACTTTCCCTCTTTTCTTTTCTGCTTCCTCGTTTCGTGTATGTTTCTCTTAAAACCTAGGGACTAAGGCCTAAGGGCGGGGCGGGTGGACTATAAGCTGCATAAACGTTTGTCTCTTCGCCTTCCTTGCTCGCTTTCCCGTCCCCGTTCTCGCCCGGCTTGATTCGCGCCTCCGTCTTCTCCACTTGTCCGATCTCTATCTTCCTTTTGTTCTTTCCATGTCCTGGGCGTCTTGCCGATGCTGACCATCTTACGCAGCGCAGACACCCACATTGACGTCCGCGCGCGCGCCGATCGCCTCCATCTCCATCTCCGCTGCCGCGTCGCCCTCGTCACCCCTCAATATCACCCTCGCCTGCACCTGCGGCGTCGTATCGACTTTTTCTGCATGTGCGAGCAATGTGGGCGTGCCTGCGGAGCCCCGATCGGCTCGGGAGTCGGACTCCACGCACGCCCACTCAGACAACGTGTAGGACTCCGCTGCCTGCCGCAATTAGCAGCCTCGTGGTGGTGGATGCGGCCTCACGTGGCCTTCACCGCAGGCCCCATTTCGACGACACTGCGGTATTCCTTGTACGACGCGTCTTGCCCCTCGTCGCGAACAGTGTCGTCCCTGCTCCGCGCTCGACTCTTCCCCGCCGCACTTCACCCTCCTGCACCTGCGCTCTGCATCCTTGGCGGCGAGCGTCCGTCGACCCGACGCCGCCCTCCTCCTGCCCGCCGTCCCGCCCCACGCCCCACCTCTCATTCCGCAGTGCGGTGTACCTCCGCACCGACAGGAGTCATGTATCCCCGCGCCCCGATGACGGACTGCGCGCGTATGGGGATGGACCCCGACAGTGGGGAGTGACGGGCCGGGAGAGGGGTGCGGGGGAGCGTAGGGCTGAAGGCGGAGGTCGGGTGGGTGTGCGGGTACGGGTGTACTTGCCGTGGAAGGAAAGGAATACATGAGAATGGAGGATGGGCAGAGATGGAACGAGGAGGACAGCCCTGCAACGCGGGTCCTCCACCGTACGGGCGGTCTGCAAGTGGGTGGGATGATGTAATTGTGAGGCGTCCTGCTCGTCGACTCGTCGCCCGCGCAGTTGATAGAAGGTTTGTATGCATGCACACTCCTCGTTTGTGGCCCCTGACTGACGCAATTGCTAGTGCTCGCTCGAGCCCGGGAGCTTGCTGGGGTGGTCGAGGAGGTACCCTCGTCACGTCCTCCTCTCCTCCGTGCATCTCTCGGAGAATATGCCTCAAGTACTCTCGCAGCAAGCGCGCGTCCGCACACTGCCTTCTCTCCGATCACCTCCAATGCGTCTTGTCTGCGTCCCGGCGTTTAGGCGCCGGGCGCCTATCTGTCGTATTTCCTTTTTCGGGAACACCTCCATCGACTTTTCTTTCTCGCGTTCTCCGCGACGGGTACACTTGGGGATTAGCACTTCCAGAAGGTGCTTCCTGGGTGGTGTGGGCGCTGCGGCCCGCGGGGATTCGACGACGGGGGATCGATTTTGATTTATTCGCACTGTGGGGGGCGTTCTCGAGAAGGCGTGCGAGTGGGTATTGGCCCTCTTCGGATGTGCTTCATGAATGGTGTAGGCATTGCGGTCTGAGGGGTTTTGGCGATTCCGCAGGCTTTGATGTGGTTTTTATGTTGGGACGGGGAGGGGGCAGACTTCTTTGCTTGTGCTCAATGACCTGGGCCTCGGGAGCTTGGAGATTCGGGGAGGAGCGACGTACGGTGTGGGGCGTTGCTTCCCCGCGGCCTTGTACGTTTCGGCGGGGCTTGGGGCCTTGACTTGTCTGCGGGACGAGAAGGGAGGGTGAGAATTTCTTTGTGTGCGTTCTGTCTCGACAACGGACGGCACGGGACCCTGGAGATTTGGGGAGGAGCGAAGTAGGATGTGGGCGTTTCTTCCCCGCGGCGTTTCACTATTTGATGGTGTTCTCTACTTTTTTGAAGTCGCGAGGTGGCAGGATGTGTCGATATTTGTGCATGTTTGTCAGGGTGGGGGCGGGGTTTAGCACTCGCAGGAGCGGTTCCTTCGGGCATTCGCGCATTCGTGTGCAGTCAGCGGCGCTTGCGGCTCGTCATGTTTTTCCTTTTCTGGGCACAGGTCGACTCGACTTGTGACTTTAGCTTTTTTCTCTTGAAAATGGGTTCGAGCCGGGGTTAACGCTCGGAGGATGAGCATCATCACGTTCTTCTCCCGCACTCGCCGCCCCTTCTGTTTCTTCTCCTGCCTCTCCTCTTCACTGTACCTCATTCACGACTCTTCGCTGACGTACCTTTTCTCTACAGAACTACCTCACCTCCCAACACCCACCGCGACCTTCCTGCCCCCCACATAGCCCGCGCACGCCCTGCGTGCGCGCCTCATCTCGTGGTTCCTCGACACGCCGCCAGCGCCGTTCGGCCTGCATCGCATGGTGCTCACGGGGAAGGCGGCTGGGCAAGATGTGGGTATGTGGTTTGGGCCGAGCGTGACGGCGGGGGCTTTGAGGTTAGTTTTTTTTTCCGTTTGTCTGTTTTTGGGTAATGGCATTGATGTGCGGGGGCTGCATATTTTTCCGGGCTGGCGTATTCTTTACTTTACTCTGGCGCTCTTGCCGCCTTCCCCTCTTCCCCCTTCCTTTTTTTCGCCCATGTTTTCGTCCTTTCTCTTCCCTCCCCAGTCTTTCGGTGTACTTGTCCTTTACACGCCCTCTGCGTCGATCTTCATTTTCCTTGTCTTGCGCACGTTCCTTCCCCCCGCCAATGCTTGACGACGATCCCCTCCCTCTCTGTCTCCTACCCCTCGTCTACTTTTGCCGATTTCCATTTCTGGCCTTCTGCCTTCACTTTTCGACTTTAACATTTTCGATATTGCTTCTTCTTTCTATCCTCTTTCTCTTCCCTGGTTTCCTCGTCTCCTCTCTCAGTGTAAACCCGATGTTGACCATCCATCCAGAACACTCGTCAAAGCATTCCCAACCGGTCTCGGCGTCTTCGTCGCCACCGACGGTACCCTCTACCAAACCGAAGTCTTCGCCGCCTCGCACTCGCCCATCGCTGCATCTTCCGAGTCATCCACCGCGTCCGTCTCCTCGCATGGTTCGCAGGGGCGCGGCTCCTCGTCCGGACACAGTAAGGGAGGGAAGGACGCGCGGGAGGAGATGTGGCGCGAGACCGGTGCTGCTGTTGCTGGGATACGTCTATTGTTGCTGCTCTTAAGACATAGGCGCCCGTTTTGTACCACAGAACGGAGCAGCAGCTTAATAACATTCGATTTTCGGACATCCCGCGAGCGGGCCGACACGTTCTAGATACGTACCCTTTCTCTGGCTGTACCGCGCGCGAGTTCATTGGCCTCGTCTCATCCGCTTTTTTTCCCCGGCTTCTGGCCGAATTTTTTCCAGTGGACTTTCCGCCCCTCCTTCTTTATTCTGCACCGCTATGGCTATCACAATCGACATCTCGGCGCGACGCCCAGCAACTGAACAGCACGGCCTTCAAATCCAATGTCCAGCATTCCCTCTAAATGCAGGTGCGTTCATCAACTGCTTCGTTCATTAATACACAAGTATCGTTGTTTATGCCACTGACCTTGCACCGACAACCGTCTTAATATTAGATTTATTGATCAGCTGAGACCGCATACAAGCATCCTTGGGATTATATGGGTAGGAGAGGGGTCGGGAACTAGAGAAATCGATCCCGAGCTTTACTACCCCGCAGCATCCACTCGGCAAGTAGCAGCTCGTCCCACAATTTACAAGCGGCTACAGAGAGCGTTGATTTTTTTTTTTTTGGTCCGTTGTGTCTCCGTTTTCCAGTCTACCATTTCTCGCCATTTTCAATAAATGTATCTACCCGCTTTTGAACAGAACATATGGGAATTATGCCTCGACTTCCTTCCACCCACACGGATTCTGCCATACCAAGATCGGGGCTTCTTTTTCCTGGGCCAAGAAGTCAACAATGGCACGGAGGATCAGGGGGAATTAACGCACTTCTAAACAGTTCGAAATTTAGTCGGAATCGGAATCATATGGTATGGCGGCCTCGGCCTCGTCTCGGTCGTACCATAATTCGTCTATGTCCATCCCAGCGCGCCGCATCGCCTGGAATCTCTGCCAGACTGAATCGGATTGTGTTTCGTCGTCCTCGTCTCCGTCGTGCCGTAACCCGTTCACGTCCATTCCGGCGCGTCGCATTGCCTGGAACCTCTGCCAGACCGAATATGACGCCAACCCTTCCGGTGTGATGTACACGCGAGTGAGTGAACGCATGCTTGTTGGCAGATTCCACCGAGACTCCACCATTTCACAAAGGGATCTATGCCCCACTATCAAGATTTGTCGCCCCGCGTTATCAGGCAATCTAACAGACAGTGAGGTCAGGGCTGGACAGAGAGCCGTTGAATTGCTGGTGGCCTTCAAGACATCAAACTGCGGCGGGATGCCACTAAGCTCTGTCTTCGACGGACTACCGCGAGGGTGAAAAAGATTAAGCTCCAGATGGGTCAAAGTCGGAATACCTCGCAAAACGTCGCCGAAGGCGGCCATTTCACTGAAACACCACCGTAGTTTGAGGATCTTTAGGTGACATCCAGATCGGCTAAGGAAGTCTGGCACAGCAGCAAAGTGGAAGACAACTTCGAGACTTTCCAGATTCGGCGTTTCAAGAAAACGCGAGACCCGGTCGTCCATCAGCACCAGCCGCCGCAAGCGCCGAAGCATCACGATGGGATCTGACGCTGAGGTTATGTCGTAGGCGTGGACCGCGAGGTCGCAGTCTGTTACGTGGTGCAGTTGAGGCAGGAGTTCGAGAAGAGATTGTGTCCCGCTCTCGACCCCAACCCGCGTTAGCTGATGCCATGGGACTGAAAGCACCGGCGAGCGTGGTAGCAAAGCCTCCCGTAATTGTGGCGCAATGGCGAACATCATGATATTGTCGGTGTTTGGGGGATACTCCCGGTTAGATCGGGGGTTTACGACATGGAGGTGCTGGAGTTTGGCGAGGTTGCCCCGGATTTCAGGGATTGCAGGCAACATGCTCGCGCTAATGTGAAGTCGTTCCCAGCGATTGCTGTGGCGAGCCAGAGGCTGTAGCAGTACCGTGTCGTCGTGGGCATGATAAATGTGTGACTGAAACGAAATATCCAACGGGAAATCGGCGGACAGCTCAAGTTGACTCTCCAATGCAGCGAGAGGGAAGCAAATTTGTTGCGTGCCGCGAGCAATGCGGGTGGTGTCTATCTGGATGTGAGACCAAAGATATCCATAGCCACGAGCCACAGCCCTCCAGCGCTGGCAGATATGTGTGAGCCACCATGGCGCCATAGGCACAGAGTGACCGTGCACGGAGCGCGGGCGCCGTGATGTCTCGCGAAAGATTACGCAGAGGATCTCAGGAAAGGCTCGTACAGCGGGTAAGGCTGAGTTGTGCGCGGTGATGGTCGTTTCCAAAGCATGTATCTCTTGTTGTACTGTGGAGTACTCTCGCTGCATAACATGTGCCTCTTCCTGCAAAGCAGAGAACGCTGTCGTGACCGTAGCGAGCCTCTCAGAGAAGGTGGTGATATCCCCGAGCCCTAGGGCAGAAGCCTGTGCCGTGATGGCGGCCGCCCTCGCTCGATAGCTGGGGAGCCAGACGATCAGTGCTGTCGCAGCGGCTGCCTCCTGGGCACGCAAAGCAGAAAGTCGCTCTTGCGCTGTCCCAGCGAAATCATAACTGTTCGCAACTTGTTTTTGGTCCAGCGCCAGATTTGTCGTCAGGGGATGGGGATGGGGATGTGACATGGGATGGATGCGGCTTGGGGGCACTAGAAAGACATGGAGACAGACTCGAATGAGCTCTAACGATCCCTACGCGGTCGATGGACAGAGAAGGAGAACTCTTCGGGACACTGGCTCTGAATATCAGTTAGCAGAATAGGATAGACAAGGCCCCGCACATCTTTAACGACAGCCAACGGCTAGTGCCTCTCACCAGTCGGATAGTGGCGAGCAGGAAGAAAAGTTTGATCTCATCTTTAAAATTTGATGTGAGTCATGAGGCTGACACCATGAAAGTTTCGGACGCTAAACTACGGCATCGTAGACGGCGACATTAGGAGCATTCCATCACCGTCGGATAGCAATGTGATGCTCCCACGTTTAAAGCAGCTCGTGCTGGATGACGGCTGGTTCTTGCGCTGTCTGAAAACACGAAAGCTGGAATCCCTCGAAGTTCACAGGTCAATTGATTCTGTTCCACAATCCTCCGCGGCTCGCAGTGTCCCCTAAACGCAGTGAAACTCCATTGTTGTTATCCCACATTGGACGCTTTCCACGAACTTTTGCGAAACGTTCCAACTTTATTACAATTGGAACTCGATTTTTGTATCGACGGTGATACTCCGTCCGAGGAAGAGCAAGCTCTGATCCTGCAGTACTTTCTTCCGCCATTTGTTGGACCAGGGTGACACTATCCAGGTTTCGGCTCTTAGTACCGCCAAATTTGGGTGGGTTTAGGTCGAAGTAGAGGAAAGAAATTAGACCGAGATTGGAGATCGATTGAAAATTCGGGGTATCAACATGTTTACACAGTGGAATGATAAACAGCACCCAACTTGAACCGTTTCCGACACAGAGGATCCATTCAACCACGCTTGGACACCCTGGGAAACAATCAGTCGTGCGTGGTTGGTTTCCTATATTTTCTCACCACGAAAGGAAAAAGGTTCACAGCAGAGACAAATACCCGCCAGAATTACAGTTGCTTGACGTAGGCCGCCGGCATGAAGCGTGCTCTATGCGGGGCCACGACTCGCCATTGCCGTATAGTCGTAGTCAGTAATGCGCCGCAGTCCGGTGCAGCGACACGCGATAGCCACGAGGCTTAGGCCGAGACCTGATCAATAATTGAACATTCAGACGGCTGTCGGTGCGGCGCCAGGTTAGTTGCAGAAATAATGATGGTAGGTGCCAGCGGTTTGTGTACTTGGTCAATAATTTAACATTGAGACGACTGTCAATATTGAGATGGTTGTCGGTGCAAGGGCAGTGGCATAAATAATGATACTTGTGTATTAATGAACGAAGCAGTCGACGAATGCACTGCATTGTGCATTGAGTAGAGGGAATATTGGATATTCACTGCGTTCAGACCCCCCTGTAGGCACAGGTCTGCTGGATCTCGATGGGCAGATGCATAGGCAGACCAGTGTGCCGACCTCTGCCCATCCGTCTGCCCATCCCCTGCCGTGGTTGGTCTAGGTATTCCAACCAGAATAAGCACACATAGACTGACGTTGGCCAATGAGCCTAGCTCAGCCTAGTTAGCCAAATTCAAAATCCGACATGGTTTGTACCTGTCCAGCCATTCCAACCGACACCAACCTAGACCCAGGTTGGCCAAGATAGGCACACCACTATCGGCAAAGATCTACCAAGGTGGGCAGACTTTGCCTTGGCAGGGATGCTAGACCAACTTCGGCCAATGCCTATTAACGTAGACCAATGCGGCTTGAGTGGGCAACCCATAGGTGGAGATCGGCAAGGGTGGGCACATCTGTGCCTAGGGGTGGGGGGGTCTGAATGCAGTGATTGGATAAGTTGGAAGACCGTGCTATTTGAACAGTTCCTATGTGTCAGTGGCGATGGCGATGGCGAGAGGGATGACGATGCAGAAGAAAGAGGGAGCAGCGGAAAGTCCACTTGAAAAACCCCGCCAGAAATTGCAAAGAGAAAGAAAAGCGCACGAGACGAGTTCTATCCAGACGAGTGCACGAACTCCTACCGGCGGGATCCGCGGGAAATTATTTTGAGCAAGCTACGAAGTGGGAATGAATTCGAGAAAGCTAGAATGGCTGTCGTGGCCGTGGACGTAGAAACAGGGGTTAGAAATGTTCGCGAAGCTTGAAGCTCGAAGTGCGGTATTATTATTCATTGATCAAGACACAAAGAAGTACGAGATCGACTTGAAAACCGCGTTTGTAAGTGAAGAACTTGGGATGTCTTGGAATATGATGCTGGTGAGATCAAGATTCGGCTCGCCATTCGCGAGAGAGCGGAGCAAGCGAGACACAGAGAACTTGAATGTCGGCGTTGATTAAAAACCGAAAGGCAGTCCGAGGAACGTCAACGAGCCTGAGGAGAATCAATGCAAGTAACAAGTCCAGAGGCAGCCCATCGCAGCAGCCGTAGGTTGGGAGGAAGCGAGGCGATTTAATTGAGTACGATATTACGTTGCGTTAGAACTCGAGGCCCGACATCCGAGACCCGACATCCGATTAAAATGGACGCATACACAGAGGCAGAGGCAGAATCGCTGTGTCATTTAATCAAGCACTAAATGAATGCGATCAGTGATAGTGTGAAAGAAGCAATATTTCATATACCGTGACTCGTCCAAACCGCAAAAACGCAAAACTCAAAATCCAAACGCCTGATCGCGATATTTGATTATACTGTAGATCGAGAAGCGCTGGAGTCTGGGTCCTGGGATGGAGTCGGGCTTGAATATTTGAATACCGGAGGAGAGGCTGAGACGCCGCAAGCGAGATCGCCGGTTGGAGCTGGACTTGAGATGGGGAACTGCGGGGAACTGCGGGGCGGGTATACATGGATCCCGGACTCAAGGCCGAGACGGAGTGAGCTTTTGGGGTTTTGGGAGCATTCAAGCGCGCAGAGTCCGAATAGCAGTCAAACGCGCGGGGAGTCTGCATAACAATACAGTTACAGTACAGCGCGCACAGAATCTGTAGAGCAATCAAGCACGGAAAGAGAGTCAATAGCAATTGAATGCGCACAGAGTTCTGAATAGCAATGAAGTGCGCAGATAGTCTGAATAACACTCAAACGCGCACAGAGCCCGAATAGAGTTTTGGTTCGTAGTAACACCCAGACATCCCGCAGCCGCAGTTGGGGATGCCGAAATGAAAAACGCCCGAGACAACCGTCGGGATCCTGAAATAGAATCAAAGAAAAGACAGAAGAGACAGTGGGAAGCACTAAGGATTTCACAGAACGCGCATGTGGGAACGAAGGAGGATTCAGAATAGTATATGAGAAGAGACAGGATGAAGCATTCAACGCGACGGTTAGCTGGATGAACGGAGATCGGAACGGGGTAGAATTTGGAATGGTAAGAGGAGACAGTGGGCTACAAGATATTTCACGGATGTCGGAACGAGTAGGATTTGAAATAGCAAGAAAGTCAGTGGTGGCAAGAGATTTACGGATGTCGGAACGAAATATTAGGATTTGACATACGTTGCTGAGACTCGAGATACACGCGCGCTGCATAGCTGGGACACACGGAGAGTGTAGGATTGATATGTTGCCGGGACTCGGAGGTGCGAGGTGCATACGCGCAGTATACTCGGGAGCACGGTGGATGTATGAACCGGATAACGAGGCCAATTGGTAGGTAACCGAACGCGCGTCGATTGATTGCACTAGGGTGATGTACACCAAGCCGCCGGAATCCTGGCCTAGCGTGCGTGAAACACCGTGTCGGAGACGGAAGGAAGGAGGAAGCACAATTGCAACGTAGTCCTTGTGTTGAGAGGCGTTAGCGGTAAAGAACGAAAACCAGCGTTTGGAGGTTTTGCATTACTTAGATAGCGCAGCTTTTTTGGGGGAGGACCTAGGCTGAAGGAGTTGGTTGCTATGAAAGCAACGGGTAGCGAGACTACTTGGAATGGACGCTGGCGTTAGATAGGCAGTGAGGAAGCCGAGTAGGAAAGACGGAGAAAGCAAGAAGGAAGACGGGCCGAACTCCGATCGAGGCTGTAGGCAAACACGTACACATCACTTCATCCTTGATCAACCCTTCTTCAGACTAGCTAGCATCCGTAAGTTTGCTCCTCCATTTCTCTCCCTATTCTAGTCTAGTCCACCTAATCTTTACTACGATGTTTCTCCTTAATCTTTTCATTCGTCTGCATCAGGAAAAGCCTCCCTTGGCAATATCCCGGGATTGCCTCCAATTTGGGGCAAATTTGGTCAAATATCCTCAATAACCTCCATTCCCTTCCTAGTAACGTTGCTATCTAGTTACCTCCAAATTGGAGGCAAATTACCTTGCATTTGCATCCATTACCGTAGGGTTTGGATCATATGGATGCTTCGATTCATTCGCAGATAGACGTCGTAAAACATATATTCATGCATATCTATACGGGTACAAATAATATTTATGTATCTACATATATGCGCTGCCTTAGCTCGAGTAAACGAATCGACGCGAGACTTGTTTACCAAAGTCTGCAGGACCAATGAACATGCGAAATAAGGCAGATCTGAGTTGAAATGTACCACGGTGGGAACAGTGAGCGTCCCGTGCATGACGGGTTCGCGAGGTGTCATTTATCACACAGGGAATATGAAACAAAGGCAATAATGAAGGATATCAGACGCACTGGCTGCATAGGGAGTTGCCCTCAAACTTAGAACTTTGCGGCATCTGTGTCAGAGTGTCACCGGATGACATCGTGATGCGACCAACATACGCACGCTTCAAGCACAGTTCTGGAACACGGGAATGTGGCAGGGTCAATAGATACCAACCTCGGGGGGGACTAGGGTGATAAGTTACTATACACACCTTGCACATGGAAGGGGAACAAGGCCGGCGCAACGTGGAACGTGCATCGCTCATGGCACTAGAAGACTGATGAGCCTGGGCATAATAAATCTAAAGACAGTCACAACGAAGACAGACAAAAAAAATCGGGGCGTACCAAGGTCCGTTGCAATCCACCACATTTCTTCCTTCTTCCCGTCAATAAATCACTATGCAACGCACACGGGTATCCCCAGCATCGGCGGCATGGGCATGGGCGGCACGAAGGGCTGGACGTCTGATAGCGCCTGGGGATACATGTTGAGGACGAGCCAGAGCTTACTGGCGACTGCGTTGGGAAGGGTTGGGGTGCGTATTTTTCCGTGTTCGTGTTTTCTTCAATGGTCTTCCTTTTTTTTTCCGTCGTTCCCGTTCTCGACCTTGTCTTTTCTGCGTCGTCCTTTTTTTTAGGTGGAGTTTCTGGAGAGTGTGGTTTATCTCTCGCTCTTTTGCCGCCGTCGTGTTTCTCACCCCACCCGTCCTTCTCCCCCACTCATCTCCTCGTCTTCTTCTTTGTGCCTCTCCGCGTTTAAGCGCCTCGGCGTCTACTTGCCCATTTCCTTTGTAGGAACTCTCCCAGCAACAGCATGGTTTAAGTTTAAACCACATCGTCTCCAACGATAGCCTGGTTTAAACCACCTTCCTATAATCATATAGGGAGCAGGCTTTGGTTTGAACCACAGTGGTTTAAACCGGTTTAAGTCATGGTTTAAACAGTGGTTTGAACCATTGTCTGAATGTTACAAGCCAAATCATTCTAAAAAAATAAAAATAGCTGATTATAGAAGTGGTGTAGAATGCCTGGTGAGTGGCCCCATCTGAAAGTCCTGTTCAGCCGCTTTCTAACGGTACTAGAATCGTGGGAATCCGTCCAGCAATTACTGAGATATGGCCCAATCATTCCCTAAAACAAACCGTGTTTTTGAAAGTATATTGCCTTTTTCGGCCCAACCAGTGAGCTGATCACCATGGTCAATGGTCAACCTTGTAGTGCTCAATGAGGGCTACAACTTTCATTTTTTGATGGATTTCCATTTTTGGTAGGTGCCATCTACCAATCTATTCGTGCCTTGAACAAAAATTTCCCAATTATTCACAAATTTTCTGTGTTTTTTTGAGTCCAAATGATATGAATTTCCTTTTTTGGAAGGAGTCGGGCGGGCAGTCACTAATATTAAGAGAGGAGGAAAAAATGAGAGTCAAGACAAAAAAAGAAAACACATGTCCAAACAACTTTGGTTCAAACCAGTTTAAACCATCTGGTTTGAACTGGTTTAAGCCATCTGGTTTGAACTGGTTTAAACCGCGATAATTTCAAACCACATTCAGACCACAATGGTTTAAACCATGGCTTGAACCGGTTTAAACCACTGTGGTTCAAACCAAAGCCTGCTCCCTATATGATTATAGGAAGGTGGTTTAAACCAAAATGGTTTAAACCAGGCCATCGTTGGAGACGATGTGGTTTAAACTCAAACCAGCCTAGGGTACACTCTCCGCCTGTCCACTTTTTTTCCCGTTCTCCGCAACGGATGCACTTGGGGCTTAGCACTTCCCGGCGGTGCTTCCTGGATGGTGTGGTCGCTGCGGCTCGGGGGGTTGGCAGTTGGGTGGGCTTTTGATTTCATTTTCGGGGCAGGGAGAGGAGACGTGTTTTCTTCGCGTTCTCGAGCACGTGCGCGAGCGGCCCTCAGCACAGCACTTCCAGAAGGTGATTATTCGGTGGTGTGGGCGCTGTGGCCCGGGGAGTTTGGGTTGGGGAAACGAATTTATTTTTATTTCGTTTTATTCGCCGCCCACTTTTTCTCTTTCGTGCTCTCCACAGCGGGTGCACTTTGCGATTAGAACTTCCTGGAGGTGCTTCATGGATGGTGTAGGCGCTGCGTACCGAGGGGGTTTGGCGATTGAGCGGGCTTTTGAGTTTGATTTATTCTCGGGATGACGGTGGTGGGGATGTCTGCATTCTCGACAAGGGACGACAGGGGAGCTTGGAGATTTTGGGAGGAGCAGCGGGGTATGTGGTGGGGTGTTACTCTCCCGCGGCGTTTTACGGTGGGAGTTGGGACTTCTACTTCTACGGGACGAGAAGGGAGGGTCAGAGTTTTTGTGTGTGTTCTCGAGAGTGGGCGGGGGTGGGGCTTAGCGCGCGCGGGAGGAGCAGCGGGGTGCGTTCGCCCATCAGTGTGCGGTCGCGCTTGCGGCTCGTTGCGCTTACCGTCATTCTTTTTCTTTTTCTTTTGGCAAGGGACGACTCGATTCCGACTTTGTTTTTTCTTCCTTGGCGATGGATGCGAGCCGCCGTTAACGTCCGGCAGATGGGCATCCTCGCATACTTCTTCAGCCTCCGCGCCCTTGTTTCGTCCTCTTCCGTTGGGTCTCTTTCTCTCCTCTTCCTTACTCTCCCTCATACCTCAGCGCTGACGTACCCTTCTCTTCCCAGAACCACCTCCCCTCAACCCCAACACCAGCCGTCCCGCCCCCCTCGCGTCCCGCGCATGTCCTACACGCGTGCCTTCTCTCGCGCGTTACACAATGCTGCGCCCGGGCAGGGAAACGCCGCGCATCAGTTGGCGATATTGGTGGGGTGCGTTCCTCTCTTTGGGTTTCTTTCGAGGACCGAAAGCTGTCCCTTGACACTGCCATTGTGGAGTGCTGATACTTAGACAGCGAAGTGTTTGATCCTGGCGCTGCACAGCCGCTGTAGGAAGGTTTCCAAAGATAGAAAAAATTATTCAATTTCCGCCTCATTCATGTAACGTCCTTCTTTTCCATACGGCCCTGCCAGACCTGCCCGCTGAGTTTCATTCCGGCTCGCTCGATACATACAGAGAAGCCCCTAATACATCATTTCGACTGGGCGGCGGAGTACCACACCCGGAAGGAGCCAATTATATCCAACATCTTAGTTTAATTCGGCGCTGGCATGGTGATTGCATGAGGACTTGAAAGCACAGCAGGGAGGCAGTGTCAGGTCCCAACAACGGCACAGACAACTTTTTTGTTTCGAGAGAAGTGCCTTTGAATGTTATTTGCAGAGCACGGCAATAAACAATAGCTCACTGCGTCTTCCAGAATGTGTGATGAACGTGAAACATGCACACACAATCTGCGGGGTTCTGGAACAACCCGGCGACCCGTACTTCGGTTGGGGAAGTTTGGAAAAACAAAAAGAAACATTGGCGCAGATTTAGCGCTTGGACCGGCGCTTCCAATGTGCCGGTTCCACCGATCCAAAAGCGGTGCTTGAGCGGCTTCGGACACACATCCGTAATCGTCGGAACAGAAAAATAGAAGAGAGGCTCTTTGCGACCGAAAGGTGCTACGTATCATGACGTCTGTTGCGCCGAGACAATCGGACTTGCCAGAATTACGAGCTTGCTCACTTGACCCCCATTCCACTCATATTACGATTGGAGGCAAAGCGGACTCAAGGCCGAGTCAGACTATCTCATAATTGGCCGGATAGACCAAGTACGTCCGTTTGTTGTACTGATTTCCTTTTGCGACGTTAACAGGACATCTGTCAAGTATAAGGTCCACCCAGCGCCGCAGTACTGCCACGAGATCACATCTGTCCCGATTCCGCATGCCAGGCACATGTTGCCTGCCGCATGGGCTGGACAAAAGTATAATAGATGGACGACCAGAATTCAGTCTTCTCATAATTTGCTCAGAGACTTGCTAACTTTATGTGCCGTGTTCCATATTGAACCGGGATCAGCTTCGACTCATCCCGAAAGCCTGCAACATTCTCTGAATACACTCTCCAGGCAGGAGCTGAGATGAACACAAAATGGGCAGCTGATCTATCAATGCTTTTCCCCGAATATTTTCACTCTGATCGTGTCATCGGAGCACAAGATTTCCCGTCATCCCTCCTGTCATGCACACCTTTGACAGGGGACCACTTACTGCATCGATCCTGATGATCTACCGCTTCTCTCACTCCACAGCACATTTAGAATAGCGCGCGGGTAGAAAATCATATACGGTGGATGAAAGCTGCAGCTGTTGTCCCACCCTACGCGATGCGTCCTCATACCAGTGATATCGTCAATAAGATCCTTGACTACACCGCAAGCGCTGCAAACACCCTTCAAGATGTGGCGGACGCAACACAAATCCCCTTCCTCGGCAGTGTCTGCAGTCTGTCTCTGACCGTCATTCCCATCGTCCAGGTATGGCATTCCTGCAGTGAAGTCCGCGTCAATACTAAACGCTGGATGTAGAATACCGAGGTTCAAAAGGAACGATGCCTCCGCATGGTAGAGCAGATTCATCAGTCACTCTGTACACTTGTGGCCTTGTCCCTTGACTCGGAAAGCATCCGATCACCAAGGATGCTGAACCACATTGCCCAGTATGCGGAGTAAGCTTGAGACCTGGTGTTGATTTGTCGCATGGTGACTCATTCCTTGCCTATTGCAGTACTCTTCAAAAATTCCATTCTTGTTTGCGAGTACAGCAGGAACTTGGAACAATCAAGCGTCTTTTCAAGCAAAGCGAAATTACAGCACAATTGGACAGCTGTGAGAAAGAGCTGAGAGCGGCTTCGGAGATCTTCACCGTACGTGTCTATAATAAATTGCACACACACAAGAGGCTCAGGTCTACTTAGCTGCAAAATGGGGCCAAAATTTCAAGCGCTCTTGTCGAGCTCAATATTGATACTGAAAGGCGTCATAAAGAGCTTCTACAACTTATCTCATCTAGCAGTGGATCGTTAGATAATGGATCTTCGGTGCGGATTGTGAATGATTTCTTTTACCTATGTTGCCTCATACAATGTTCCAGATCGGAAGAAGTTCATTGAATACGAGGTACATAAGCTGACCGCTGGAATGCGATTATGGCACTGATGCTGAGCCACTACAGTTCGGGCTCCCTCTCCCTGCTCCCGGCATCCCCGAAAATCTTCCACGGGCGCGAGAATGAGCTCAAAAATCTGATCACCATCCTTCTCACAGATTCTGCCCGAATAACCATACTGGGCCCTGGCGGGATGGGTAAAACGACTTTAGCGATGGCTGCACTGCATCATCCTGCTATAGTGGAGAAATGCAACGCCATACATTTCATCTCATGCGAGTCTGCTAACAGTTGTTCCGACTTGGTAAACATTGTCGGTTCGCATTTGGAGTTGGAGCCCTCGAGGCAGCTTTCAAAGCTCATTTTCCACCACTTTCGGCAGTGTGGGCCATGCCTTGTTATACTCGACAATTTTGAAACTCCATGGGAACTGGTGGAATCTCGTGGACAGGTTGAGGAATTTATATCCTTATTAGCGGATATTCCAACCCTTGCTTTGCTGGTTCGTCTGCAGCTTGTGTTGTCTGCCTGAACTGATCTTATTCTCATAGATCACGATGCGAGGAGTGGAAAGGCCGGGGAAAGTGAAGTGGAATCGACCATTCCTACCCCCCCTCGAGCCCCTCGCTGCTTCAGCCGCGCGTCAAATATTCTCCGAGGTGGCTGATGAACCTACCAGTGAAGAGGAATCAGCCCTCAATAGCTTACTGGAGCTATCGGGCAGCCTTCCCTTGGCTGTCAGTCTCATGGCCAACATAGCCTCATTCGAAGGATATTTGGGCACTTTGGCTCGCTGGCAGATTGAAAATACCACCCTCCTGTCTGACGGTCATGACAAACGGTCAAATCTCGAAAAATCCATAACCTTTCGCTCGGGAGTCCACGCATCTCGTCGTCCCCCCATGCGATGAATCTTATCTCTTTGCTTTCATTGCTCCCAGATGGAATACGGGCAGAAGATATCATCATAGGCCAGGTTCCCATTCCTGATGTTCGTGTCTGGCAATCAGTGCTGGTCCGCACGTCGCTGGCATACATCGATGTCAAGGGACGCCTCAAAGTATTGAGTCCTATTCGGGAATATATCAGGCGTGTCCATCCACCCTCACCCTGCATTTCCCGGCCCCTTCGCACATATTTCCAGGACCTGCTTGAGGTTTGGAGCTCGACACAGCAGTTATCTTCTGGCAATCTATCTCCAGATCTGGTTACATATCTTGGCAACATCAATGAACTCATGGTTCACGGTTTATTGACGGAGGAGCAATCAGCGTGCACAGGAATTGGAAATAGTATTATCACTCTGGACCGTTTCTCAGACGCAATGGTGCAGGGCCGCAGCCCACTCGTCCAAAGGGTTCCGCATTTAATCAAAGTATCCGGTGATCCAGCGCTGCGATGGAGATTTGTGACTAGATGCCTTCGTGACAAAGACCTGGAGTGGTTGATAAAGGATCCTGAGGTCGTGATCCAGGAAGGTGTTCAGTACTTCAGCACAGGAACTCAGAGTCCCAAGCAAGGTGAGAGTACTTGCGATGGAATCGGACTTGACTGACGGCCAACAATCAGCTGTTCCTTTCTACATTGCAGTCGGACGCTATTATCTCGCGGAGAACATTCACAAGGCCACAGAATTCAATAAAACCGCGATGGCGTTAGCCCAGCAAGCACACGACATTGACCTGGAGGTAGCTTGTTTGCAGTTCGAATTCGATGCTGCATACGAAGCTGTGGATCCATATTGGGCCATGAATGTTGGACACAAGGCTCGGAGGATCACCTCCAGTTCAAGGTGGTGCGAATACCTTCGGAGCATATGGGAGGCATGGGCCAACTCCCTCATCGGTTATCTACCCCGTGCCCTCGCATGCTGTATGGAGGCACACGAGGTGGTGATATCTATGGGACTTGAGGGCTCTAAGACTTACATAAATCTTCTCGATACCCGAGCGGACATCCACATCCGAAAAAGCGAGTATGTCGAAGCACAACACCTTCACGAAGAGATCATCAAGAAGACGTCTCCAACATGCTCGCCGTGGTACCACGCCAATTCTCTCTGCAATATGGTTCAACTGGATATTCTCACTGAACGCAACAATGTGACCGAAATTGGGGTTAATCTAAATGCCGCACAGGCGGTGTATGCAGCACTCGGTTACCCGAGATCTGCTGCATGTTCCTGGTTGACTGCAGAGCTAAACCTCTATCGCGGGGACATCATAAATGCCCGTGCTGCATTTATAGGTTGTCTATGGAGCGACTGGACGAGGCCACAAATTCGGCAACTTTGCTTCGCAGCCCTCGGCGATCCGAAGCACCGAATGCACGGGGCATCAAACACCGTCCACTGGGTAATGGCCCACCTGGCCTGTGGCCAAAAAATGAAGGACCCCCTGGGCACTTCACACGCCCTTCGGTGCCTTGCAGACCTTTACGCAATATCAGGTGAAGAGGAGACAGCTCTAAATCTCTACCACGCCGGGCTGCAGGGAGGGACAAGCATGGACGTACATCGCATCAGAGCAGAGTGTATGGTTGGAATCGGCGATATCCTGATCCGGCGTGGCGACTTGATTCAGGCGAAGGAAATGTGGGAGGGAGCCCATCCACTTTTTGTCCGTTCATCCCGGCTGAAGGACGTTGCTGCTGTGGAGAAGCGGCTGAAGCAACTGTCTCACACTCAACCGGATCCCTCCCACACGCTTCAGAATGCCGCTGTTAATCAATCCACCCCGACCTCTCCGTCGTTTGCTCTCACTGCTCCGGAGCCGGAGACAGATGATGTCGAATCGAGGCTAGAGAGACTTGCGATTCTGAAGGCCCCGTGCAACTCCCCAACCGCCAACATCGAAACCGTGATGGGTCCTGGAACGTCGGCCGATGGACGGACGAAACTTCCGGTTTTCGATGGACGGTGACCTAGCTCATTAGAGTCATCAGCAAAAAGAGAGGGGATGAAAAATCGTTTGGATACTTTCTTCTGCTAGTCCGTCGAATACTATTTCTGTAGCTTTGACTCACGGTTTTGAGGTCGATATACCCTGCTGTAGGAGGGCCGAAAGATTTTTCTGTGCTGTGCGAGCGGCGATTTATTATGACACGTGCTGGACACCATGACAGGTTGGAGGCAAACATGCAGCGAAAATAATCTATATGAAGTTTGATTAATCAAAGGCCGGCTCAATGGATAATCCTGTTTGTCAAACTTTATATGATTACCGCAGCGAAGAAACGGCAAGCACACCCTCACGTCCTCCACGAGAAATCTTCTTCATCCATAATGTATCGCGATCCTGAATAGTGGATTTAAAGTCACGAACACAGACGAAAATGCAAGGGCTCATGACCAACTTTCCGACCCATTTTGCCGTTATAAATGCTTCCGCCGACGCTCAGAAATCCTCTCCTGTATTCCCGCCATAAAGCCAATCCTCGAGGGCATATTTTTTGTCAGAGCCACAGGCATCGAACGTTACCAGACAATAGAGGCACTCGGATGCAGGCCATCGCCGTCAAGAACACGATATACTGGATGCGCAGACGATAGAAAAAATGATCAGGTTCAGCGAGCTATGATTGAATGCAAGATGCGTTATAGCTGTTTCCGAAAACCTTGACACTGGTGATTTTTTTCTGCCAACATCAACTTTTGATCGAACGCTAGATACATTACATATACTACACCCCCCCCCCCTGCAGTAACTTTCTCATACCTCGGCCATATCTTGCCCAATTGCTCAAGTCGCTTCAGATTTGGAATTTCAAAAGTGTGCATTTTTTAGTAGTCCAAGGATTGTGGAAATCTGCCAAGAGTCGAGGAAGATATGAGGCCAACTACAACAAGGGGGTTGTTGTAGCAGGAATGTTACTAGCGGCGAGAATGCCGTATAAATCAAACTTCCATTTGAGAGGCTCCCGTGCCAAAAAAACTGCCAATTCAGAGATTAGTCATAGTACTTTCACGGGGCGCCATTAAGATCGAGCAAACCCAAGCTTGATAGCCTTCGAAGCCCGTGTTCTGGAACAGAGTCCGCAGTTCTGAGTTCCGCCAGTGGTGGGATTCAATGCCTATTTCAGGGGGAGTACGGCGGTTCTGCGCTCAAAGATGGCTTGCGCGCTAGTGAAGAAGAGAAGCGACGTTGTGATTTCGTCTTTCTTCTTCAATAACGCACCCGCACATCGACTAAGATGGTGGATTTCCGCCGGCCGTAGGCGCCCGAATGCAATGGCGTAGATATGAGAGATATCTCGCCGCTTGTTTTGAGGCGGTGCTCCACGCTGTGCTAACTTACTGCAGTTGAACGGACGCAAGCACGAGTTCTACAACAGGGTCCGCAGGTTTAATTTCTGACGGAGGTGGGATTTGCTTCAGTCTCTGAAAGAATTGCGGTTCCAGCCCTGCCGGTTGCTAGACGCCAGAGTGGTACAGGTATGCAGCATAACCATCATCATGGAGGGAATACAAATGAGGCAGAAACGACATGATGGAGGGTGGCGGGAGACGGGAGCTGAATAGAACTAGGGACTTGGAGGCTCAAAGTAAAGCGATGACCACGATCGGAGGACGAATTTCTGATGTCCAAGCACACATCCAGGACAATAGTCAATCCAAACCGAAGCATATGAAACGGAAGAGATGCGCCCGGGGGCAGAGTTTAGTGTTATTACTGTGTAATTCAGGTGTGCGTGATGTATAGAGCGGAGAGTATGCAGTATGCCAGTGCCAAGAGAGAGATCAAAGAGAGATGCGGAAGTCCAGAACATGGCGAGGACAAGGACAGTGGAGGCGGGAGATTAAGACGGTAGGAATAGGACGGGCGACAGAACACCAGGACTCAAGGAGTGTCAAGACCGACGCGCGGTGCGGGGCCGAAGAGGGAAGAGCGCAAAGAACGGGATAGTGGGAACATTCAACATGGCGAGGGAGACAGAGGAGAGAGGGACAAGGAGTGGTGGCACAGCCATAGTGATCGCGCTGATTGCCAGGGCCCGCTCTTCGGATCGCGATGACAAAAACGGTGCTGTCCGATAAGTCCGATGGCCAGCCCAGCCCATTCGGGACTCAGGCTCGGCTCTCGCAACCTCTCAGTAGACAATTAAATTGTTGCTATGATCATGAGCTGAAATTCGGTTTGCCTTCATCCTCAGATTATACTCAGATGCTAAAATTCATATATTCCGAATCATGCGACACCCGATTTGCCGGGTTGTCGGTGTCACCTTTTCGGTTTTTTAGGGGTTTCGAAGTCAACGGAACTCGTTATAATTAACAACCGCTCTGAAGTCATGTATTGCAACTTTTAAGCCACCACTGGAAAACGAACCCACCCCCCCAAAAATACGATTTTTTGCGAGCGCGTGCTCGGAGTTTCAAAATACAGGAATCTTCAGAGACTCAGAGTCACAAATGAACTGGCAAATCGAATTCGAGCTTGAGTTTATGAGCTTTGCTGTTGGAATCTAGACTCGTTACCAGTCTGCACTACAGCAAATCTTAGTGCAAGCACTATGCCGCAGGCAGACTGGTACAACTCGGACTGATCAAAAGGGCTGCGCCCGGAGTTGAAATCTTTCATTTCTTGTGCCCTGGCTTCAAATCTCAATATTTTGCTTTGATCAAAGCTAGAGGCCCTTGTGAAGTTCCCTCAGCTTATATTCTGTCTCCTCAGAATTTTGATTCCTCTGCTTGGGTGAGTCAAACATGCAGGACTATTTAATAGAGAAAGTCACTTTTTGGACCGAGATCACGAAAGATAACTTTGACGGCATGATCGGCACCACTCAAGAATTTCAAACTCCGGGCGCAGCCCTTTGACATGTCCTGAGTTGTACCAGTCTGCCTACGGCATAGTGCTCGCACTCAGATTTGCCGTAGTGCAGACTGGTCACGAGTCTAGTTAGAATCAAACCAATGTTTCTTTGCACGAACATCGCAATTGTCCATCGTAGCATTGCGCTGAAGTCCGCCACAGGTCTAAACACCGGGGAGAGCAAAGCAGGACAATTAAAATATCGCCCTTTGCCCAGATCCATTTGGAATTGGGGTTATGAAGATGTTTACAGACCGGAAGGATAAACAATGCCATACGCCGAACTGTCAGCCCCACAGAGGATCTAGTGAACCGACTTGAACGTCTTGGACACCCTGGAATGAGCTGCGCCAGTGTTGCTAGGCTGTTTACCTGTATTCTCTCACAATGAAGCCCCGCACGAAGGAAAGGGTTCACAGCAGACACAAATATCCGTCAGAATTACAGAACAGGCAGTATTGCTTGACATTGGGCGGTGATAGGAAGCGTGCTGTATGGGGGCCACGACTCGTCGTTGCCGTGGAGTCGTAGTCAGTAATGTGCCGCAGTACAGCGCAGCGACACGCGACAACCACGAGGCTTAAGCGCTGAAGCCCAGTGAGAATCCCCTATGTGGGGTATGCCTGAATCTACCTGGATCTACCCGACCTAGGCTCATTTGTGCCCTAATCTGCCCAAACCGGCCGCAACTAATATTAATAGAAATGACGTCAGACTTTGGTCGGATTTAGCGGAGCCGAGATCAAAATTCGCCTATGTACCCTCTGCTGCTTCCTGCTGCTTCGGGGGCAGACATCAGGTTTCCACACAAGAGGTCACTGATCTCGTTATCCGACCCACTATCAACAACACGTGAGGGTTAGGGGGGCCAAATATTTGGCCCTCCATCAATACTGCTTTTCAGCCTACACTCATCGCACAGCTGTCTACTAATGCATAGAAAGTTGTAAATGCATGCACTTCAAGCACATGAATTTGTTATTTCCAAGAGAACAAGGCTTTGGATATGTTGGCATGTATCGAGGGCCTCCTTACCGAATTCGGACATAAATCCGGCGATATGTTACTTTCAACTAGATTCCTGCTCGAAAAAATACCATCTCTTTTAGGAACATCATAAATAGTGTACTATGGCTGGAAAAGCACTCTTGTGAATTTATTTTGCCCTCCTTGGGCTTGCTTGAGGGTGCCATCGAATCTTGTCACGTGCTGTTGATAGTGGGTCAAATCCTTATCTTAGGGACCTCTTGCTTCCACATCTTCTCAGCCGTCACCGCGTGTATCGGGATTCTCAGGCTCTCTATGTCGCTTTCACCTCCGAGCAGACGAGGGTCAGGGAGAACGAGTACGTCCATCATCCCCTCTGTCCCCCTCTTTTGTCTGGCCAGTAGTTGATGCGTAGCGCTCGCACCTGACGCAGGAGATACGTCCTCGTCATCGCGGTAGTCGGGACGTGCGCCGCCAGGGATGAGATGGACGTGTGCAGCCTGTGACGTGGCAGCGTACGCTGCTGCGTGCGCTTGCGCTTGACCTCCGATCATGCGTGCAACGTGCGGAGCGTGCACAGTAGATGAGCCACCGTGCGGAGGGCGGGTAGAGATGCACGAGGGACGCGTCCCCGTCGGCGGGGTGCATACGTGCGACTGGCCGTGCCTTCTGCGCTTCGCTCTCGTCCACTCACTTCACGCCTCCTTCTTCTTGCTCGCCCTTGTCGCGCTCGCTAATAACGACCCGCAGACATCAACCATCTCCTGTGGTCCTACCGGGTCTCGAATCCCCGTCGGAGCCGCTGCTCGACCCAAAGTAGACGGAGAGGTTTTGCCACCCGTGGTGCGTCGCTCTTTCCCCGACTCTCTTCCCTTCTTCGGCGGGCGCGGGCTGGGGGAGTGCGGGGCTGCTGGTGGCCATGATAGAACGCCAGCTGCGGGCGCGCGATGGACTCTGAGATGCGTCGGCCGTGCAGCGTAGAGACATCGCTCGAGCAACGGCAGCGGATAGCGATGCCCGGATGGCGTGGCCGCGTCGTCTGGTGTGCGGAGAGCGCGAGCCTGAAGCTGCCGATGGTGGGCAGGCTGCGCATGGGTCGGGCGCTCTTCGGGACGTGCGCTTAGAAGAGGAGGAGAGGAGGTGTCGCGCGAGCACCGGCCCGCGGCTTTGATGGTGCGTGCCCGTCGTGTGGGCGCGCTCCCTTCCTCCCTCCTTCGCTCGCTTCCCAGTCTTCTTTGTCCCCTTCGTCCTCGTAGCCCCCATGCTAACTCCGTGCCGCAGACGACCGCGTACCTCTCGTACTGTTCTCGAACCTCGGATCCAGCGGCCTCTTGATCCTAAGGAGGCGCAGATGCGCCCGTCGCTTCTTCCCCAATTTCTTTACTTCTCTTGGCGGGCGGCGTAGCGTGGAGTCCGGGGTGATACTGGCGAGATGTGCCTTCGCGGGGAGGTGCACCGACGGAGCGGGAGGGGCGGGTGTGTGGGCGGTACGTCGGAAAGGTCCGTCGGAGGGACCAGGAGGGCGGTGCCCGCCCGAGATGCGTATGGCGGGCAAATCGTGGCTGATGCCCGCCCCTGGGGAGATGTCGCGGCCGACGAGATATGGGAGACGACGCTGCTTATACAGGCGGCCGTTTTTCCGCCACGCTGCAGCTACTGAACCCGCTTGGAACGCATGCGTGCGACGGGGGATTGCGATGACGGAGGTCGAATGAGCTGAGGATGCGGACGAGCACGGGCAGGGAGTCGCGGTGCGGCAGCGTCCATATTAGCCCTGACCTTGTAGGGCTGCTGCGGATCGCGGTGTGTAGGCCTCTCGTCGCGGCGGGAGCAGGATCCCGGGGCGCACAGAATGTGCGAATGGTGGACGCGCACGAGCACGGCCCTGGAGTCGCTATGCGGAGCGTGTCCCCCGTATTAGCCCTGGTGTTGCCGCAGTGGCGTCAAAAACTCGCGTCCTCCGCCGTGCTGGAATACGCTTTTGCTACGCGTAGATTGAGGCGGGGTGCGCCGGCAGACGGTGCCCTCGCTGCGAATAATTGCCTGCCCCCTTCAGCGGGCTTCTACCGCACGCCGGTGAGACGACAGGTACTGTTGTGGGAGTCGCCCAAGGAGTGCATGTGGTGTCGTGATGGAAGTGCTGTATTTCAGGGACGTGGGGAATTGTACCCCGCGACGTGAGGCTTCTCACTTCTCGTCCACCCTTCCCTGGTCCAATGGGCGACGATATATCCAGTATTTTTGCAGATTCTCTGATAGAACCAACGGCAGGCTCTGGTCCGCAGATGCCCAGGCCTTGATTTGGTCCTTGATTGGCTGTAAATACATCGCTACCCCAAATATATCCCGTTCTTCGTTCCTTGAATGATACAAAAGTTGGAGGCAAGACAAGAGCCATGCGTGCACTCGTGGGACGTCCGTATTGGAGTGTCAGAGAACCTCACTCGAGGAGTATAAGAGGCAGTTAAAGGCAGTTCATTCCGAGTCTCCGCTCATTGCTCCGAGATGCCTCCCAAGCCTGCTGTTTCCGAGACTCGTGTGATGAACGCCATAACGTGCTTGAGTTCTGCTCTACCCCTGCTGGATGAGCTCAATGATGCATTCGGGACCCCGTTTGTCTGGGCCATCTCAAGCACCACTTCGTATCTTATTACGGCGGCGCAGGTGAATTAAATCTCCATTCAGACACCGTACGAGACTTACGAGTGGTTGGTGTAGAATATCAAAAGGAATAAAGATGACTGTGTCGAACTCTTGCAAAACATCTATGGAGTGCTGCACGCCATTGTCAATCTGCATCTGAATCCGAGATGGCAGGGACTCTACCACCCACAACATTGGGTCACATCGGAAAATTTGTAGAGTATGTCGATTGCAAGGATTGGAACTAGTTGTCACTTAATGTACTGACCCAGAACCCTTCACAAAATACATGCCTTTGTCGAGGCACAGCAAGATGGAAATAGAATCAAATATTTCTTCCGACAGGGGGAGATGAACACTTTGCTTAAAGATTGTCGGTCAGGATTGCGCGAAGCTATGAATGTGCTTAAGGTCAGACAAGATGATATCTCACGACATGGACTCACGGGGAAGACAGATTGAGGCCGGTTCAACCATCTTTAACAGCATCGAGGAGATGAAGAAACAGACAGATGAAATGCACAAAGGTCTAATGGAATTTATTTCCACTTTATCCGAAGATTCAATTTCGAGTGGCTCATCCTCTGTATCCTCACTTCCCTGTCTTCCTGAATAATCACTAACTGGGTATTAGATGTGTCTGACTGTCAATGCCTCACGCAATAGGTGTGCTCCACATATGTCTTCCACTCCTCTGATCCTAATAATTCAAAGCTCGGATTCCTTGTCTCTGCTCCCAGCGAAGCCAAAAATATTCCATGGTCGTGAATCTGAAGTTGAAATTGTCACCAAGACTCTTCTCCGAGGATCACCTAGAATAGCAATTCTCGGAGCAGGTGGAATGGGGAAAACAACTCTTGCAAGAGCGATATTACACCAGCCGGAGGTTGTCGCACACCAGGGGGATCGCTTTTTTGTTGCCTGTGATTCGGCCACGAGCCACATCGAGCTTGCAATTCTCATTGGGTCTCACATAGGCTTGAAGCCCGGAAAAGATCCCATACGGGCTGTTGTCCAGCATTTGTCTCAGAGGTCCCACTCTCTCTTGATCCTCGACAATCTGGATACTTCATGGGAGCCGACAGCATCTCGCAACGGGGTTGAGGAGTTCCTTGCTCTGCTTACAGATATCTCACAATTGGCATTGATGGTGAGTGATGATATCTTTTGAATAACCGTACATCTTAGTCTGGGCTTAGATCACAATGAGAGGTTCCGAGAGGCCTGGGAAAGTCTTCTGGACCCATCCATTCTTACCACCTTTGACACCATTGTCTGATGATGTTGCTCAGCAGACCTTCATTGATATCACAGATGACATTCATAAGATGGAGGACATTAATGCACTTCTCAGGCTCACAGACAATATGCCCTTAGCAATTGATCTTATTGCTCACTTGGTGGACTATGAAGGCTGTTCAAGTGTCCTGAGCCAATGGGAAACAGAAAGAACCTCTTTGCTCTCCCATGGACATGATAAAAGGTCTAGTTTGGATGCATCCATTGCACTTTCAGTTTCAAGTCCACGGATAACGTCTGTCCCTGGGTCCAGAGATTTATTGAGCCTTCTCTCAATCCTGCCAGATGGGCTATCGGATATTGACTTGGTCCACAGTGGACTTCCTATCAACAATATTCTTGGATGCAAGAGTGTCCTCCTAGCAACTTCCTGGCATATATCGATGATACTAAACGCCTGAGGTCACTTCTGCCCATTCGAGAATATGTTCAGCATTTTCACAGGCCATCATCTCTGTTGACCTCCCGAGTTCAGAACTATTTCCAGTCACTTCTGACGCTGACCCGAGAATCCTTTGGTACCCGCCAAACACATGGAATAACCAACCAAGTGACTCCCAATCTTGGAAATATCAGACAACTGCTCCAACAGGCGTTAGATCGAGAAAATCCAGATGTTGCAAATGTCATAACATGCATAATCGATTTAAACAATTTTTCCCGGCTGAACGGGCATGGTTACGTGGTCTTGATGGACCGTGTTCCAGGGGCTTTTCCTCAGCCTTGCAATCACAGACTCGAGGTTTCATTCATTGTAGGAATGTTGGACTCATATGTTCTCCATCCTATCACCAACCCGGAACTCCTAATTGCACAGGCCATATCTCACTGCCGGGTCATTAATGACCCAGTCCTTGAATGTAAGTTGGCTGCCATTGTTTGATGTCTAATCTAACATGAAACTGTAACATCAGCTCGGTTTTACATGACTGCAGGATATTATTATTGCTATACAAATCAAACATCCACAGGTCTGCCATTTGTTGAGAAAGCTTTTGCAATGTCAAAACATATTGGAGACACTAATCTGCAATCAATGATCCTGGTTGAGCTGGCTCTGATAAAGTGGAGAACTGGAGATTATGCAGTTTCTCAACGGTATGCTCGGGAGGGTGCAAGACTTGCCAAGCTGTCCGGCAGTGTATTCAACGAAGCAAGAGCTCTGCGGTATGAAGCAATGGGCCTCACAGATATCGGAGACTATAAACATGCAATGTCTCTGCTTAACAGAGCAAGAGACGCTCTCAAGCTGTGTACCTCTAGAGCTGTTAGCGGTTTCGATGCGTATCTTGTGGGCTCCGTGGCAGACATCCATCTATCAAAATCTGAATATGCTGAGGCTCGATACATTCACTCTCAGGCCGTCCAAAGTGTTTCAGCCGAACAAGATCCCTATAACCATGCATTCTCTCTCCTTAACATTGTCGAAATCGATATTACAATTGGGGCCAGAACGCACGAGGTGAAAAGACACCTTGATAGAGCAAAAACAATATTCAGCACTTTGAAACAAGCTACTGCACTCTCTTCTTGTGATATGGTTTCAGCCGACCTGGATCTTAGAGAAGGAGAATATTTAGCTGCAAAATCCAAATTCCAGAAATATTTCAATCTATTCCTGGGAAATTATGTTGAAGGTGTTTCCTACTGCTTGGAGAGACTCGCAGATGGCCACCGGTGGAGGGTTACTGACTTGGATGCATCCAGATGGGCAATGGTGTATTTGGGGTATGCACAGAAATTCAATGCGAAATTAGCCCTCCACAAGGCCCTCCTCTTTCTGGGGGATGTGTTCATTTCTAATGCAGATGAAGATACTGCACACAACCTTTTTACTGTCGCACTGGAAGGATTCACATTTATGGATGTCCATTGTAGCAGAGCGCAGTGCATGCTCCGTCTCGGAGATCTTGCAAAAAAGGCCGGTGCTGTTTCCAGGGCCACATATTTCTGGAGTGAAGCTCGAACCCTGTTTGAAAGATCATTGCAAACACAGAATGTTACCCAAATTGATATTAGACTTGCTGTGACTGATCAAAATCACCAAAAGCTCTCACATCTCACGACACCGAACGTGCCCAAAGGTTCGGGGGAGGGTGTTTTGAATACAGGAGGGGAGCAAAAAATGGTTGAAGTTGCCAACAACATTATCGCAGTCTGATTTGGCCGTTTCTCACGAATTCCGTCGAGCTCTTAGTAGTAGCTGCCAGTTGATGTATGTCCTCCTATGTACCCAATATTGCCTTGGTTCGGGTTGAAAGCATGGAAGGGCCAAATGCTGGACTGCCGGAAATTATGACATAGGTATGAATTTGAGCATTGAGGCTTAATTTTCAGGGCGGCCAGGCGTAATTTGACCTACCTTTACGATGCGAGTAATTTGTTATACCGGTAAATTATTGCGTTATGTGGACCGCGTCGGGCATCTGGCTGCTTGAAGGTAGCTAGCTCCATGTGGATATTAGGCCATAATTCAGCGCTCGCTGGGGCCTACTGGGTAAATATCAAGTTGGAAATAATCAATCTACGCGGTCACGGTCTCTATCTAGGGTATGCGGGAGCGCTCAGGATAGTCGGCACGATGACGCCGCTGCGAATATGCAATTTCATCTTTTGCGCGTGTACTCGATGTATACCAAACAAAGCGACAGGCGAATCTAGTCACTGAAAGAAGATTCAAAGGCGCCTGATTCTAATTACGAGTCGTAAAATTTCATTTTTAAACTCGTCTTACAGCAGAACTTATTAAGTTGCCGCTCTGTTCTGCGGTGCAAAACCTATGGCTGTGTTTTGGGCATAGCCACCCGTTTGTACCACAGAACTGAGCGGCAACTTAATAGGGGGATCCCGGGGACCTTGAACATTTTGGCCGGTTGGTAGCCATGTAGAGCACTCCAACTACTATGCGTTACGAGCTCTATAGGACGGTCGCGTATCCTGCGAATGGTTTGAGCCCATTGGCATAATTCTTGAGGACATGTTCGTCGCCTTGCGAATTTATTTCTGGTGGAGTTCCCAAAAGGGGAAATGAAAGGATGGTCACCCGTGCAGACTGGGGTTTTTGGCTGTGGTAGCCATTTTGCAGTGTGTAGTTATAGAAATAGGCCAGTAATGTTGCTCTCCGTGCTCCAAGATTGTCAACGGTCGCAGACCCTATATCACTGAGATTGTAGAAATAATCTATAACAGTGGCGGAAATAGGAGGCTAATGAACACACTTAAAATCTAGGTAGACACTGCAGCCAAATTCCCGATTGGTGAGTTATTAATTTTCGACTCTGAAGCCAGCTGCACTCGTTGAACGGGTGCCTATCAGTATCATGGGTCGACGAAGTTGCGTTCTTGCATGACATACCGGGCCTTCTTGGTCATTCCCTCCGAGTCTATATACGTCGTTCAAAGACCTTGTTCTTTGTTTGCGCTGCTACTTTTGCTACAGTGCGTACGAAGAGCCCATCTCGACTCAGTTCCCATTGATGCACCCTTCTCCAGCTGCAGCACCGCACAAGTCAGTGAAAGAGCAAATCTGAGCCGAGAAAACGACGTACCGCCGGGAATGACGGTGAACGGCGCACTTGAAACGGTGTGGAGGCTCCCGTTCTCCTCGTCCGTGACCAAGAGAACGAGAGATTTCCCTAGGGGTGGAGCTCTCAGTCAGGTATTTACAGACTGGGTACCTGTCAGGGGAACCTCCGCCCGGCCCCGGTCACCCGGCACCCGGCCCCGGTCATCCGGCACCCGGCGCCCGGTCGACCGGCCCAGTTTACGTAATCCACCTATGGACCCCAAAAGGTCGCTTACACAATGGCATCAAGTCTGCGATCAAGCCCGAGACATCTGCCGATCACTCCGGTCATGTGCCACTAGTCAGTAGCCACTTATACCCACGACCTAGCGTGGGAATCTTCAGAGTTTCTTCTCTTCGGATTCCCCTCGCTAGGTGCGTATCTTCTTGTATTTAGCTACTTCTTATTCATACCTTCGGATTCCCCTCGCTAGCCCCTTGAGATTCTCGGGTCTAGAGGTTGCCCTTACAGCAGAAGAAACTCTCTCTAGGGATTAACTGGACAAAATTGGGAAGTTTGGCTTGGAAGGTTCGGATCATAGTGGCAGTGCTCCCACCACCCCAACTTCCAATTTTATCCCCTCCTCCCCTGTCCTCGATTCTACCATGTCCGGCGCTGATGCAGCAGCTGCCGATGCCCGGATGGACCGGATCGAGGCCACCTTAGCCAGCCTCACCAAAATACTCGAAAAACAGCAACGCGCAATCTCGCCTGCCCTATCCCTTGCCGAAACGGCTCCGGAACCGGGTCCAGGACTATTCACGCAGTACACCACAACCGGCGGGTCCGGCGCAAAATCGGTCCTTCGGCCGAACCCCCCGTTCGTCTTCGACGGCGACCGGACGCAGGGCCGGGTGTTTCTCCACGCCGTCCGGTCGTACGCCCGGCTCGTCCCAGAGGCTTTCGTAGAGAACGGAGAACTTTCCGAGGAAAAGGTTGTCCGGTACGCCATGTCGTTCATGGCCAAAGATGCGGCGCAACGTTGGGCTGAGCGCCAGTCGGCCAAGGCGGAATTTCCGTTTCCGGCCTGGGAGATGTTTGTCAAGGAGTTCCGACTCCGTTTCGTCGAGGAGAACGAGCAGGACCATGCCCTGCACAAACTCGAATCTCGCGCCTACCATATGGGCAACCGGGACGTGTTCCGGTACACGGACGAGTTCGAGGACCTGGTCGACCTCGCTGGTTTTGAAGACGAACTTGTCAAGGTCACAAAGTATCGGACCGGCCTTGACCCGGCGATCAACCTCGCCATCACCGGCTCTAGCGACCCACCCGGCCTCAGGGACTACGCAGCCTGGCGCGCCCGGGCCTACTGGCAGTACGAGTCGCACCTGCGCGCTCGGAACGCCGGGGCGTCCGGACGTCACACGGTTCTGCCGGCCCGCCCCCGAACCAACCAGTCCACGCCGGGCACCGTTGCCGCACCCGCGCCGAGGGCCGCTGCCCCGCCCCTCCCGGCTCCGGTCCCCATGGACGTAGACCGCACCCGTGCACGCCATGTGCCACGCCGTGGCTGTTTCCGCTGCGGAGATGCCAATCACTTTGCCCGAGATTGCCCGGCACCGGCCGACGTCCGGACGACCGATGTGCTCACGAGGTGATCCGCCAGCTCGGAGGAGAGATGTTGGAGGAACTCGTGGCCCGCATGGCCACGACCGAGGCCCTCACTGACGACCCCGCCCTAGAGGATTTTCCCCTCCGCGGCGAGTGAGCAGTGCGCCCTCGATCGCGTCCCCTAATCGTTTCGACATTTTATGTAACGAGTCAGACAATATACCTCTTGCATCGACCGAAACGATAGACGCACCCCCCAATCCGGACGACCAACCGGTCGCTTCGGCTCCCCCGCCGGCTAGACCGGTCACTCATCCGCCGCCGGCCGGACCGGCCACCCGCCCGCCCCGTAAGTCTGCTTGGGAGCGCAAACTTCCTAAGCGCTATACGGTCGCCGCGACATCTGGTGCTAACTCCCTCCACCTTCCATTGGAGATCGAGTCGACCGACAACGCTGTGAAGCTCTCGCTCGATGGGCTTATCGACTGTGGAGCAACCTCCGACTTCATTGACTCCGATTACGTTAAGGCGAGCGGGATCCCGGTCCGCCGGCTCTCGCAACCCATTCCGGTGTTCAATGTAGACGGCTCCCCCAACGAGGCCGGCTTCATCCGAGATGTCGCGACTCTCGTTCTCCGCTACAAGGGTCACAGCGAACGAGTCCAACTCGCTGTAACTGGGCTCGGTAAGCAAAAGCTTATTCTTGGGTATTCCTGGCTCCGGAAGCATAACCCCGAGATCAACTGGGATACCCGGGAGGTCAAGATGAGCCGATGCCCGTCCGGTTGCACGACCTGTGTCGATGAGGCCAGAGCCGAGCGTAAGCAAGCGAAGACTATCGCCCGCATCGTCCGGCAACTCCGAGCCGGACCGGTCCCGACCATTTGCACTATCGACACGGACGACCGACTCGGCGAGGATGATGATGACGAGTTCGAGGAGGACCTGCCCAACTCCTGCTAGACGACTCGGACGACTCGGATGACGAAGATGACCCTCTCGAGGACGGAGACCGGGTCTTTTACACCCAGTTCTCTCCTCCAGAAGACATCCGGGCCACCAGCACTGTCTCACAGCGGTTGGCCGAAGCCTTCGCCAAGAACTCCGCACCCGGTAAGGATGAACTTCCGGAGTGGGTGCGTGACTTCGAGGATGTCTTCAACCGAGAGGCCTTCGATTCACTACCGGACCGTCGCTCGTGGGACCATGCCATCGAACTCGCCCGGATGCCAAACCGGCCAACTGTAAGGTCTACCCGATCTCACCTCTCGAGCAACGCGAGCTCGACGCGTTCATCGAAGAGGGGTTGGCGACCGGCCGGATCCGGCCGTCGAAGTCACCGATGGCCTCGCCTGTCTTCTTCGTCAAAAAGAAGGACGGCGCGCTCCGGTTCGTACAGGATTACCGGGCGCTCAATGCGATGACCGTGAAGAACCGGTACCCGATCCCTCTGATCAACGACCTCATCAACCGTTTGAAGGGAGCCCGGTTCTTCACGAAACTCGATGTCCGGTGGGGCTTTAATAACGTCCGCATCCGGGAAGGCGACGAGTGGAAGGCTGCCTTCCGGACGAACCGGGGCCTTTTCGAACCCTTGGTGATGTACTTCGGCTTGACCAATTCCCCTGCGACCTTCCAGACAATGATGAACGACATTTTCCAAGACCTCATCCTGTCTGGAGACGTCATGGTATACCTCGACGACATCCTCATCGCACACTCGGACCTTACCCGGCACCGGGAGATCGTCCGGGAAGTTCTCCGCCGGCTCCGGGAGCACAAGCTTTTCCTGCGCCCGGAGAAGTGCGAGTTCGAAAAGACGTCGATTGAGTACCTGGGGGTTATCGTCTCTCACAATCACGTAGAGATGGACCCGGTCAAGGTTGCCGGCGTCACTAACTGGCCGACGCCGGAGTGCAAGAAGGACGTGCAGCAGTTCCTCGGCTTCACAAACTTCTACCAGCGGTTCATCAAAGCGTTCTCAGATGCCGCCCGGCCACTGTTCGACCTCACCGGAAAGCGTGCTCCCTGGGTTTGGACCGAACTCGAGGCGACCGCTTTCCAAGCCATCAAAGATGCGGTCACCCGGGAGCCGGTCCTTGTCCTGCCGGACGAGTCCAAGCCGTACCGGCTAGAGGCGGATAGCTCGGACTATGCAACCGGCGCTGTCCTGTCTCAACCGGGCGACGACGGCAAGTGGCATCCGGTCGCGTTCTACTCCAAAAGCTTGAGTCTGGTCCAGCGCAACTACGAGATCCACGACAAAGAGATGCTCGCGATCATCCGAGCCCTCGAGGAATGGAGGCACTTCCTCGAAGGCGCGCAGCATCCGATCGAGATCTGGACCGACCACAAGAACCTGGAGTATTTCCGGAAGTCGCAAGATCTCAACCGGCGACAGGCGCGGTGGTCCCTGTATCTGTCCCGGTTTGATTTCGAGCTTCACCACAAGCCTGGGCGCTCTATGGGTAAACCAGACGCGCTCTCCCAGCGTCCGGATCACGGACCGGGCCCGGACAACACGGATGTGACGCTCCTGAGTCCCGCCCTGTTCCGGATCCGTGCGTTGGAGGGCATCGTGGTAGCTGGCCCGGAGGTTCCCCTCCTGCGGGACGTCCGAGAGGCACTCGCTGGCGAACCGGACCTTGAGGAACCTGTGGCTCTCGCAGCTCGGGACCTCCTTAAGGCCCGAGGGACCCGGTCCACCCGGTCGGCCGAATGGCACGTCGAAGGCGGGCTGCTCTATTTCCGCGGCAAGATTGTCGTCCCTCGGGACAAGGACCTTCGCCGTCGGATCCTGGAGCAGCATCACGACACCCGGGTTGCCGGGCATGCCGGCCGGTTCAAGACGTTGGAGCTAGTCTCCCGGAACTACTGGTGGCCCCAGATGTCCCGACACGTCGGCCGGTACGTGGCAACCTGCGACCTGTGCTGCCGCACCAAGGCTCTCCGGAAGCTTCCGGTGGGCGAGCTCCACCCGACCGAGATCCCGGAGGAACGTTGGAGCACGGTCTCGGTAGACTTCGTAGTCGAACTCCCAGAAGCCCACGGCTACGACTCGGTCATGGTTGTTGTGGACGTCCTAGGTAAACGCGCTCACTTTATGGAGTGTACGACCCAGTTGGATGCTGTCGGAGCTGCCCGGTTGTATTACCGGAACGTCTGGAAGCTCCATGGCACCCCCGAGAAGTACATCTCCGACCGTGGTCCCCAGTTCGTCGCCGAGTTCACCACCGAGCTTTGGCGCCTCATCGGGATCAAACCGGCCACCTCTACGGCTTACCACCCGCAGACCGACGGCCAGACCGAACGCGTCAACCAGGAGATGGAGCAGTTCATCCGGCTTTTCACTAACTACAAGCAGGATGACTGGGATGAGCTCCTTCCGGCCGCCGAATTCGCATACAACAACCACATCCACTCTTCGACGCAGCAGGTTCTGTTCATGACGGACACCGGCCGGCTCCCCCGGATGGGGTTCGAGCCGAACGGGCCGCGTTCGAAAGTAGAGTCGGTTAACGAATTTCACGACCGGATCGCTTCCGGGGTCTCTGAGGCGAAGGCCGCCCTCGTAAAAGCAAAGGAGGAGTACAAGCGGTACTACGACCGCCGACGCACCCCTGCGCCGGACATCAAGGTCGGCGACCGGGTCTGGCTCGATGCTTCCGACATCCAAACGACCCGGCCGTCCCCGGAGCTCTCTCACCGACGCCTAGGCCCTTTTAAAGTCACCAAGGTCGTCGGCCAAGGCGCGTACAAACTGGAACTGCCACCCCGTCTCTCCCGACTCCACCCGGTGTTCCCGGTCGTGAAGTTGCAGCTCGTGGAAGATGACCCCTTCGAAGGCCGCCCAGGCTATGACGAACCGGCTCCGGTCCTGCCGGACGTCCCTGGCGATGCACCCGAGTGGGAGGTCGAAGAGATCCTCGACGCGAAAATCCGGTATAAATCCCTCTGGTACATGGTCCGGTTTAAAGGGTATGACGAGTCGCACAACCAATGGGTGAAGCACTCCGATGTATTCGCTGACGAGGCTATCGCCGAGTTTTACCGGAAGTACCCCTCAAAACCCCGGATCATCGCCCACGCCGCTTTCGATTCCCTCCCATTCCGCGACCCCTCCGTCCACGTTCGTTCCCTCCGGCATATGCGTCGAGTCGCCGCATTCCAAGGGGGGGGTGATGTCAGGGGAACCTCCGCCCGGCCCCGGTCACCCGGCACCCGGCCCCGGTCATCCGGCACCCGGCGCCCGGTCGACCGGCCCAGTTTACGTAATCCACCTATGGACCCCAAAAGGTCGCTTACACAATGGCATCAAGTCTGCGATCAAGCCCGAGACATCTGCCGATCACTCCGGTCATGTGCCACTAGTCAGTAGCCACTTATACCCACGACCTAGCGTGGGAATCTTCAGAGTTTCTTCTCTTCGGATTCCCCTCGCTAGGTGCGTATCTTCTTGTATTTAGCTACTTCTTATTCATACCTTCGGATTCCCCTCGCTAGCCCCTTGAGATTCTCGGGTCTAGAGGTTGCCCTTACAGTACCCCAGTTCCGCACCAAGTGTGGCATTGACTACCCAGGTGAAGCTGGTGTCGGTAACCGGCACCGGCCCAGTGCTAGCGATGGGCAGCGGCTGAATGGGGTTGGTTTGAACGCTGATGAACGAGGGTGGTTAGTGTGAGGAATATAGTGCAACAAATGTGCATATGCCTGAAAACAAAGAAAAACGTCAAGCAGGACCCCTGGGACAATCCAGGAAGTGACTTACGACCACGTAAGGGGCTGGAAATCCCAATATCGAATACGTAAGGAATCCGCGTACCGAGGGAACAAGGAGACGCACGGATTCCACCGGACCAAGTGATCAGCAGGGGCTCGCACTGAGCTGCGGGAGGATTTAGTGGCGCCGGAAGCGAGACGAAGCAGGAACGTACCTGCACCGGGAGTTCTGCGCAGAAAGCGTTAGGTACGGGAGCAAGGGGACGAAGAAGGGGGACGGCGCACGGGGTGTTGATTACCAGCGGCGTATGAGGCGCGACAGCGGCGCTGGCACCGAGAGCTGCTGCGAGGAGGAGGAAGAAAGACTGCATATCTGAGGGCGGATGAGGGGGGATGCTTCTCCGCATGATGGTATTTATACAAACCACCTGTGACTTGAAATGGACGGCGGAGGCGGCGTTGCACCGGCACCCGCTTATGAAATGTTCGCTGACTTTTGTTGCATTCAAATGCCATAAGTAGCAGTACCGGCACCGACGACGGACGGGAGAAGCATTCATGTTGCAGGTCGACCCGCGGAGCGCTCTACAATCCGCACGTACAGGCCATGACTGCTCGAGGACTTGCTGTAAACGATGGGTTAACCGGGTGAATCAACTGACTATCATCACATTGACGCCTGCGCGGAATACTGTAGTATTACGACCAAAGGTTCAGGTGACGGGTGACAGGCGGTCGTGAACTGAACAATTTTGACCCAGGTGACGGTGACTTTGCAATTTTTGGGCCAAAATAGGCGAAAAAAACGTCAAAATTTTCGGTCCGGCATTCGCCGGACTACCGTATATGGGAATTTTCCCGTGATTGCCGAAGAATGAACACCAAGTTCAGTGAACATTTGAGGTGACGGGTGACAACCCGTGAACCTTTGGTCGTAATACTACAGTAAACATGCAACGTTGATCACTATCACTATCACTTCAGCCGAATCTTGCCCATACAACGTCTGTGGAAGGAGCATGAGTACTTGGCACCGCTGTAGCCGACGCTTGGGAATATCAGCGAGGAATTTTCGAGCGCTGCCCAGCGTTGCATGCAAAAGAGCGGCGTGTTCAGACCGAGACGATGAACATTTCAATTGCCACATGTTTCTCGAAGTCACCGTCGTTCCCGTCGCGCAAACCCCAACGTAAATTCCCACCACACAACACGCGCTGCTGGAGTCAGCTGGAGTGCAACGTCAAGGACTCCTCAATGAGCGCGCCTGGTAGTCTGTAGTTTACCCGGTGACAGGTGTTTGGAGATCGCAGTTATTACATAAACATCGGAGTTTGAATTTGGCCCAAGGCTCTGCAGCACTTCCAACGCCCTCCCCATGAAAATTTTGGAGGCAAAATGAGTTGGATTTGAATTTCAACGACATCTGGCTGTTCACAATGGGTGATTTTGTCCATGTGGAAGCTGGAACGAGAAGGCTGCTTGGTAAGCAGCCGAACCATCAAAACTCGGCATCTTTGTTCTTGACGTTTGTCGCTGAGACTTCGCAGAAGACAAGACTCAATTTGAACCATGGAACTTGGATCTTACACTAAATTGTGGCAAGGCACATTCTGAAAGCCATCTTGAGATCCGCGATTTTTTTGATTATATAATAACATTGATCTCCGATCAGGGATCACGGGTAATTGACAGACTACAACAAAGCGAAGGATGAGCTCAAATTTTGTTGTATCGTCTGTTTGTAAGAGACTACGCGCCTGGAGCTGTCGCAGGATTCCTGTCGGATATCTTCCGCTCGCCGCGGGGGCCCACTACGTGGTGCCGGTGGGCGGAGTTTAAAGTCAACTGATGCCCGAGTCCCATTTTCAGGACCAGTCCCATCATTGACGGGTCTAAGCGAGCTAAGCGAGGGTTAGCCAAGGGATGGATAAGTCCCATTCCCATTCTTCTCGTCGATACTCGCAACCGTCACGTGGAGGGAATCTCATGATGTCGGAGTGAAAAATGATCTCCTCGAGCGTGGCTATCGAATGGTACCCATATCGGACAAATTCGGAGATATTTTTTCCCGTGGGTAGGCACGGGCCCGGGTAGTTATACTAGCGTTCGCGCCTTCGCCTCAGCCCTCGGCACTTAGTTGGTCCGTCTCGCAGCTTACACCCGAACCGCTGAGCGAGACGTTATGAGTTTAAATCTACTAACTATGAGCAGCACAAACCAAGAACGAACCGATCAAACTAATATTCCCTGAGCGATTGACTCGGCGACACTGCACAACTCGCATCCCCGAGAAGCCCGACCACCGTAAACCAACTTTACGTGGGAATCCAATAGAGCTGTGTTTGACCTGATCATCGGCGATCCGGCTTCCCCAACCCTTTGGGACCTTTTCTTTGCTGACTTCAAGTTGCATCCCGACCCGGATGATGTATTTTTGTGCGGTGTGGTCATGTCCCACTTGGAGCATGCAGACGATATGGTGGTAGTCTCGTATTCGCCGGAGGGTCTGCAAAGGCACTTGGACACGTTTGCACGGTGGTGTGGGAATAATATGCTGGAAGCCAATGCTGAGAAGTCGTGGGTAATGGTCTTTGGGCCCATACCAAAGGAGATCCCGATCTTCACATTGAACGGAGACAGAGTTCGGTACAAAGACCGTTTCTGCTATGTTGGAATCACGTTCCAATCCACGGCACGCAATATCTTTGCAGCCCATTATTCTGCCAAGGCCTCAACGGCGCGCGGTACCGGGTACTCGGTGCTAGGGATTGAAGCTTATATAGGAGACCTTCCTCCCAAGGAAGGGCGTCTCTTGTACATGGCGTGTATTGATCCGCATCTGGTGAGCGGTGCAGATGTTATAATTGACGTCGATGAAAGCGCTCTCCAAATGCTCGAGAAGGTACAGCGCTGTTTTTTGAGACGGCTGCTCGGGCTGGGTCAGTACTCCATGCGCGCGCCGTTGTTCACTGAGTTAGGTCTCGTCCCGTTGCGATATAGGCGACTTATTCTTGCGCTGCGCTATCTGAGATACTTGATCTCATTGAAGGAAACTCACTATGCGAGGATTGCGCTGGAGGACTCGTATAGTCTCTACCTCAATGGCCATCCAGGATATTGGATGGACCTAGCATATGCACTCCGGAAACTTCGCTTTCCAGTGGACCTACCTTCTTTGCCGGACCTCACGGGGGAAATGTGTGATGCACTGGGTAAAGCTGTTTATCGGGCAGCGATGCAGGATCTGCAGCGTGACGTGGATAATTCAACCCGTCTATATCTCCTTCACAGCCGCCTCGAGCCTTTGGAGAAGGATCAACCCAGGTCTATCACGGCTGTTCTTCGACACTACTTGATTCTCGTGGTGAATCCGGCGCATCGTAAGGCTCTAACGCGAATGTTGACCAGTCAACATCCGTTGGCAGTTGAACGACTGAGGTATAAAAAACGGTATCACAAGGAGATTGTCCCGCGTGGTTTGCGGCGTTGTAGGTTTGGGTGCGCAAGCGTCGAGACAGTTGAACATGGAATGTTCTTCTGTGAGAAGTCAGAGAAGCTGAACCAGCTGCGCACTGCCTTTGTGTTGAACACAAGTGCATGGGTGCCAGATGTTTTGTGGATTACAACTTCGTCCGCAACTGCAGTGCTGCGAACACTCGTATTTAACCGCGACACTGTTTGCCAAGTGGCGAAGTTTGCGCATCAGGTCTTTGCAGTTTTTGCTGAGACAGCGCTGGTTTGGCCGGAGGGTTTTTAGTAGGGGTGGGGCGGGACCCCAGTGAGTGTCTGAGCACTAGCAGACCCTGATCCTTCCAAAAGGTAGGCAATCATTGCTCGGCCTGCCGCAGGGCTTGTCTGGGGTTATTTTGCACAAGTTGAGACCCTCCATCGGTGGTGGACAGCGGGGAGTTTTCCTGGGAGGAGAGGACTCGGACCAGGTTCCCACTGGGTTAGATCCGACTGTCCTGCCAATCCAATGGCCGGCCGTCTGGTGGATGCTTAAGACCTCTGTGCAGATATTTCCTAGATGACCCTGGGTAGGTAAGGTATTTGGTTGTCTCACATCACGCAGGAAGGTCAGTAATGTCGGATCAGACTGCTGCATCTTATGTGCCGGAGATCTACAGCCTTAAAAGTGGCGAGCTCGTCGACGGTGGGTGAGTTGTGGCGTAGTGGTAGTGCATTTCAGGCCGATGTACTTTACACTACAACTCGGCACGTTCCGAAAGGGGACCTAGCTGAGCATAATATTTATCCTGAGTCTTATCCACACTAATATCGCGGTTCAGACTAGGAGCAACTTAAAGTTCAAATTGAGTTTAACAGGTTCCCGTATCACTCAAAGATCTGTTGGAATAAGTTGTTCAGGTCATCCCCAAAATATCACTTTGATTAACTGTCCAGTTTCACAACTTCTGGGATCGCTCCACGGGCTGGCAAACAGCTCGAGCTCCTTTGACATATTGACGACTTGTAACTTTGGGTCATACTCAAAGTTGACGAAGTGATTTTAACAGTACAGTATTTTCCCTCTTTCCCAATTAATTTTCAATTCCCTCCATTACACTGCGTGCTATTCACCCGCGCTTTCAGTTTCGTTTTCTTCCCGCATTCCGGCGGTTCTGACGTACTCAGGTGACCGAAGAGGCGATGGGGCTGTGTCGATCACCGGATCAAGTCTCGGCCTCTTGCTTTTTGCGCCTCATCTTCTTGCCGCTCACGACCAACCATTCGTTTAGGATATGCCGCCAGATTCGAGTCTCCAACCTCATAAGCTCCCGAAGCTCCCTGGCTGACCCCCATCCCTTGACCCCGGGTCTTCGATGCGTCGTGGACCATGGCGCACTTGCGTGGAGATCTATATCTGCTCAGACTGCTCTTGGGTGCTGCTTCCTCTCTGACGTTATATCCCGCATGTCCTTGTCCTGATTTACACGATATTTTTCCCGTCTCGTGGCTTTTGGTATGTCCTATGGGAGCTATGAGCTAGGATTTTAAGCAGCGGTCCCAAAATTCCGTTCAATCGCGGCCTCAATCGACGGTCCTAATGCCATTCGGACTCGTAGCAAGTACTCGTCCTGGACTGGGTGTTACACCACCGTGGTATGTCTTTGAATTTGGTTTCTTTTTGCTCTTGGGCATCTCTGCGGGATCATAACTAAAGCCTTTGCCCGGCGCTGGATCTCCGCTTGCGCTACCTTTGGCTTGCGCCGCCGTGGCTATTATCACTAGATGCCCCACCCAGCTGTGTCCGTATCCCCTGCGTCTCTACGTTGACGATAGCCTGTCGATTTCCATCCCCCGAGGCTGTCACTCCTCAATTCCCCATTCACCCCAGTGGAGTGAATCAACTCTGTTAACTCGTTTGGAATAAATCTCTCGTCCTGTACTGATCCCTCATCTCCCCTAGTTTGACCATGCATTTATTTAGCGCAAATGAAACCCGCGCTTCGGGTGAAGCTCATGTACGCTTTGCAGATTTTGCCCTGGTTTCCTCTGCCCGTCGTGGCGCCTCTGGTCTCCCCTCCATCGATCGGTCCTGTGCGTGCTGATTTATCATGAATTGTATGACTTCGCTCATCTATCTTCACATCCGCGTCGCTTGTGGGAATTGTTCGCACGTCACGGGCATCTCAGGTGCATACAACCTGGCCTAAGCAGTGGTTAGTACACCTAGCATCTGCTGCCTTCCCCCACTTTTCCCTCCCGCCCACTCAGATTCACTCACCGGCACCCCCGGCTCAATACTGACTACTTTGGGGTACTTCATCTGATCCGCCAGGCTTTGTTCCTTCTCTCGAAGTTTGAACGACGGTTTTTGACTTTCGGCAGTATCCCACTCCCCGATTCGGCACACGTTCCCATGCTGCCTCTTTCTATAAACCACAACCAACACGTTCGCGCTCGGGCCAAACAACGTGAGTGTGCTCGTTTTTTCTGCCTTGAGTTTTGTCGCAAATTTATGGCTTATGATCACACAGAGCACTGCGCGATATTTCGCATCATTCGATTCAGTGCCCCCACCCTTCGTCTTCAATTCTTTGAAGCCCATGACCCTGGTTCTTCGAGTACTCCGCCGTCCTGGTGACTTGGCTCTGTAGTTATCCGGAATCGGGTGCTCTTATTTTGCCAGTTGATTATCTTTCATCGTAGTAATGCACTTGAGGTGTTCATTTTTCGGTATGTCTTCGCCCTCATCTTACTGAATGCTTGCTGACCTTCAAATCATTCTAGGACGCGAACTGTCATGTTTCATCTCTGACCGCAAATGCCTTGGGTCGTGCATTATTGCTCTCGGATTTACTGACTTAGTTGTACAAGTCACAGTTGCGTTGCGACCGGTTCACTACATTTTGGGGCTTCCTTGGCCAACCCTTGGCTCGGCCTAGTCGGTCGAGGTTGGTCAATCTCAATTTTAACTTCATGCTGCTCCTCACTAACCATTATTAACGCAAAAGGGCGAGCAATCTACTGATCCGGCACATACTTACATCACAACGTGAAATGCCCCTCCAAATTGGGACATAACGCCGAAAGCCACCCCCACTGTTTGTAACGTAGCGTAATCCAATGCACCTTGGCAAGGGTTCATAAGTATCATCTACTAATATTTACAACCCACAACTCTGGGTGTTCCCTCAAGCCCTTTTTTTCCAGTCCACCAGAGGCATCACTGCATTCAGACCCCCCCATAGGCACAGATGTGCCCACCTTCACCGATCTCCGCCTACGGACTGCCCACCCAAGCCGACATTGGTCTACCCTAATAGGTGTTGGCCGACGTTGGTCTAGCATCCCTACTGAGGCAAAGCCTGCCCACCTTGGTAGATCTTTGCCGACAGTGGTGTGCCTATCTTGGCCAACCTGGGTTTAGGTTGGTGCTGGTTGGAATGGCTGGATGGGTACAAACCATGTCAGATATTGAATTTGACTAACTAGGCTTAGCCAGGCTCATCGGCCCATGTGAGTCTATGTGTGCCTAATCCAGTGGGAATACCTAGACCAACCTCAACAGGGATGGGCAGATGGATGGGCAAGGGTCGGCACACTGGTCTGCCTACACATCTGCCTATCAGGATCTGGCAGACCTGTGCCTACGGGGGGGTCTGAATGCAGTGCATCTTGGATTTGTGGCCTGATTTGGCCATGCTACGCGACATCGGTTGATTTGTCACACAGCCCAACCCATCGGCGAACTAAAAATTGCAGCACTCCCACACTCACATGGCTGTGGGAAGGCCGGCCGATAGTGCCGGGGATGCTGGAGCGGCGCTGAGACAGAGATCAGGGCTCGCCCAACCTGGCCGAGGTAACCTCGGCCAACCTCGGCCAACTTCCCCTCGACCAACCCGGTCGAGCCCCCTCGGCCAACCTCAGCCGACATCGACCGAGTCGGCCGAGGGGCCATCAAAATGTAGCGGTTGTCAAAATCGGTTCATGTTACTTGAAAGAACTTCATTTAGCCAAACGAGGTCAATGCAGTGTGTGTCGTATCTACTGACTTGTCAAGTTGCCTCGCGGCAGGTATGGTTCAGTTCATCGAGTCGAGTCGGACATCAATCCGGGCGACGTGTGTAGCTAGGTAACCTGTAGCCTTATTTGACTTTGCCTTCAGCTTTACTCACGACGGTCTTTTCAAGTCACACTTGGTGCGTACTCAGTTATCCCCTCAATCCATACGCCGAAACTTCTTACGGTGTCGTTGATTCCACTCTCGCACTTGAACTGAAATTGCGAGCGCACACACCAGGCACCGTGAACCTTGAGGTAAGTTTTGACTTCTGCTCGAGACTACCGCCATATATCGTGGGCTTTTGGTACGTCTTCCCATTTATTGGTTTCATACATTGACGCAACCTCGGAGATCAGTGTTGAACAGGCTCAGAGCTACGGTAGATATTTTGAGACTTGAGTAGACCTTTGAAACTGAACCCATGTTACGTTACTCGAGGGTACACGCACCAGACCTACTGTTTTCCATCATTCTGACTTTCCATTAGTGGGACAAAGATTGAATGCCCAAACTCATGGCGTTGGAGTCAAGCGGGAACTGCGGCAAGTGCTTCGATTCATTGGGGGTATGTGAATTGCTCATCCCGCAGATTACTATGGTTCCTGACATCCCGCTGTATTCCAAGGCCGATCCCCAGATATGAGCCTGCACCACCACAAGTCTTTAAATTCTCTTCAGCTCTCAGCTAGGAGCTTCATTCGATCGTCTTTCAACAAGCAAGAATTTCAACTCATGTAAGCATCCCACCCGTAACACTACAACGTCGCCTGTTCAACCGACGGTCAAGTACTTTTGAGGCTTTGTATGCATCTAACTGTTCATTACCTTCAACGCCGAGACAGCAACAGGAGTTGTCTCCCTCAAGCTAGGTCAGTCTCTCATGCACGTACTAACTTTGACTGCAGCCTTCAACCATGCTGGGCCTCACGTTAGATGAGTACACGGATTTCAAGATAAGCCTCTTGCTCTTATCCGGCCCATGGACACGGACTCACTTGAGCTCCGGCCAAAGGTTCAATTGCGTAACAATTGAAGAAGCACAAGCCGCATTACAATTCTCCGCATGTGATGTACACAAATCGATGGCAGAATTCGGTTTATTTGCTGAAGTATATGTGCAGAGTCAGATCGACGACGCTATATTCCATCGAATGGAAGAAGCTCACGCTTTTGCGGTGAGGCGGGCTTGGCTGCAAGAAAGGTTCTGCAACAACACCGACACCGCGTGGAAGACAACACAATGGGGGGAGGACAAACACAAATCACGGTCGCGACAGTCTGCGAACTTTGTCTTGTACCAAAACGTCAAGGAAGATTGACTTGAGAAATAGCAAAGAGCAAGAAAGACCATGGATTGAATAGCGCAACCAATTGAATCACCGCCGTTTTTGGTGCAACCGAAGTCGAATGCGTGAAGTTTGGGCGTCAAAACAAAGAACTTTTGCTCTAGCGGCGTCGAAGAGACGTTTCTTTTCCGCTTGAGGGTCGTTCTTTGGCGTCTTTCGGTAAAATTTGAGACCGGAGCCAAGCTAAATATCGCAGAGTCAAAATTTAACTAGAAATCGAGCGTCGGCTCCTGTATCCAACCAGATGGCCAAACCATCCGCTCGCAAGATTCACGCCGGGGATCACGCAGTGTGTGGTATCTGACTCGCAAAGATCAGCGCAGCTGAGCGAACGAGGACAGTCACTGCATTCAAGGCCCTCCTAGCCTCAGTCTGCAAAGGTGTGTGTAGGTCTGGCCAGCTATGCATAGGCAGCTATACAGGCCCTGTGTAGGACAACTAGACCGACCTGACCACAATTGTGGCAAGGTGTGTGTAGTCTCCGACCAGATGTGTATAGGTCACCTAAGCTGACCCTGTGTAGGCCAGTGCAGGTACCTAAGCTCATCTCTACCCAACTACACTGGGGTCAGTCCCGTGTTTATTTAACCAAACATTAATTTTTCAAACACTTTCGACTATATTCCGAGAGGGTGAGTCTAGGAAGCTAGGCAGACCTAGCCTGACACATACATACCTTGCCAGACCCACATACAGCTACACACAGCTACACACAACTAGACAGATGTGGTCTGCCCAGCTCTGTATAGGGACCTTGCCAGAGAGTAAGTCTAGAAGGGCCTTGAATGCAGTGAGTGAATGAGAACAATGGTCAAATTCAATACGATACGACAGAAACCAGAACAGAATTTCTGGCAAGCACGTACGTACCCCTAGAAAGTGCACGTATACACATCGCCCATGTCCACCCATCCGGCAAGAATGAAGAGCGACGCGCGCCTCCACAGCGTACTCGTGAGCGCTACACTGTGCGATCGGGTCGCCGCTGGGTTGGAGTATCATCGAGGGCCTACAGTGTGATTGACGTAGATATTGAATGCCGGCCAAGAGCACGATAACGCGAGTGGGAAAGGGAAGAAAGGACGAAAAGAAGAATTGAGCCCAAAGAAGCGGGGAAGGAATAGAAATGTAAAAGACACGGCAGGATGTGCGTTGGCTACCTAGTGCGTCCCCTTGGGTCGCGCTCGGGTCGATAATTCCACTAGTTGCCGCAGTGCGGCACTGGGTGTGTCTCTCATTCCACACATCCTCCTCGCTGATATGTCATGCTGGCTACCCATTTTTGGTCTCGATCCCCCACGGGCTATCGTCTTGCGCATGTGTATCTGGTGGATGCAAGCTCGCGGAACGCAGCAATTGCCCGGGGATGTTGCCACGTCCAGGCTTTACTACCCAGCGATCTGCAAAACGCCTCTCCTTTGAGACGCCTCGTATCGTTACGTAGCGGCTTGGATAGAGTATCATCCGCGGCCGATTGGCTTACGTGCTGTATACGGTCTTTGTTTCTATTGAAGCGGACAGGGCGCATTTGTAGAGACAGTGTCTGTGGGCGTCTTCGTCGTCCCAGGTCTCCTTCGGCAATGACCCTCCCATGTTTCCTTTTCTTTCGCGTCTTTTCGTCCAGGTCCACGGCTTCGCGCAGGTCTTTTAATGAGTCGAGCAGATTTTATGTCCGCCCGGTGCCACTACCGTTGTCCCCATCCTCCACAGTGCGTACCTTGTCTCTACAGTGGAAGAAGCAATAGAATAGATGCAAGTCGATATCACTCCCCGCCGCAGCAGGTGTGTGCAGCCGAAATATAATGTGTTTGTTGCACCATCTTACATTCATTTACAGATCTCCATCCCACCGAGTCCACCCGACGGGCGGTCTGGTAGCCTGGCCAAAATCTTGCCAAAATCAATTCCACTTGGGGAAATGGGCCCTCCTCGCTCTCCCTCGAATCTAAATCAGAGACAAATCGCGGAACCTGTCTCTCCCTGCCTGTGTCTCTCTTTCCCTTAGATAGGTGGCGCGGTCGAGTCGTATTTAGCTCAGAAGATCCAGCTCCCGAAGCGGAATGTTTCGAAAGTCTATCAAGTGATCGCAACTCTGAATAAATGCAGAAAGCAATGTCCTTTCCTTACCTCAAGAAGCAGTCGGAGCAGGATGATTGATATTCGTCACGCTCTCGAATTTCCCGTCTGCGATAACGAAATTCTGTGCCCGGGGGAAAAAGGCGCCCGTATATCTACTAGCTCAATCAGACAGCGCCGCTGAGGAGACCTGGTTGTAGATGCACGCACTGATCGGCGGAGGCGGGTTCATTGAGCGAGGTTCCCGGGGACTGTTGTAGGCAATGGTGGTGGAGAGAGAAGGAGAGAGAAGTTAGGCGCTCAAAGATAGAGGCATCAGCTGTGTTATCTTCGAGAAATACAGAAGAAATTTACAGCCCTGCACTACACAGGATATAAATTTTTGGATTTATTGTTAATAAATCCCCGAGGTTCATCTCCCGCCTAGAAGAGGCCTAATCCATGTCATTTATTTCCAATCCTCCATCAAAGGCGCCGCTCGTCTTTTCATTATGTCAGTGACAAATAGGGGTTCCAGTAAGATTCATCGAATTCATGGTCCCATGGTTCATATGCAATGCAAATGAAGCCGAACTTAGTTTTTGATATTTATGAAAAATATTTAACTTGCAAATACCAAGGGGGATTTAGTATAGCCATGGTGCCATCTCAGCCACAACTTTCATTACTCCCATCTCTACTTCACATTTGATCCTAGCTTAATTCAAAACTCTTCCTTTCACATCATAAGCCTCTGAAAATGTCTTCGGCTGAGTCAATCAGAGATTAGAATTGACAGAAAACTAGATGCCCACACTCTTTGCAATGTCTGCTTCGGTGCAGTTCAAGCCCAGTGGAAGATAGAATGGTGAGATTGGCAAGAAGTACATCAGTGTGAAGTCCTGCCCTACACACTGCAACGGTCCCCCTCTCCGAAGTATATCGACCATTAAATTCCTGTGATGCCCGGGTTTGCCGTGTACATTATGTATAATTGTTGGGGTTGATGGAGCTGGGTGTCACTCAGCGCTGGGTTGAAAATCCTTTGGCAGATGTACTCGGGCATGTTTTTTACATGAGATATTGAACCTAGCACCAGTGTAAATGCTCACAGTTGATACTTGGTTGATACTGTTAGTATAGGTGCCGTTCAATATGTTTCACCGTGATAGATTCGGGTCCCTGTATGGAGTCACCCACAATAATTGCAAGGCACATACAAAGCTGTATTTCACAATGACCCTATCTCACAGCGACTATTTCCGGATAACCTGAAGGACGATTATCGATCATTATTCAAGTGGATTAGCAGCGACAAACCTCTACTCTGTAACCACTTGGCAGTTCTGTGGCTCGGCAACTGCAATTGGTCCAGGAGGGCAGAACTCTGTTCCCTGAACGAGAGAACCGGAATTCTATAATTCGAATAAGAATCAGTCGCGAAGGAAAGCGGCATACGAACATCGTAGAAGCATTTAGTGATGAACCCGTTTTGTCCAAGGTCACCAAAACTAATCAAATCTTTCAATACCTTCATCGAGAAGTCCAATGGAAGAATTTACCCGCAGAACCTCGCAGGTGGCGTCAATCCATAGCCGCCCGGAATGGCGCCGACGGCGTTGCCTTCTGTGTCAAAGGGAGGGCAAATGGCACAGATCTGGTAAGTGGTAGTGCGTGCAGCCGGCAGGGATGCAGCAGAGACCAAAGAGACGGCGAGAAGCAGATTGAGAAAGCTGGTGGCGAACATGTAATGCTATGGAGTTCAACCAGAATTCAGAGCCTCTTTATACTCACCGGCTACAGAGAGCTTTAAGGGGTTGAGACGGCCACAGGCCACATGCAGCAGACCTGCGTCCAATTCTGATCCACAGTATCAACCCTGGTCCACCCTATTCTCCCCTAAACAGATCATTATATCACATTCGTACCTCGTTCCTCGGTGTGACATAAAAACGGGTTAAGATCTCTGATGAGCTCTACACTGGAGTCTTTCTATTCATGCTCTTGGAGCGGGACCGAATCAGAGTGCCGTAGCGATTCCTGATCATTTGAATTCTCATAAGTATTGCCTTTGAAATTTCCCACAACAGTCTTGCGTTGTGGGATAGTGCGAACTTGCTGTGTAATACTCGCTTTGTTCAGATGCAGCACCCCATATGTGCCGCTGCTGGGAATCGGGAAGATCATCCACTGAATAAACAACCATCCATTCAGCCCCGCCTCTCTGTCTTTATCATCATTTACCCCCCCGAAACCTGCTCGCTATTACACGGTGAAAACATTTTCCGATGGCTTTGGAGTGCGCCCCGACGACCAGAAGCTGGTTGACGCCCTGCCAGCCGCCACGACTGCAAATCGAAGCTCATTACGCGCCTTCCGTTCGGTGGGCTCTGATGCGTCGAACATGCCTAGATTTAGCAGTCGCCGCAAAATGATCTTTTTCGCTAACGACCACTGGATTGATCCGGCCCAGCTTCGCGCTTGCAGGTGTTTATGTGTGCGAGCGCGTCGACCCGCGACTGCCTAAAGCCGTGCAGCATGAAGCAGATTCTCGTCTGACACCGTTTTTTTTTCCCCACTCAACAACAGATTCGCGAGGAGGGAATCGAGCTGGCCAAATTTTTTGGATACTCTGTTGTGCACTGCCATCGTGGATCCAAAGGTCTGTATGAAGTAGCCCCTCGGAGCCGGACGCTTCAAACGAATAGAATCTCGTACCTCGATTGTTTGTATGAATATTAGCAAATCCTGATTCAAGGGGTACCCATTACGTAGTTCTACTTCGGTCTCCGTAGTTCTCCGTAGTCCCTCGTATTAACTACGGAGAACTACGGAGACCTAGGTAGAACTATGTAATGGCTACACTTCGAACCAGGATTTGCTGATGCCAAGCACCAACACCCTCGTGAGTGCCTTTACCTTATTCCGATTTTGCATGATCTCAATTTCTGTAGTGCACGCTCATGTTTTTAAGGGGAAAGCTCTATCCAGCTTCATAGTCCACTGTCCTTGTGATTCACGTAGATTCGTTTACATTCCCATGGATTTGACCATTCACGAAGAACTAATTATCCACCCGAGAAGTATGGCGCACAATCGCCCGATCCCCCTCCGCTCGGAGCCCCCACAATTCGGTCAACCACATGTAAACATTTAAATTTATGTATTGTTCTGCCTTCACCCACTCAATGATGCTAAATTATTTCCTAGACTCCTTGAATTTTCTTTCATTGCGCACTGGTGCTGTCAAAAATAATCGGCGAGCATGTGTTGCCACTCCCGGAGGTTACTCGCTGACTGAATTGAATTTACTGCAGATTCCGCTCCTCATGTTGTTATCCCCAACTTAACGAGGGTGTTGGTGCTTGGCATCAGCAAATCCTGGTTCGAAGTGTAGCCATTACATAGTTCTACCTAGGTCTCCGTAGTTCTCCGTAGTTAATACGAGGGACTACGGAGAACTACGGAGACCTAAGTAGAACTACGTGATGGGTGTCCCGACCAGTGGGGGATATACCAGCGGGCTATCTCTTTCTACGTCCCCTAACAGATTTTGAATCCGACAATGGACGGTTTAGACTCCCAGACTATGAAGGCGATGCTTACTGGTCCCTTGACCCATCTGGAGTTGAACGGCTGAGTATGGAGGAGGCGATAAACCTTGGCTTTCCGCTCATGGACTTTAACATGGAGATCTACGGCTTTCGTGGGATGCAAGCATCTACGCTGGGCTTCGTCAATTTCACCTGGACAAGGGTTTTGATCCTGAAAGTCAAGATGTCGCCCGACACCTCCGGCCGCCCCTTTACCAAGTGATTGACTGGGATGGAGTGGAGGCTCCATTAACACATGGTGAACCAGTAAGGTCTATGCATAACTCGAATTAAAACTCGAATTAATTTCGAGATTGAACAGTCCCAGGGATCGACAGCACGACTGAAAGCGAGGCCCCCGAAGTCCGCAGAAGGCATGAGGACCATGAAAATGAAATTCAGAGATCGGGCCTGTATCTTGCAAAGATCGTACTTCTCTGACTTATTCCCACAACTCCAGGGCCAAATCTTGCTCTTGTCGAAAAGGGCTTATGCTCTCTCGACGACATGGAGCTACCACTTAGCTGGAACATCGTTCTCTCGGTACGGTTTACGCTCCTTCTGATCCTTGCTATTTTCGGGGTGTACGAGTACTTCCGCGCACGATATATGACATGATTTGACATGATTTGTCGTTCAAGAGCTTGTTGCCATTACCTTGCTTTTTTTTTTTTTGGTATATTCAGCTCTCTGCCACGAACAAAGACCAACCAGGTATTCTCATTGGAGCGCCTCAAGGGAGTATGTAGTACTTATCCGCATGCCGCTAGCTTTAACATTATACAATTGTCCATCCATTCTGTTGCATGACATAGCCGCCGGGGGCTGTGGCACAGCACAGCCACGTGCTTGGGTACAGGACATATTGGCAACAATATAGGTGGTCATTGATGGCATGAATGTGCCGTGGTTGAACAGACACGGTGGCAAACAGAATGTGCCGGCCATCGGCTCAAGGGCGGCACATTCGGGGAATGTGCCGGCTGCAGCCCTGAATGTGCCGCCCATAGGCTGAATGTGCCGGGGGTTCGAATGTATGTACGTGCCGGCTTTCGTCTATCCCGTATCTACATTCAACGACGAGCTTATTCTGAGTAGGCATACCTGTGCATGACGGGTGTGCCGCTCGAACGAACACGGCTTTTTTATTCTTTCCAAATATCTGGCGGAATGGTCAGTGTACTCACACGAAAGGCTCCTCGACCTTTGTGCATATCGTATCTTGCAACACGGCGTCTCTTTCCGGTAGAGGAGATGAAAAGCCTCTGGATTCGATTTGAGGGTTCCGGAGAAAGAAGTTCGAAAAGGGTCTGTAGTTGCCGAGTCGGCACCCGGCTCACAGCAACCCGCACGGCCCGACTTGCGATGCTGCACTATCTTTGTCTTCCAACTGGATTACTACGACGCTGCGCTTCCATCTGATCGCTTCTTGTACAGTGGACACCGCCTTCCGGCGTAAGCCTTAGTTAGGTAGGGCTCATGCCAGGGCGTTCAACACTGAGAATCTCTCGCGCAATGTTATTGAGGTTACCCTCTGTGCCGCCGTGGCCCGTCTGCTGAAGCCGATAGCGGAGGAAACAATAACAGAAATGGTACTATTCCTGGCCTCGACACTGAATCTGTCCATCTGGGTGATCTTCAGGATGCTGTGGGGCTTCCTGAAGCCCATTTAAGTTTGACGATGGTGGACGGCTTCTGTATTCCCCCCATGCCTCTCGTGAAGGATCTTTTGGACTCAATTGTCAATTATCGTCTCGGCTATGCCCCCACACAGCGTGAGCCTTTCTTGACAAACTCTGCACTCTTGACTGCTTGTTGACCTGTTACAGCTTACGCGTGGCGATGGACCACGCCTGTTGCCTTTGGGGGCTTCCTTGTGGCGACGATTATCCTTGCCTTGATAAACGGTGTGTTGTGTTCACCTTTCATTTGGGCAACTGTCCGTTATTGTTTTGCAGTACCTCTATCCGCGTACACAATTGTCTCCGAAGCCACCTATACCCCCAATGCTTCGCTTCCAGCGCTCCCGTTAAGCGGTCTCGTGCCATCAATCCTCCAGGAATCCAGCTATTCAGGATTGTTCTCTCCACAAACCCTCACCTCGGGTCAGATCATCCGCCCGAATGGCTCAATATACAGCTACCTTATCGCGGGGGCTTACAACGGATTCGACACTTCCCAACCCGTGACCTCTTTTTCGTACTACAACAATCCGCTTTCTGATTCCTGTGACATTGTAAGTCAGCCGTTCGACGCGTAATGTGCTGCTTGAATCCTACTTCAGACTAATATGACGATACATGCCAAAGAAGAAATTCAGGCGTCGGTGGGTGTTAGTTTGCTTCTTTTCGAGCCAGGGTCTTGATTGGTTTCGAGGTTCAAATAACATGCTGGACGCCGACCGTCTACGTATTGTCAGTTGACGTCGTCAATTTGGTTGTTCCGCCGACAAATGGAGACGATATTCGAATCACGGGCTTGGGAGAGTTATACCGCGACCTGGTGTGTAGTCTCTTGTTTGTATCCGCCTCCATTTTCATTTGACTTCAGTACTATAATTGGCTTTGCAATGCAAAATGTTCTAGAAGTGAAAAATGTCACTCTACCGCACTCAATTCTTGGCCGTTTGCCTTCGGAGATGGCCCAAATAAAACCGACATATGTGTACTATCAGAATATAAAGAAAGTTTCATCTAATTCGGTTGAGAACTGGCCAAGAATTAGGACACGAAGTGCGAAGATATTTTGATTGCTGAGATGTCAATCAATTGCCCCATCAAACGACCAGTCAATTCGGCATATCCATAGCGGACAATTCTTGGCCGATTTTCTTTATTTCTGGGAGGCAGCCCGAAGGCGAATTCATATTGGCTTCATTTGGGCCATCTCCGAAGACAAACAGCGAAGAATTGACTGCGGTAGAGTGACATTTTTCACTTCTAGAACATTTTGCATTGCAAAGCCAATTATAGTACATCAGCTGGGATTGGTGGTCTGTGCATACTTGAGTGATGTCATGATAATCACTTTGCTGACGCAATTTGCAGGAGACTCGCCGCGAATGGAACAAGATCTGGTACACCACAGGTTCCCCATGAAGTTCATCCCGGTCGTGAATCAGGTAATCTAACGGAATTTGAGATTACCGTTCGTCCTTGCTGTGATTGTGACGGCGATGGCGACGCGACGTGGAACACCGGAATATTCAGCCTCGACTATCCGCCGTGTAGCCAGGCTCCGGCTAGTTTTTTAGCTTTTGACACTAATGTGTTTTTCGATGACGGCGCTTGGCCATGTCATCCGAACAGCACCGACTTCTTTGCAGGAGATAACTCATTGAATTTCCTGTTTGTCGCGACTGCTGGTCTCAACACACTTGTTCACAATCTCTTCCAGGCGATATATCATACCATCCGTCTGGCTTTGGGCATCTCGCAGCCCAACCAGATCTATACGTCCGCCGAGATGTACAACCGAAGTATTTCAACGGTGTACATTCCTGGTATATTTTCCGAAGAGGACGGGATGGACTCATATGCCAATCTCTCACGTCAAGATAGCTCCACCCTCGCCCCACTCTGGACCGCGGAACAACAGAACGTTGTTCGTGTCCCCGTTATGTCTTATATTTGTACTGTGCCTCGCCTCAAACCGCTGGGGGTTGCCTTCACCAGTGTCTTCGTCTCGACCTTCGCAATGGTCTCTGTCCTTTGGCAGGTCTTTTCTTTTATCGCAGCGGCTCTTTCCAATAAAGGAAACGGGAAGGATATTCTCATTATAGGAAAGCATACTTCGAGCTAACTGGAGCCCTTTAGATAACAAGGAGGTTGAAAGCCTCAGGGAAACCGTCGAGCAAATGAGACGAGCGGCAGGAAATGGGAGGTCTATTCTCATTATAGGAAGCATTCTTCGAGCTAACTCGAGCCATTTAGATAAAAAGGAGGTTGAAAGCCTGAGGGTAACCGTCGAGCAAATGAGACGAGCGGCTCTTTCCGATAAAGGAAATGGGAAGTCTATTTTCATTATAACTTAGCAATGTATACTTCGAGCTAACTCGAGCCCTTTAGATAACAAAGAGGTTGAAAGCCTGAGGGCAATGGTGGAGCAAATGAGACAAGCTTTACACAAGCATGGCCTGATTGTCACCGATGAAAAATCTGAGGATATGGGTAGGCCTCGCATTCGCGACATAGAACTCCCATGCATTCAACTACTTCGACAGACAAAATATAGTCACATGCCTGACCACCATCCTTCTGTTCGGTACGGTTAGACAAATGCGGAATGATACCATGCAGAGCAAATCCGCAATCTGGACTCCGGGTTTCAACGGACTGCTACTTACTGACATACAATCTGCTACATTATTTATTCGTATAAGCTACTAGTAGTTACTTGGCATACCGTGTGCCAACTTTAACCGATACAAATGCACAACTGTATTTATCTTCAGAAGACTTGCGACCACTTGGCATTGTTGTCGGATCGCTCCCGGGATTTGCGTTAAATACTTGGTGCGTTGCTTGCCCACTTCACCATGTACCGGCGTGAACTCAACTTCAAACTTCAACTTCGGATCCCGCTCCGGTAGGCCGAGATCATTGTGACTGTATGGTCGCGGTGTTACGCTTTCTCCTTCTTGGCTTCATCCTTCAAAGTTGCGGATCCGCGTTTAGCAACGGTCAAAATTTCGTGTACTATATGAGACCCCTTACTTGTCTTGGCCACCTAAGCATTTATCCCTGAATCTCACTCTGTCCGCTGACCCTAGCTATCTAATCCGAGAATATGGTGCCACATTCCAGGATTAGATAGCTAGGGGCTTGGCATCGAATGCGCTGAAAACAGTTGGTGGGGGTCAAAAAAGGCGCGGCAAATAGGTAGGGTGACACTGTCCAGGCTTCGGATCTTAGTACCGCCAAATTCGGGTGGGTTTAAGTCGAAGTAGAGGAAAGAAATTAGACCGAGATTGGAGATCGATTGAAAATTCGGGGTATCAACATGTTTACACAGTGGAATAATAAACAGCACCCAACTTGAACCGTTTCCGACACAGAGGATCCATTCAACCACGCTTGGACACCTTGGGAAACAATCAGTCGTGCGTGGCTGGTTTCCTATATTTTCTCACCACGAAAGGAAAAAGGTTCACAGCAGAGACAAATACCCGCCAGAATTACAGTTGCTTGACGTAGGCCGCCGGCATGAAGCGTGCTCTATGCGGGGCCACGACTCGCCATTGCCGTATAGTCGTAGTCAGTAACGCGCCGCAGTAGGGTGCAGCGACACGCGATAGCCACGAGGCTTGGGCCGAGACCTGATCAATAATTGAACATTCAGACGGCTGTCGGTGCGGCGCCAGGTTAGTTGCAGAAATAATGATGGTAGGTGCCAACGGTTTGTGTACTTGGTCAATAATTTAACATTGAGACGACTGTCGCTACAAGGGCTGTGGCAGGAATAATGATAGCTGCCACAGGTTCAAGATACTTGTACGCGGTCTCGGCTGATCAATCATTTAATATTGAGACGGTGTCGGTGCAAGGGCAGTGGCATAAATAATGATACTTGTGTATTATTTATATTTAATGAAAGAAGCAGTTGATGAACGCACCTCATTGCGCAGTGAGTAGAGGGAATATTGGATATTGGATTTGAAGGCCGTGCTTTTCAGAACAGCTTAGGACTTCGTGGAATTTCACGCGGATGGGACAGACAGAGATAGCAGAGCAGGCCAAACACACAGAGAACTTGAGTTCGGCGTTAGCCAAAAACTGAAGGAAGTCTGAGGAATGTCGGCGACGAGAATCAACGAAAGCAAGAAGTTCAGAGGCAATCCAGCTCAGCAGCCGTAGACTGAGAACACGCAAGGTGAATTAATCAAGTGCGATATTACATCGCAACACGAATCCAAGTCCGACATCCGACATCCGACACCCGATTAAAACGGACGCATACACAGAGGCCGAGGCAGAATCGCCGTGTCATTTCATCAAGCACTAAATGAATGCGATCAGTGATAGCCTGAAGAAGCAATATTTCATATACCGTGACTCGTCCACAACACAAAATGCAAAACCACAAAATCACAAACGCCCGATCGTGATATGGGATTGTACCTCGTACGACCGAGAAGCCGGGATCCTGCAATAATCGATAGACTCGGTCTCTTGAATATTTGAATATCGGAGGAGAGGCTGAGACGCCGCGAGTGAGTTCGCCGGTTGGAGCTGGACTTGAGATGGGGAACTGCGGGAAACTGCGGGGCGGGTATACATAGATCCTGGACTTAAGGCCGAGACGGAGTGAGCCTTTGGAGTTTGGCAGCAATGAAAGGTGCACAGTCTGAATAGCAGTCAAACGCGTGAGGAGTCTGCATAGCAAGGCAGTTACAGTGCAGCACGCAGAGGAGTCTGAATAGCAGTTTAACGTGCAGAGAGTCTGAATCACAGTGAACCCGCAGGGAATCTGAATAGCAGTTAAACGCGCTCAGAGACTCCGGATAGCAATACAGTCCGGCGCGCAGAAAGTTTCCTTTCCGAGTAGCTCGCAGACACCCCGCAGCCCCGTTCGCAATGGCGAGATGAGATACGTCCGAGATGTGATGAAGCCTGCCACCGGGATCCTGGAATAGAATCTAGAGAAGACAGACAGCAGGAAGACAGGTGTTGCACGGAAGTTGGATGTCGGAACGAAGTACGAGGTGGAATAGAATCTGGGAAAAAGACAGCGGGAAGCATGGGTTGAATCATTTCCCGCAAGGGCTAGTTAGATGGCCGAATGCCGCAACGGGGTGGGATTTGGAATAGCAAGAAGAGAAAGCGGCAGGCAAGATAATTCACGGATGTCGGGACGATTTAGAGTTTGAGATAGGCTGCCAGGACTGAGCAGTATATTGTAGGACACACGGAGGACGTATCAACCGGGGGCCGGATCACAAGGCAAAAGGGTAGGTAACCAACTGCAGACGTCGATACTGCATTTGATACATTGAGCCGCTGGGATCTTAAAATAATGTGTGACGCTGCGGTGGAAAATCCGTGTCGGAGACCAAAGGACGCATTCTCTGTGTTAAGAAACGTCAGAGGTAAATGGAAAGTCAAAGCTGGAATGAAAGCCACGTTTGGAGGTGTTGGATGATCGAACGCAGTTTCGTTTCGGGCCATGGCTAGAGGAGTTGGGTTGCTATGAAAGTAAAGGGTAGCGAGACTATTTGGAATGGACGCTGTCGTCAGATAGGGGGGGGGGGGGGGGTATATTATACTCGCGTGGTCGACAGCCTGAACTACGAGTTTACCGAAAACAAACATGCAGGTAGGCAGTGGCGAGAACAAGTCGGGAAGCAAGGAAGATGGGCCGATATCTCCGATCAAGGCTGTGGGCAAACGCGTACACACTTCATCATCGATCATCCTTGATCAGCTCTTCATCATCGACTTGCGCGCGTTTGGCTAGCATCCGTAAGTCCGCTCCTCCACTTTCCCTCCTTATTCTAGTCTAGTCCACCTAATCTTCGCTACGACGTTTCTCCTTAATCTTTTGAGCTGTCTGTGGGGTGGCATCGCCGACGATCTTGGAAGCAGGATCAGGATGCATAGTGCGACGAGCTCCAATACGCCCGCCGGCGGCACCGCCAAGCCGCATATCTAGCCGCCACAACTCTCAGGGTCCCGTACCTCTTGCTACCTCCTAACCGGCCACCACGACAGACACGCTGAAGGTCGTCGAGCCGCTGGCGCCCGCCTCCCCCGTTCGCGGGCCCTCCCCCATCACCCACCGCGACTTCAAAGCTACCACTCTTCCTCCATCGCCCGCCCAGTGCGACCTCTCTTCCTCTCACGCTGTGCCTCCTTCCACCTCCACTTTATTCGTCTGCTACCTCGAGTAGTCGGGGGTAAAGCGGGAATGGTGGTGGAGGAGGAGGCGCAAGCAGACACGGACACGGACATGGGAGCGCACACTCACAGGCATAGAGCGGGTATTCGAATGCGAGCTACAGTTCTTATCCTTCGTATAATTATTCTGGTATGTCTTTTCCTATTCCCCTTCCGTCTTCTCCTTCTTTCTCCCACTCCTCCTTTCCCCGCTCTTGATCTTCCCCTCCCGCTCCTCCATCCTCTCCCTGTCTTTCTCAATCCGACGCTAACGCGCACCACAGGCACCCCCTCCTCCACCTCCACCTCCACCTCCAACAAAAAGAAGCGGTGGTCCCTCCCCAGCATCGGCGGCATGGGCATGGGCGGAGGCTGGACGTCCGATACTTGCTGCCAGTTGCTGGCAACTGCTTTGGGGTGCGTATTGTTTCTTTTTTCGTGTTTTCTTTCCATGGTCTTCTTTTCCTTTTCCGTCGTTCTCGTTGTCTTTTCTGCGTTTGTTCTGCGTCGTCCTTTTTTTTAGGTAGAGTTTCTGGAGAGTGTGGTTTATCTCTCGGTCTTCGCCGCCGCCCGCGCGTTTTATTTTGCCCCTCTTCTCATGTGCTCTTGCCTTCACCTTCCCTTCCTTTCTTTCGTCTCGTTCTCTGTCTTCGCGTTTAAGTGCCTCGGCGTCTACTTGCCCATTTCCTTTTTGAGAACTCTCCGCCTGTCCACTTTTTTTTCCCGTTCTCCACAACGGATGCACTTGGGGCTTAGCACTTCCCGGCGGTGCTTCCTGGATGGTGTGGTCGCTGCGGCCCAAGGGAGTTTGGCGATTGGGTGGGGGTTTTGATTTCATTTTCGGGCGGGGAGAGGAGACATGTTTTCTTCGCGTTCTCGAGTACGTGCGCGAGCGGCCCTCAGCACTTCCAGAAGGTGATTCCTCGGTGGTGTGGGCGCTGCGGTCCGCGGGGGTTTAACGATTGGGAGGTGTTTTCGTGTTATTTATTTTCGGGACGAGCAGAGAACGGGTCTTTGCTAGTTCTCAATAACCGGGGACAGAGGAGCTTGGAGATTTGGGGAGGAGCGACGTAGGACGTGGGGTCTTATTTCCCCGCGGCGTTTTACGATTCGGCTGGCTTTTGGACTTTGACTTCTCTGCGGGACGAGAAGAGAGGGTGGGAGTTTGTGTGCGTTCTCGAGAGTGGGCGGGGGTGAGGCTTAGCGCGCGCGGGAGGAGCAGCGGGATGCGTTTTCCCATCAGTCCGCGGTGGGGCTTGCGGCTCGTTGCGCTTACCATCTTTCTTTTTTTTTTTTTTTTTGGCAAGCGTCGACTTGACTCCGACTTGGTCTTTGTTTTTCTTGGCGATGGTAGCGAGCCGCCGTTAACGCTCGGCGGATGAGCATCCTCGCACACTTCTCCAGCCCCCGCGCCCTTTCTTTCGTCCTCATCCGTTGCATTTCTTTCTCTCTTCTTCCTCACTCTCCCTCACCTCAGCGCTGACGTACTCTTCTCTTCCCAGGACCACCTCTCCTCAACCCCCACACCAGCCTTCCCACCCCCCTCGCGGACCGCGCACGCCCTACATGCGCGCCTTCTCTCGCGCGTTATACAATGCTGCCCCCGGACAGGGAAACGCCGCGCATCAGCTGGCGATATTGGCGGGGTGCGTTTCTTTCTCTGGGTTTCTTTCCTTTCTCGGGCGGTGTGGGCGGTTACTCATGCTAGGGGAGGAAAGGACGGCGAAAAGGGGGGGAGGATGCCTCGTCTTAGGGCGGCCCTAGCGGACATCGGTGCTTGTGCCTAACGCTACCCGTCGCGAGGAAGATGTAGAGGCAGGAGGCAGGTGATGCATGAGAGCATGGTGTGCCCTGACTCTACTAGCAGGAACACCGCCATGTGTATGGAAGAGCGGAGCAAGACGAAGCCGACGTCGTTAAAAAAACAGCTTTATTTGCAATTCTATCGCCTGCAGTGCAACTACAGGTTATTGGGCCGGAAATACATTTTTGAGTATGGTCTTTCCATCTACTATTTCGACTACCGCCATCAAGAGCATTGCAGTTCCCTCGATTTTGGAACGAACTCCCCTGTTTTGTTGGCTTGCCACCCGAAGTTGAGTGAATATTCATCTTCTGTCCTTTACTTCTCGCGTGTCAGTAGTGATGTCTACGTAGTTCAAAGCCAGTCTAACCCAGTGCTTTGCGCCACCCAGTGCCACTTTGCGATCTCATTTTCTGTGATTTAAACCACAGCTTTCATTTCTTCCGTCATGAAAATTAGGATAAAATTTGCGTGAGTGAGCAGCGTACAAGGAGACCTTGGGTCGTGTCTGCCTGGTACTCAGAAAGAGGTATCGGCAATGCAACGGCATCGGAAGGATGTGTCCCTCTCCTCCGGTTCTCCAGTTGAATCAGCTCACGCACTCTCTTTGCCCCAGGTGCGTGCACCAGCGACTCTTTATATTTACATTTCTCCAGGTCATATCCCGACAGCTAACTCATGTCCTTCAATAACGTTGCCATATCCTTGTGCTTGGGTCGGAAAGACGAAATAAGACTCTACGATAGCGCCCTTCACCTCTCTGGTTCGATACGTACACATCGGGTTTTTGGCAGAGAATAGTGGGTCCCTTGCCGACCGGTAGAGATGCGATTGCATCCCCGATATCTCCTGTGCGTATCCCTCAGCCCGAATATCTTTTTTGGGTGGCTCGAACCGACTGTAGCCACTCCGGGGTGTATACCCAGCGTGCGGCATAGGGAAATGCGAATTTGCGTTCTTTCAAGCTCTGGAAACTCCGGGCCCTAAGTACACCTGGATTTTGTACTGCCTTGTCCGCTGAACGTGGCCTGTGCCGTTCATGTATCAACATCAGAGTGAACAAGCAATTTCAGGTGTGTTCAAGACCCAGAAATCTAATTCAAATTCCTGCACTAACCGCCAGCGAAACACCCCACGAATAGCTCCAACATTGGATTCCGAAGGAATTCAAGTATGACTTGGCGCGTTTGCGTTGGCTACTTTCGGTAGAAACACTTTCCGCATGCAAGGCCAGCTAAAGGTTTGATCAGATTCGGCACGAATTGATTCCCATGTGCACGACCATTCAATAAACGGCAATTTCGTCGTTGTCAAACTCATCTACGCGTTGAAAGGTGCACTATATCCCGCGGACGAAGAGTGTTCTAGTGTAAATATGCGGCAGGAAAAACAGCGGGCCACGGGCAGCTTTCGGAGATTCAACACACCACATTCGAGTGTTCGGGATACTTTAACTTTCCACCATTGTCGAGACAGCAGACAGCTAGACATTCGGTACTGTAATAAGTGTATAGGTAACGGAAATCTCCTGGTATACGAGCGCCTCAAGGAGCTCGAACGCCGCCGGTGTTAACTCGATTGTGTTGTCCCTGCAGCCAATAAACGAGAGGGCAAAAAGTAACTTATCGGCAACAACTTTGACTTTGATGGCCCCTTCGGCTGGCTGGGCCGAACTTTACTTCACTTTACTTAACTTTTCCCACCCTTGGCGAAACTAACTTATTCCCGGTAACGCAAGTTAATGGGTCTTTTAGCGCCTGATTTTCAGGACTCGCAGACGATCACATTTTCGTCATCTCTTTTTGCGTAAGCACCTTTCTTGCCCGCCAAAATGCTTCGGGCCGATGAGAATGCCGAAAGAGCCGCTTGATCTTTCCTAATTCTGCTGACATCACAATTCAAAACGATGTAACACCACACTCCGCAGCGCTCATATTCTTGGGAGTTAGTGCTTCAAACTCTGTTTGTACTCCTTCAATTACACCAGGACATGCTGGAAGAAATTGTATTCCTTTTAACGGCAAAGGGATTCTGGTTCATTTCAAGTTCATTTGAATCTCGGTATGAACTCAGAAGTACCTTTACTAAACGGGAGTTTTGATTAGGGGGTTAAAGAGGGAAAGTTTATTCCATGAGAGGTAACATAGATATCTCAGTCATGTGGAGCATCCATGGGAAAGGTCTGAATTTCTCGGCCACAATCCAAACTGCCCGAAATATGGGACAGCATTTGGTGGGAGTCTGTAGATTTGTGAAAGATTTCCAAGGTCGATGGCGTGGGTCATACTGTCAGAAGAAAAGCACAGCAGTGATTGAATATAATGGACATGGGGGTGACCCAAATAATGGGCAGTGAGGATGGAATAAAAGATTGCAATATGTTGAACTGATGAGCCTAAAAATTGATTGTTGGGAAATGTTCATGATTTTCGGAGGCAAATTACTCCAGAATACTAGTCTTAAAATCCAGAAACATGAAAAACGGGAAGGATTTTTGACTCCAATGATTGAACAAAATTGATAGAGGGAGGGAGTGGCACGAGATCGCTTTAGTATAACCAATATTTCTAAAGCAAAAATTCACCCAGAGTCACCCCTTGGATAGGTGGATAATGGCTTTGAAATGTGTCTAGCGGTTCGTCAGCATTTCCTTGAAATGAGACTGTCAAGAATGAATTTGTCCGCTTGGGAGCATTAGAAGATGTTGGTTGTCCTATGTGCATCTCAATTAAAAGTTGGAGCATGGATTATGGCTTCCTTTTTGTAGAATACTGTACCTGAACCATCGATTGGTGGCCCAAATCACAGTTGGAAATGACCCCAATACGCTCTTCAAATGAGTAGATTTGAACTGGGCTCCTTGACACTGTGATTATGATATAGCTATCCTTACTCCACATTGCCCTGCAGAGAGTTTGCAGCAGCCACCGGAAGCCACCCGGTGGCTGATCAGGCATGCGTGACCAGTGGCTGTGGCTCATCCAGTGGCTGGCCCGTTCTGTACTCTGAGGACATCCATCCTATATCCCCTGTTTGGAAGAGCCATCCTGGAGTCAAGATAGTGTTTGCCTGCCTTTCTCACAGCTCATGTCTGAAGAATCAGAGGAATATTTTGCTGTTCTGAATGGGGAGCCAGGCAGAAGAATCAAATTTAATTTTGGGGGGCCTGGGGCAACAAAGAGAAGCAATAGTGGAGGCACTCACCAAATGATGGAGACGTAGTGTTAGCCACTGAATCAGCCACAGCCACTCACTACCCCATGCCTGATCAGCCACCAGGTGGCTTCCGGTGGCTCTAATCTGGCAACGGGGATCTTGAGGCCTGAGGATGAGCGACTTTCGTTTTTATGCCTGCATTATTCTTCTTCCCAAGGCCTTGCAGGCTCGGGCATCTCGGTAACGTTGAAATACAAGAATGGATTGTAGGGTGGCATGGTGTTGTGGATGGGGACACAATGTATCTCGGTCACATAGGGTTAGCCACAACATCGGACTTACCTCTGGACATGTGGTAGCTAGTAGGTAGCCCTTTGTCACATCGACCTGTTTTCCTGCTGAGCTGCCGTCCATTCACCATCTCAGCCAAGCGACAAGTGCAACAAGCGTGAGAAAGGAGCTCAAAAGCTTTTGTCTCCGACTATCATTACAAGAAAATCAATAGTGGTGGCAAGGTCTAGTTAGGTTCAGGTTCAGGCCACTTTGCTCTGAACGCCGAACCTGAACCTGGCCTTCGGTTCGGGTAAACACTAAACCTTGAACCTGAACATGTGTTCATGTTCAGTTCAGCGTTCGAACGTGTTCGAACCCAGCAAGACTCGGCATCTTGGTCGGCATGAAACTGGTGAAGGAAAATACCAACTGTTGTCTTTTGTCATTCTCAAGGCTTTTATGAGTTCTTCGAAATCACTAGTACACGCTTCGATGGCCTGCAGGCAAAATTGTTCCATCAAAGTTGGTGGATCCTGGCATACCATAGTTGGCACGGGACATGAAGTTCATGACCTGAATTGGCCCCAAAAAAACATAGGGAGGTTTGGTCCGAATAAATTACTGGGAAGTTCATCTAAATACACGATAGGTCAAAAATCCCCAAACATCATTGAAAGAATCACTCAATTGTGGGATTTTCAGGTTCAATGTCGGAACGCGACTCGGCGTTGAACGTTCAACCAGATGTGTAGTACAGGTTCAAGACTCGCCTGAACCTTGAACATAAATAGGGTGTTCAGTTCGGTCCAGTTCAGGTTCGAACCAATTTTTAAACCGGACCTTGCCACCACTAGTGCGAATGCCTGTTCTACAACATTCAAGTTGCCTTTGAGGGAACAAAGGGCAATCTGGTGTATACTAGGTCTCCTTGAGGAGGCTGAGATGTATAACAAGGAGGAGAAGCACCGCATGTGCATATCAACCTTACATCAACGGGTTGGCCAGAGCTCAGCTGACGATGCCATCATGTTGGAGGGCCGAATCATGTAGAATGCCAAAACAATGATCATATGGAATGTAATCGGCCTGCAGACTGCAGTCTGGGTTAGATACCCAGCCATAGGTGGTAAGTATTCCACGCAGCACACAATCTATGTGTAGCATCTGTAGAACAATCCATTTCTGTTGGTGTTATCCAATAAACAACGCAATCTCTCGCATCAATCGGAAAATCTGAAACAAAGAGTTATCTATTTAGGCCCTGTTCGGGATCCCCATTTTCCCTGCTTGTAGTTTAAATAGCTTGTCTCTAGCCATTTGGCTAGGATAAAATCAACAAAATAACACCAGTAGGGCCGAAGGGGTCCTTGGACTAAATATGACTGAAGATTCCAGAGGTCGATAGCTTCATTCCTAGCGGCTAGGTTCAATATTTGTTTCCCACCTTGTGTTACACTGGAATACATTGCATTGTCTGAAATTCTAGCCCGTTTACCATCCCAGAGAAAGACGTGAATCAGCATTGTCAGTGTTTCCTCAATGTCTTTTGGCATGCCTTGCACCCTAGTCAGGTACTGAGACCTGCCGCCAACGAACATACTAATAATATGGCGCTTTCCCTCTAGGGTGGGTTCCGTCACTTTCCAGCGTTCTAGGTCGTTTCTAATTTTATCAATGGTAGCAGGCCATGGCGTCAAATATGTGACATTGTTTCCTAACCAAGCACCTAATATGCGACATGTTTCACCGTCCCGTACAATTCTCACGGAGGGACTGATAATTTCAGATTGTGCTTTATTGATTCGCCGTTCAAGTGCCACACTGGCACGATATTTCTGTTTGCCAAAGGGTAGAATAACCGTCTTATTTTCGTTGAATTTGGCAGTGGATGCTGCACACCAGAGGTCAAGAATAGTCCATAGGTTGGACCAGGAATCACGTGAAGAAAGATAGATTGTAGTGTCATCTGCAAAGAGTGAGACAACTAAGTTTTTGTCAGTCCCCGGAATTTTAACTCCCTTCAGGTCAGCATCCCGGATAAGACAAGCCAGGGGCTCGATAGCAAGGTTGAACAAGAGACAAGAAAGTGGGTCACCCTGTCTGACTCCTCGCAGCACAATATATGGGTCACTCAGCATACCATTAATTATAACCACTGTCTTCGCATTGCTATACAAGTTCGCGATCCTATTATAGAATCTCGGTGGGAATCGCATATGACGCAGAACGCGCATGAGGTAGTTATGATTTATCCTATCGTAGGCCTTTTTTTAGTCAAGGGCTATAATAATACCATCTTCTTCAGCAACTTCAGCGTAGTTGAGGAGGGATTTTGCGAGTTTTACTTGATCTTCAATTTTTCTACCTTTCATGAATCCCGCTTGGTCGGGGTGAATCAGAGATGGTGCAACTTTCATGAGCCTGAGTGAGTAGGCTTTTGTCATTAATTTATAATCGGTATTCAACAAGGTAATTGGACGATAGTTACTGATCAGGGCTTTATCGCCCTTTTTATAAAACGGGCACAGCCAACCTTCATTGAAATTCGTACCTTCAGTGATACCGTATGACTCAATGTGCGTGAATAATTTCGCAAGTAAGCTCATAATATCGAAAGCTGTTTCTTTATTCTGCTGGAGCTTGATGTCGAGCATCCTGAAGAATTCATACGGTAAGCCGTCTAAACCAGGTGATTTGCCGTTTTTTGACAACTTCAGCGCCTCTCGTATGTCATTTTCTGTGAGGTCCTGATCCAATTGGTGGTATTCATCTTCTGAAAGGTGTACTTTGCACTTTTCGAGGACAACCTCCGTGGCCAAGATTCTGCCGTATTCATCTGGCAAGTCTTTCTCCTGGATGGCTTCATGATAGTCTCGAGCCATTTGCGCCATATGTTTTGGTCTGTTTTCGAACTGGGATGTGCGAGAGTTACCGCCAGGATCGATTTTGAACTCGTGGATGGTATCTCGTGGATGATAGCCTTTTGCTGATTGTGCCCACCGGTTAGTCCGCAGGGTCTCGCCTTCAATATCGTACCTGGCTTTCGACATGTTCGTTTTCTGTTCGGCTTGTTCCATTTGGCAATTTTTGATTTTCTCTTCTAGCATCATTATAGCTTCCCAGCGGTCTGCAAGGGGCATCTCCTGGTCGTGGATGACGATCAATAGTTGGGCTTTCCATGTCCGAATATTCTGCGTGCATTCATTTGTAACAAACCTGGAACAGTGTTTGCCATATTCAACGACTTTGGACTTGAATTTACCCCAAAAAATTTGTATATCATCGCTTGAGTTTTCACCGTGTTCCCCATTCTCAATGTCTCCAAGCAACTCCTTTGCTAGTTGTTGAACCCGGTTCATAAATTTTGGTGTTTTCAAAAGATACAGCGGCATGTTCCATCTGCCTTGGCCTGGGCGAGTTTCGGGCCGGCAGGTAATTTGAGTAAGGATTAATCGGTGGTCAGTCTGAACGGGGCAGTGTTTAATTGTCCAGTCTCTGAACTCGTCAAATTTGTGGCTATCCACACAGGTGCGGTTAAGCCTTGCATATGAGCTTATAATCATTCCAGAACTCTCATCTTTTCGATGCTGCCAACAGGTATAGTCTCTTGTGTCCGGGAAGGTTGACCTCCAACCATCTTGCCAGCGGAACAAGGCTTTCAGTCTCTTAAACGAGTCAGGAACATTGTCTTCTACATTGGAAGAGCGGTCCATAGGATCCTCAACAAAGTTCCAATCTGCGTGGGTAACTTGGGGTAATGGTAAATGAGGATCAGATACCCAGCATTCCCAGAGGTCATTCCAGAGTTGGCGCCTGTCGGCGGGGCTGTTTGGGGGATAAATATTCAAAATAGCGAGGACTTCATTTTGGTGCCAAGGGATACAAATGAGAATTGCGCGTCCGGGAACCAGGACATATTCGGGTCAATCGATATCAACCAAGCAGATCAATCGATATCAACCAACCTGCTCGCTGTCGTTCTGGTGCTCTTGCTCATGTGTCGGCCATCGTTGTCAACGACGAGCTCAAAGATCTTGCCATTTCGATACACATTGAACTCGGGACTTCTTTACAACATGGTATTTATTCAATGTAACGTTGTCTATCCAACCAGTTTGCAGAAACAGAGAGAGTAGATGTCGGTGCAGACTGGCAGCGCACTAGGCGGCAAAGGGCGGGAGCGTGGAGACGATGGCAATGACGTGATGTGCTGGTAGTTTTGATGGACCAGTCCAGACTCGCGGTGACTGATTGTGACTTCCTAATTGAGGCTAGATGGACAGGAAGGGCATCCTGTAGGGTTACCTGGCGATCCCGACCAGGGCCTTAGCTAATTTGGCTGGTACATGATGATGTGTCCTCAGTATGACTGAATGTGTCATTCTGCGGGGTGGATATCTATTATGATGAGGCAAATCTCAAGTTGTTACCGGGCTCTGCCGCTCGTCGGCCTTATCCGCTTTATTGATAGCTCACTTATATGTCCCATTATAAGTTCTCTGGTGCTCATACAGTAGGTTGAGCCCTCAGTTGAAGCCAAGTTCCCTGTGCCGTTGTGTGTTTTCTGTTCTTTCCAGCCAAACTAACCTCTGCACATGTTGTAGACAGCCTTGAATATTTGAATAATTTTCCTCTAACAGTGCATCAGGCTTCAGAGAATAATCTGCGGGATTAAAAGATGTAGTGTAATGAAATAGAGTGCACGGTTTAAATCCCGGGATCGTTGGGAATTCACAAGGTTTCTTTCTAGCCAATTTTCGCAATCATTAGCGTGTTTGTGCGGCTGCCATTGGAGCCACCTAGTGGCTGTTTTGCAGTGCGCAAAAATAGCAGGCGAATGGCTCCACCAAGCCATTCACCGGCCTCTGACGCCATATTTTGGCGGTGGAGCCATCAGTTTGCACACAGCATTGGAGCCACAGAGTGGCTCCAATGGCTGACGCACAAACACTCTATTTCTCCTTCAATTTTCTTCCAGCTTGCGCACAAGTAATCATAATGTGTGGCCCACGAACGTCCCAGGTTGAATTCTGGTAATCTCAGCTTAGTCTCACACAAGGAAGACTACGCATGTTCTGCCTACTGCATCTAATGTCTCGGTTAGTTTATTTCTGTGCGAGGCAGAGAAAGGGTGAATAAGAAAGAAAAAACAGAGAATATATACTATATGGTCGCTACATCAAACTGACAGTCTACTAGTACCTCAAGCAATGAAGACAAGTCTAATCAAGGTTGAATGCTGCAGTAGTCGAACGGTGACTTCAACTTGCAACGGTGTTTCGTCCGACAAGCTCAATTGTTTGCTGAAAACTCAAGTTCCACTGATGATTCTGGTCACTTAACTTACCCTAATTCAATTTACTTACCGTTACTTGAAGTTACTTAAGTTAACTTTGCCCCCAAGTTAGATCAGCAGAAGTAACTTGTGCCATCAGATGGCATAGGTGCTGTGAGAGGTCCGATCAGAATTTCCCGATTTTGGCCGTTTGTGTTCATGGGTTTTTTCACCAGTTTACTACGCATTGTGATCAGGTCACTCATTTTTGCGCTCATTCTGTACGCCACAGTGATCGGACCCCTGGACGACCGCATACTATCAGCATAAGTGAACGAAGCTCTGGCCAAGAGACTTACTGTAGCATTTCATTCAATTCGTATGTCACGCATCACAGCAGCCAAAATATCAACAAAATATACGAGAGTTTTCGTACCTGTCACGGGTCACCGAAGGGATCTTCGAATATCCAAAAAACGGTCACAAAATGGGAGAGAAATGGCTCCAAAAAATCAATTTTTCGCGCGCGCACGGCGTGTACCGTTCAAAACGCCGCGGCGCTGTAATGTTTTTGTTCCTCGGCCGGTATTTTGACAGTATTAGTGAGGAAGATTGTTCTTGCCTCTGCGGTAATTGGAAGAGAGCCAAAAACCGACATGTCATATGGCACCACGCGTCCTGTGACGCCCAGGGGAATTATCCGGCCCACCAAGGAGTAGGTGGAAAAATAGATGAACCAGGGCTGCAGTTACAAAACATGTGACGCAGATAGCATGCCAGTGAGGAGAGGGGATTTTTCCCGCGATCCGAAGGATGGAGCCCATGTTTAATTCCGGTTTCTCTGCCTTTGTCCTCCATTCAGCCCCCACAGACCTTTCCAATAGTGGAGAGTCACGGGCTCTCAGCCGAAATTATCAAACATCGCCTAGCCATCCCGGGGAAGCCGAGACAACATGCACACCCAACGCAGACCCCAAAGCGAGCCCACCGGCGGCCAGGAAGCCAAAGCGGGACCCAACGCAGCGGCCTGCATGAGAGTTGAGAGAAAGAGATGTCGGCTCGAGGATTCGGATTGGCGGCCGGGTGGCTGGGCCGGCAGCTTTGCCACGCTAGCGGCTAATTTTCTTCTCACGCTTCACTTTACTCGCCCACGCAGATATATAAAGGCAATGAGTTTTGCGATTGAGCATGCCATGGCCTCTGTCTGTTCTCTGGGCAATCACCTGGGCAATAACTGTTTGCATTGCCCAGGAAGCTCGCAGCCGATACATAATGCATTATTTTTGGGTCATTCTTATAAAGCCACGAAGGCTGTCATCTGGCGCTTAAGATCTCTGTCTCTTACCCCCACCATTCATGGATACCGAAGCCCATCCAGAGGCCGACTTCGCCCATAACTGGACCCCAGACAACCCTGGATCCGGCGGGTGAGCTCTGTGCCTTCATTCCCATGCTAGATCGACTGACTGATCTCATCGGCGCCTAATAAAGGTATGGGAGTGGAATGTTTGTTGGGTCGCACCACTTCACTGTGAATGGTCAGAACGTCACCCATATCACGCACCATTACCCTAGAAGTCCGCCTGTGCCTTCTGGTAGGGTTTTCACCACGGTTTTGCGAGAAGGCTAATTGTTGCAGACTTTCGCATGATTCCACTGGGAGACATAGATCTTCGAAAAGAAATCTGCCTGAACTATGACACGGGTGATGCCGATCAGCGGCCGCGTGTTCGGCGTGTATATTCCGCTAGAGTCCACGGCCGAAAGTCGAATGTGACAGTCGCCATGTACCAAGGGAGCGGTGCAGAGGAGGTGTGTTACATCCTGCTTCCCCGATGTTGCCTCTGAATAACTGTTACAGGAGTGGTGGCAGGATATTGCAAAATATATGATGATGGATAATGGCGCACCTGGTCCACCTGTCTTTTTTTTTTTTTTTTTTTTGGAGCGTTTGGAGTAACAAGATCAAAGTCTGCAGATGCATTCTAAGTCCGTCCGCTTGTGTTGTTGGTTTTGGGCCAGTCATGCCGGTGAATTTTGTCCAGGAGGAAATGCCGTTATGCACAATATTTTAATCAGTGTGGGACTCTGGCCTGTGTGACTTATCCGACACCATTCATTGGCCATATACCCACTAAAACCCCCTCTGTGAGTGTCCAATCATCCGGCAATGAGTCCTCATCCATAAGCAACCCACTCCATGTGTTTAGTACCATTTGCTTTCTCAACATGAGTGGGCCAAATTTAACTTTGTCTGTTAGAATACGGTCGCGTCGCAAGGCTGAATTTACTAATTTCAGCCAGTGATTGTGGATGTTATCCACGGTAAGTGTTGTACCAGGATTTGTAATAACACGGTTCACCCGCAGGTTCCAAATACAATGCCATCCAACCGAGACCAATATTGCAAACAGTCTCCCTTGCTCGGGTCTGACTCCATTTGGTGTTTTAAATCGTACGAGATTACACCCTAAGATCAACCCCCAGGGGAAAGAGGTGCGCAAGCCCACCATAAAATTTTGCCCGCTAACAAAGCAGGTCAGGCGGCGAATGTTTTTAGCTCTGCCTCTACCGTGTCCCCCAAGGCGTCCGATGCTGTGAAGCAGCTGGCTCGGAGACTCGCCGGCCTCCCCTTCACCCCAGTCCCCATCCCGAGCAGCAGCGCCAGCGCCGCTTTGCCTTGGTCTGCTGCCGTCATTGCCGCAGCAAATCAAACCCCCGTCGAAGGCTCTCCCTTCCTTGCCCCAGTCACCCAGGAGAATGCGCCCCCAGCTCTTACTCCTGCTTCCACCCCTGTCCCTGCACCCATTGCCACGTCGCCCTCACCCTGAAGCCTCCTGACTGCAGCTCCTACAACCCCCGCAGCTGTCAGCAACACCGTAACCACTGCGGCGCAAACTGCATCTTCCAGTCTCGCCCCCTCCGCAGCTACTCCCAGCATGCCCCCTACGACATCAATCCCGGTGGTGACTGTCGCACTCCCGACCCAAGCAGATCCGGCTCCCGTTCCCGCCGCTTCACCCACCCTTGGAGTCACAGCCGCTCCTCCCGTTCCACGTGCACCTATTGTAGCTGCGGCCCCGCCGGTGCCTCAAGTTGCAGCTGCACCCATTGCTGTCGTCATGCCCCCCCACCTGCTGTAATCACCCCAGCTTCCACAAGCACTTCGAACAGCTTCGCAGCTGTGGCAGCAGCAGCGACCTCGGCCCCAGTTACACGGAGCTCTACCCGCCGTGCTCAGGCAGCCGCTTCCACAACGGCTATAGCACCCCAGGTGAGTACCTCGTTGGCTTTTCACAGCCGACTTCTTATGTTCTACAGGCACCACCGCAGACCGTTACTCCAATCGCCACCCAAGCAGTCCCTGCTGCTATTCCTCTCACCGCCCCCATCACCGCTACTGTTACTGCTGGTCCCATCACCGCTGCTACAGGAACTGCCCCCATTGCTCCTGCTGCTCCTGCCCTCCCCATTGTGCTCCCCGCTGCCGGCGCTGCTCCCATCGCTCCTGCCGCCCCTGCTCTCGGTGTTGTGCTCCCCACCATCCCCGCTGCCGCCGCTGCTCTTATCGCTGCCGCGCCCGCTCCTGCCCCCGTCATAGCTCAAGGCGGGAACCTGGCTGCTGCCGGGGGCCTGATCTCCCATGCCACTGCACCCATGGGCGCAGCACCCCTGGCTGACGGAGGAATCACAGCGGCCGGTCTCGTCCCAACCCCGCTACCTCAGGGCAGTGTAGCCCTCTACGGGTAGAACGAGGAAAACATCAATACGAATGTTGCGAGCCGCCAGATTGCTGGCTGGAACAGCTTGGCCGGTGACAAGATCGCTGTCTACGAATACGATGGCTCTCATCACACCGCTACTACCGTCCCAACCGACTTCATCGAGCGATGCAAGAACACTGTCTCCCAGTATTTCGGATGTCCCGCGCCCCTCATCGGTCCGGCGGAAGCGGAGAGCCCCTGCAGTCCATGCCCCCCCTTTCCACTACCTCCTTAGCCATATGCCACTGCCGCACCTCCAGACGATGATAAACCAGGTTCTATGGTCGTTCCCCGACGTCACTTTCATTGCCTTGCCATACCCCCTGCCCATCTCGGGATTCCTCGGTACTGTCGATGGCCTCCTATACACCAACACCAACCAGAACGCTGTTGCCGTCGCAACCCTTGTCGCAACCACGATGGCCAACAATGCCGCTGCCCAATCCTTCCTCACGCGTATCAACGATAACTATCCTGTCGGTGTTAACCCCATGGCCCATTTTATCGGCTCCATCCTCGTCTATCCCATCGAGCTCACGAACCCCGGCGGATCGACACGCACTGCATGGAACATCACGGCCGACCCCCCCACGACCAATGTGCAGCACCAGGCGACCTGGAACGACATCTTTAATGCCACGGACTTCCCTACCACCATGCACTATGTCGGCAAAGTCATGAAGCCGCCCCATTTCTGCAACCGGTGCAAATCTCTCGGGCACCCCACTGGCCGTTGCCCAATCCCCGCTATCTCCGGCATCCACGTCCCTGTCACTGCCCCGACCCCGACGCCCTCAGTCAACCCTGCTTCAACCAACAACCAAGGCAACACGGGACGCGGGCATGGAAACCCAGGCCATGTAAGAGCCGCAAGAGCTGGAGGAAGAGCGAGGTCTCGCGGTGCGCCCCGTGGCCGCGGCTTCTAATTACGATTCTAAATGTTTTAACGACAAGATATGCCTACTAGATGTCCATACCTACCTTCTCCTTGTGTGTTGTTTACTGTTGAACCCAAGAAAATTTTAGACGAAACACAATGTTCTGATAAGCTTCTGGTTGACAACACAAGAGCTCTGCTTTCCATATATTTTCCATACGATCACCGTAATGATATCTGAAAAATCTACCCTCTAGCATGCCCATTTGCAGGGCGAATGGGACCCTGGTAATTCTCGGACCAGTAGATGCGAGGTGTGCTGTCCTTAGCTCAATCACAGTGCACCGAAACTCTATAGGCCCAAATATACTGACTACTCCGCTTCCGCGGGTAGGACAGGAAAGCCCAATGGAGTGAGCAGGCTCCCTTTATTTTCGTCAAGTAAATAAGGGGTACCAAAGCGGCGACCTATTTAGGTCTGAACGTGCCGCGCCGAGAGGCTGAAGTCTCTGAGGAAAAATCTGTGCCGCTAGCCCTGAATATTCTAAGCACGCAGCTCTAGTACTCCTAGACATAGTTCCCCGAGGTAGGCAATTGAGCCACAGCCCTGGGTTAAGGCTACCCGCTGTCGGACTATGGTTGTAAGTCCGATATGTGTATAGGCAACTCCTCCTTTATCTTTGAATAACTCTATTGGTCCGGAAGACAATATCGGTGTTGGAAATATGCGTGCCTCTGCGTCCAGAGGGGGGCGCGGTCCATCCATCAACCGCCCCTCCAGTGAAGAAATCAGAGTGAATGGAGATGGAAGCCAATCTGCAGAACCTGAGAATGGTGTGCGACGTTCAACTCGCGTCAGGATGAGAAATCAGAATGAGGCAGGTAGTCAAGCATCGGGATCTGGGAGCAGAACGGACCCTCAACAGCAGGGTCGTAGCCCTCGAGCTACTGTGTGAACCACGTACCCGGGTGAGCAACCACCCAATCCTAGACAATACAGATCTGGGAACCAGCAACCAGCTGCAGGCTGACCAGGCCGAAATGATGCACACAATCCAGATGTGCATAACGGCAACCCAGCCAACCGAACCCGAGGGAGGAATAATAATCCCTGCGTCCCAACAGATGAAGAGTCGGCCCCGGCCTTTTTCAATCGAAAGCGAAAGCAACAGCAACAAAATAATCCAAAGATTAGCCGCAACACCCGAGCCCAACTTCGGATTGGCGCATTAAATATCAAGGGACGAGGAGCAAAATCCGTCTACCATAAAGACAGTAAATGGAGAGATGTCCATGACCTCATGCGCGACGGGCGTATGGAAGTTCTAGTGGTTGGAGAAACACGCCTGAACTCGGAGTAGGTGGATGAGATCGAGACAAGTGATTATGGCCGACGCCTGAAAATATTCAATTCAATTGATGTAGAGAATCCAAATGCAAAGGGTGTTGCAATAGTTCTTAATCGCGAGATCACAAATACCGACGGTATTGACGTACGCTGTCTCATTCCGGGACGCGCCATCCTGACAGTCCTTCCCTGGCACGGTAAACTAACCCACACCATCCTTGGATTATATGCCCCCGCCGACTCCATGGAGGAAAATTGCGCATTCTGGGTGAAATTGAAAACCATGTGGCTTCAGATGGATCTCCCAGTCCCAGACTCTGTGTGGGGTGACACAAATATAGTGGAAGAGCTGATAGACAGACTTCCTCACCGAAAAGATGCTGAGGCAGCCGCGCAGGCACTTACAGAATTCAAGCAGCTCTTTGGACTGACAGATGGCTGGCGCGCTGTTAACCCAGATACCAAAGATTATACCTACACTCACCCTACCGGGTCCTTATCACGGATAGATCGGGGATACGTCCCCCACGAGTTTTTGAAAATGTGCAGACACTGGAACATAGAGGATGTTCGATAAATATCTGACCACAGAATGGTGTCTGTAACAATAACGGCCCCGGGCTCACCGTATATTGGAAAGGGTCGGTATGCAATGCCGCTTTTTATCTTGCGAGATAAGAAATTTCTGGAATTTGCTGTCTCCGAGGGGGCAAAGCTCGAGGAATCCCTGTCCAGCGACAATGGATCAGGGGAAGATATTCAGACTCAACATAAAAAGTACAAGGATGCCATATTGGACATGGCACAACAACGAGCTAAAGAATCGCAAGGGGCAATCGAGCAGAACAAGAGAAAGCTGCAAGGAGAGAAAAAAGCCCTAATTAACAAGCCGACAAGTGATCCATCAGAGGAAAAGGAGGTCACCTGTGAGGCAGCCCATCTCCAGGGGGAGATAAATAGCATAATAACGCGCCAGGTATCAAGGAAACGCACCAGCATTAAGATACATTGTCGGGAAGAGCTCGACCACATCACCAAATTCTCTGTCTCTCTCAGTAAGGATAAGACCCCCAGAGATGCTTTTCATGTCCTCCGGCGGACTGACGTCCAACCGGAAGTATCCTGCAAAAGGAGCGATAAAATGGCCGAGCTTGCCAGAGATTACCACAACGACCTACAATATGACAAAACAGAGCAAGACCCTGCACAGAAAGACCAGGATATCAGAGAAGTACTCCAACATGTAGATAACCAGGAGGACGCTCCCGGGATGAATGACCTGGGAGAGGAATTAACAGAGCAAGATGTCATGAGGTCAATTCACACGTCCGCAAAAGGAAAAGCTGCCGGCATCGATGGGATCCCAACCGAGCTCTGGACCAAACTACACCAGGTATACCGTGAGACGCTAGAATCAAATAAAAACTCGAAAGATCCTCCCAAGCCATGCTTCAACATTATAAAGTTTCTGACAGCAGTCTACAATGACATTGAACGTCACGGTGTAGTCAAAGGAACGGAATTTGCTACAGGGTGGATGTGTCCAATTTTCAAGAAAAAAGACTAGACTGATATTGCAAACTATAGACCAATCACCGTTCTCAATACAGACTATAAAATTTTTACAAAAGCTCTATCTGCGAAACTAACCAAGGTCGCCCCGCACCTAATCCACAAGGACCAAGCGGGTTTTATCACAGGGGGCATGCCCCACCGCTTAAATTCCATAAGCCGCAGACGCTTATGAACGGCGGTTTGCTCGCTTATTGATGGCTCGGAGAAATTGCCGCGTGTTTCCCTCGTGTGCATGTGTAATGCACATTGATGTGTCGTGGGTTTAAACCTGCATAGCAGCATTCTTTTTAAATATCACCTTTCATTTGCTGGCAGACTCAGAAGTACACAAGGAATGTTGGCTACACCTCTAAAAATTACCAAACTTTATGTAGACATATATCTGTCTGCATTGTTCAATTTCTTTCAGGTGTGTTACGTACACAGCAAATATTCCCTTATTCAATGCAATCCATGGAGCTTAGAATATCTTCTTTGGCTCCTTGGAACACAGCCAGTATCTTGAAAAGTATAAGACTTCAGAGGGATACAGGCAAAATTCCTCTACCAAATGTTTGCAGTCTTTGAGGAGGAACTAATGGTATAGTGCCAGATGGAACATAGGCCAGTCAGTGTTTATATGCTACCATTTGGGTGCCTGAGATCCATAACCTCAAAATGGGTGCCTCATTGAGAGTGCTGGGATGATGAGTAGAGCACAATATATTACAATTGGCATGTTCCAGAAAATGGGACCGGGTCAAGCTGATACATTATCTTGAATTTTGTTTCAAAAAAAGTTCATAGAATAGCACAAGTATGATTCACCCTGATGGCATATGTCAGATCCACTGAATTTCCCTCTCGAAAATTATTCACTATGAGTTGTTAGAAAAGCACAAGGTCATGAAGGCGGAAAAAAATATAGAACTGCTGTAGAGAATATATTTACAGAGAGTTCAGTAATCTGTTGTATGTGTGATCAACATTCCTTGTCTATTTCTGATCTGCCACTAAATAAATGTGGTATGTCAAAAAGACGCTACTACGCAGGTTTGAACCCACGACACATCAATGTGCATTACACATGCACACGAGGGAAACACGCGGCAATTTCTCCGAGCCATCAATAAGCGAGCAAACCGCGAGCAAACCACCGTTCATAAGCGTCTGCGGCTTATGGAATTTAAGCGGTGGGGCATGCCCCTGTGTATGAAAGGACGCAGCATTGTGGACCAGATCTTTCTCTGTGAACAAATGGTGGAATATGCTGAAGATGAGCTACAAAATGGGGCCATTGTGGCATTGGATCAGGAAAAGGCCTATGATAAGACCTCACACACATACCTATGGCAGGCAATGGCGCGTCGCGGCATTCCGGAGAAGTATATAAATACAATTAAATCTCTATACTCTGGTGCCGAAACGTCAGTCGTAATTAATGGTGTATTAAGCTAATCTTTCAAAGTAACGCACGGGGTCAGACAGGGCGACCCGCTATCCTGTCTACTTTTTAACTTAGCCATAGAACCACTGGCAGCCATGCTAAGACACTCAAACCTTACTGGATACAGAGTTTCAGAACTTGTAGGAAACATCGTCACTGCCCTCGTCGCGGATGACACAACCGTATATTTGAGAGAGGAAGATAATTTTGACGATCTCCAAAGAGTCCTTGGGACGTGGTGCCGGGCCTCAAGTGCTAAATTCAATGTTGGGAAGACAGAAATAATCCTGATCGGGACTCACAAATATAGGAATAGTGTCATCGAAACCCGCATGCTAAACCCCCGGGATACCCCCCTACCAGATCATATTCACATCGCAAAAGAGGGCGAGTCAGTCCGCATCCTCGGGGCCAGAATTGGGAACGGTCTAGACGCCCACGCAGTATGGACCCCGACCATTGAGAAAATGGATGCTGCGCTGGAAAGGTGGGAACGTACCCACCCAACTCTTGAAGCCCGAAGGCATATTGTTCAGACAACCATCGGATCCATGACCCAATATTTAACGCAAGTAAACAGAATGCCAAAGAGCGTGGAAAAAATACTTACCAAAATGGAGTGGGATTTCGTTTGGGGTGGAAAATCACCGCCGGTACAGAGAGATACTCTGCTTGCCCCGATAAGCGAGGGTGGGAAGAAAATGCTCGACCTAGAGGCCCGAAATGAGGCCATCCAGCTCATGAGACTGAAGTCATACCTTAACCTTGACCCCGAGACCAGAGCCCAGTGGGCATATGTTGCGGACGACCAAATCAAACGATATGATGTAAAATCCTCCAATGTAGATGAGCTATCGTACACGAATACATACCTACAAACATGGTCCCCAAGCCTCCGTAAGCTGCCGGGCCAAAAGCATATGCCGAATGCGCTGCGAGAAATGATCAGAGTTGCGAATAAGTATGGAGTAGACTTTGATACCTTAAATCCCTCTGAAGAACTCAAAAGGCTCCTCCCAATGTGGCACCACTTCGGCGAGGATTCGAGCAAGACTCAGTACAATAACAAGGCACAGAGTAAATGCCTGCGTACAACACACCATGTCCATACAACCGGTGACGGCATGGAGTTAGTGGGCCGCCTCGAAAATGAGGGTCATCAAGCAGAGCCGGGATGCACCTGCATACCCTGCACAGAGGATAGAGCCATAAATGGCTGTAGGAATCCACACAAGTGCGCTCTAGCATCCAGAGAAAGACTCAGCCTCCTGCTGCCCAAATGGGACCCAAGAGTAGCCGAGCTTGAATAAATCGAAACCCCGGATGATGGAATAACTTACTTCCAACATCCTAAGCAAATAAAATCTCTAGCAGAGGGCTTCCGAGTTTTCACTAAACATGATAACGGTGGTCCTCCAGGAGAAGCGACATTGGAGCCCATAGTGCCAGAGGACGCACCTGAACAACATATCTGCCTGCATATTCAAGCAGGGACCACCCTAAAAGAGGGGGTACTCCAAGCGGGCGGCGGTGCCTGGTGGGGAGAAGATGACCCAAGGAACACTTCCATTCGACAGGCTGCCACACAAAGTCAAACACTGCAATGTGCTGAGATTGTGACAGCACTTATCGGTATCCAAAAGGCCCCCCCCAACTGCGACTCTGGAAGTTGTGAGTAGCCGTGATACACTCATTTCCACCGCAATGATGAACCTACAAAAGTGGGAAGACTGTGGATGGATTGGAGTTATGGACCGTAAAGAAAAACAAGCCCTCATAGCAACACTCCAAAGCCGGAGAGGCAGGACCATATTCAGGGGGAAGGATGATGAGATACTAAATAAAGTGGCGCGAAATGAAGCAGCCAGACTTGCCCAGCTAGGAGCTCGGAAAGAGGACCCGGATGAGATCGACCTGAGGGTACCTGAAGGAAACCTCGTATGTGGAGCTAAACTGTGCACGATGACACAGGCCGTCGCATACGCAGGGATCAGGGAGCAAAAGACAGCATCAGTTCGGCTAACGACGGAGGCAAACACTAAACTAATACAAACCTCCACACACAAACTTTATAGCTTTCTTCCTACCACGCAACAAATATGGAAGTCAATCCGACACAAAGACTTTACACGCCAAATCCGTAACTTCCTGTGGAAGACCATACATGGTACCCATCGCACCAGAAAATACTGGCTCCATATTCCGGAGTGCGAGGAACGCGCTCGATGCCAACACTGCGATGAGATCGAAATGATGGAACACATTCTATTAAAATGCAGAAGACCAGGACAAGCTGTGGTGTGGCAGCTAGCACAAGAAATCTGGCAGAAGAAGCACCCAACATGGCCAGTGCTGTCTATGGGCAGCATTTTGGGTTGCGGTTTAGCTTCCATACGTGACGACAAGGGCCGTAAGCTTCCTGGCGCAACCTGGCTCTACCGTATTCTAGTCTCCGAATCTGTGTACCTCATATGGAAAATTCGATGTGACTCGGTCATAGGCCATGGAGGTGAATCTCTCCCCGAGACCGAAATCCATAATAGGTGGGTATCTCTACTAAACGAACGTCTAAACATAGACAGACTCCTCACGGATAAACTGAAGTACGGGAAACAAGCCTCTGTACCTCGCCTACTAGTCCTCCAGACATGGAGCAAGACCCTTAAAGACGAGGACAGAATGCCCGAAGACTGGCTAAGAGAGCCCGAGGTTTTAGTGGGTATGGAGCCGAAACGATCACGAAGATCCCCCTCACCGGTGCCCGGAAGGCGCGGTAGAAACCGTTAAGATGCGAGCTCGCAGTCCCACACTGTAACAACCCATTGTGTGCGCAACACATTTCCTTGGGGTGGGGTGAAACCTGTTTTCACTTCTCTCTGGGGGTCGCGAATCCCCCGTCCCTTATGCAGTGCCAGAGTCTAACCTTTTGTTAGATGTTTCTGTATGTGATACTGTACCACCAAAAAAAAAAAAAAAAAAAACCCCACTTCAAGGGAATTTCTTAAGAGGAACAAGAGGCTGGTCGGCCGCTTTGCGGCCTCCCATCCCTTGACCAATTGTTTCTTTTGAATTTATTCCTGACATTCAGAGATGAATAAATGTAAAGCAGGTGCCCATGGCTGAGCTGAGTTCAGTTGATCGGAGAATCTGCGGAGGCTTGTGAGCGTCCCTGAAAGAAGTGATTGAGGGTGATTGCGGTGATGAACAGCATGCGTTACGATGAAGCCCGGACACGTCGGCGTTGCGGCGTAGCTCTGGCGACTGTCCCGGCATTCATTCAAGATACGGCCGGCCACAAAGATGAGTCTAAGGAAAGCCGTAGATGCCGAAGAGTGGTGGACGGATAGGCGCTAATTGTGGCGCCGTCGCCCAAGTTCATTAGCGAGAGTCCAAAGAATCGGGCCTGATCTCCCAAAAGCGGAGTTTAAAAAGCTTCGGACAGACAGGGATAATTTTATAAAGAGTAAGGATAGTAATCCCGAACTGATGTATGAACAAATTGGACAATGATTCCGTGGGACGCTGGGATACTGGTAATGAGACCTTTGCAGTCAAAAATCACATCAGAGGGACTGCTTGGGACTTTGGTTATTTCCCAACCAACAGAGTAATCCATATCATCGATCACAATTCCAGTCAGAAGTTCAGACAGTTCAAGGGGTCTTCGAGTACATAGAAGCCAAGTAATGGCCCGCATGCACCATTGTCTCGATGGCAGCTCATCAAGTTTTGTTAAAATTCGGACATATGTTGCTGTTAACCCAATTGGAAGTTGCATTAATGCAGACCTGATTCCGTGCTCAGTCATTTGATTTGCCAAGAGTTCAACCATTGAATTACCCTTAAGAACCTGAGTCAAAACATCAGCGTGTGAATAATAATCTAGTGACAGACTTACATTCCATCTGCAGCAGAGAGAAGCACCTTTGCAATGTGCTGTTTGATGTCTTCTGAGCGTTTTGATATCTGTGGATGGTTTTCGAGGGAGTGAGTGATAAATCACTCGATATCCGCTCGGAGATTTTCCGAAGTGATATGGATTTGAGGATCGTGCTCTAGAATGGAAGTGATATCTTCACTTTCACTTCAACTTGTAGCAAGAATACATCAGTGTGCAGCCAAGCCATATCATCTGGATGCTCGCATTCATCAAGTGCATCCACAATGATGTATGTGCATTGATACTGTTGGGGAAGCTGGATAATGAGATCCTGTAAATTTTCAAGCCCAAGATGTTGCAAGTCCGGAATTTTGTCCATCCAAGTTTCGTTGACCAAGGCAGAGACTTTTGGGTCATACATGAACTAATCCAAAATTGGCGCAACAATTTTACCTGTCATCCTCTTGACTGGGTCATTATGTTCACAATAAAAGAATACTACCATGATGTTCGGGTCACGGCGAAATTTCTGCAACAAATCATTGATGATAACAGAGCTGTTCAAGCTTGAGATATGAGTCTGATAAAGGGCCACCCAAAGGTACTTTCAATGTTTTAATGCTTGGACAGCTGCTCACTGATACATAGCGAAATCTGTCCATAAAGCATAAGTAAATTACGTCACAATCAGATAATGCCGACAACGGCCGATCAATCGGTTACATCATTGCATTTGATGTGAGCGACAGCAGCCGGCACGGCATCGCACAGACACTTCTTCATGGCTTAGATTGGGTTTGGAAAATCATTTCAGAAAGTGTTTCATACGGGAGAAGCAGAAACCTCGGTCAGGTATACCTTTGAATAAATAGTGCTGCCTCGAAGTGCCGTTAGACCGTATCACCGGCGATCAAAAGGCCCGCTGATTTGCGTTGCACTCTGCTTGTAACGTGATAGTGTTGCCACGGCTCGGCTAGCTTCGGCTTAGCCGTCCGAGCTGTTGGGGAATGGGGGAGATCAGTGTCAAAATGAGTAGGGCCTCTGAAGTCGTACTTCTTTCAGTTGGGTTGCCAAAAGTTCGCCCACAAACTTCACGGCTTGTAAGCGGCTAGCCAACAGAAGCCGAGCCGTGGCAACACCATAATGTGAGAGCACAAAGAGGACAATGACCGGGTGTGCTCCGCCATGCAAATGCCATGGTAAGTGTTGGTCCTCTGTCCATCAGCTGGCATGAACCCATACCCACGGCCTTTGCCCCAGTGTCACTGGCTTGGCTTCAGTGACTCTAGTTCATAACAATTATATTGTCTTTTTTACCAAAAGATAACAACAGGAGGATAACAACAGGAGGATGTGACACAGAATGATTAACCAAGAAATAAATGATAACAAGGGTGTTCTAGTTAGAAGAACAAGAACAATAGTCATACATAGTACCACATGAACTGAGCGATAACAACATATCCAAGGATGCCAATAACGATGGATTTAAGTCGGTTGGTCGACCAGTGGGCGATAGCATTTGGCCCAGTCTGGACCAAGAGCAACAGAGAAAGGGTCCAAACGAGCATACCCATGATTGGATATGAGAAGGAAGCAGGGAGGAATGAGGAGAGACAGTCGAAGCTGAGGCGGATACCAGAATAGACGAATGCAAAGGGTGTGATGCAGAACCAACCACCCGGTTGGGTCCAGGGTGTAGGGAAGATGCTCAGATGGTTGCCAGGTGTGCACATTGCTGTCCTGTGAGCTGGACCTGGCACATGCGTCGTTGGCCGAGAAGGGCACGAACATGAACGAGTTGGTGTGCTCCTCCATCCTCCCCAGTTTGGGCATAGTTGTTGCATCCCAGAAGCGCACAGTATTGTCAATGGAGCCGGACACAATGTGTGCGCTGTCAGGAGAAAAAGCTACAGATGTGACATGATCAGTGTGTCCCTCCATCCTGCGCAGCTCAGCACCGGTCGTTGCATCCCAGATGCGCACGGTCATGTCGTGGGACCCGGACACAACATGTTCACCGTCAGGAGAGAAGGCTGTAGATGTAACCAAGTCAGTGTGTCCTTCCATCCTCTTCAGTTCAGCACTGGTCTCCACATCCCAGATGCGCACAGTGTTGTCTTGGGAGCCAGACACGACACGTGCGCCATCGGGAGAGAAGGCTGCAGACGCGACCGCATTGGTGTGTTCCTCCAGTCTCCCCAGCTCGGCGCTGGTCGTTGCATCCCAGATACGCACAGTTTTGTCGCCGGAGCTGGAGACGATGCGTGTGCCATCAGGAGAGAAAGCTGCAGATGTGACAAAGTCAGTGTGTCCCTCCATCCTCCCTAACTCGGCACCACTTGTTGCATCCCAGATGGACACAGTATAGTCGCGGGACGCCGACACAATGCGTGCACTGTCAGGAGAGAAGGCTGCAGATGTAACCGTGTCGTCATGTCCCTCTATCCTCCCCAGTTCCGCACCGGTCATCGCATCCCAGATGCACATGGTTGCATCACCGGCGCTGGACACAATGCGTGTGCCGTCAGGAGAGAAAGCTGCAGACGTGACCCACCTGGTGTGTCCCTCCATCCTCTGCAGCTCGGCCCCGGTCTTTGCATTCCAGATGCGCACGGTCATATCGTGGGACCCGGACACAACACGTAAGCTGTCGGGAGAAAAGGCTGCAGACACGACCGATTCAGTGTGTCCCTCCATCCTCGCCGGTTCGGCACCGGTTGTTGCATCCCAGATGCGCACGGTTTTGTCATCAGAGCCAGACACAATGCGTGCACCGTCGGGAGAGAAGGCTGCAGACACAACCGAGTTGGTGTGTCCCTCCATCCTCCCCAGTTCGGCACCGGTCATTGAATCCCAGATACGCACAGTTTTATCCATGGAGCCAGACACAATGCGAGTGCCGTCAGGAGAGAACGCTGCAGATGTGAACCACTCGGGTTGTGCCTTCATGATTGGTTCGGCACCAGTCATCGCATCCCAGATGCACACAAGTTCAGCACCAGTCTTCACATCCCAGATGCGCACGGTGTAGTCGTGGGAGCCCGACACGATGCGTGTGCCATCGGGAGAGAAGGCTACAGACCTGACCGTTTCGGTATGTTCTTTCATCCTCACCAGCTCGGCACCGGTTGTTGCATCCCAGATGCGCAAGGTGTTGTCTCCGGAGCCAGACACAATGCATGTGCCATCGGGAGAAAAAGCTGCAGATGTGACCCAGTCAGCGTGTTCCATCCTCCCCACCTCGGTACCAGCCGTTGCATCCCAGATGCGTACAGTATTGTCGGAGGACCCGGACACGACACGTGTGCCATCTGGAGAGAAGGCCGCAGACATTACTGATTCAGTGTGTCCCCCCATCCTCCCCAGCTTGACACCGGTCGTCGCATCCCAGATGCGCACGGTCATGTCATGGGATCCGGACACAACATGTGCGCCGTCAGGGGAGAAGGCTACAGAGGTGACTGAGTCCGTGTGTCCCTGTATCCTCCGCAGCTCAGCACTGGTCGTCGCATTCCAGATGCGCACGGTCCCGTCATGGGACCCGGACACAACACGTGCGCCATCGGGAGAGAAGGCTGTAGATGTGACCGAGTCGGTGTGTCCCCTCGCACTCATCAGCATGGCAATCCTGGCGATGCCCTTGCACTCCATAACAGGTAACCCAGGGAAACACTGTCGCCATCCCACCAGAGTTGAGGATTCAGGCATTGCTAACTCTGCTGTCAGGCTGCTTACATACAGATGAGGTGTGGAGAGCGAAGGTTCGCCGGCTGCGAACGACGCCCAGAGTCTCTGACTCGCACTCAGGTATGCATTCAGCTCTTCAGTATCTGGGATCTACTTTTGCCTCAAAACACAGAACTAAAACCATTGCAATACATACCTGTAAGGACCAGCTGTGGGCTTGATATAGTGCACAACGGCAGTCTGCTTTAAGTAGGTTCATCACCTCCATCCAGAAGAGCACTTTCAGCCTGCTGAAATCCAGGAGCAGTGCAGCCAACTGCTTGACATGGTGGTCATTGTGCCGCACTGACGTGAGATGCTCGGCCCAGTGTTGGCAGGCGTAGCGCAGCTTGGGCCCGATACGCGTCGCGATCCGCACACGCAACCCCTCGTCCTCCTGGTCGAACAAATACGACGATTTGAGATCGCAGATGTTGAACTGAAGTGACTTGTTCAAAATCTCGAAGCACTCCTGCGTGCGGTTGGGAAAATAAATGGCGGCCGATTGTGCAAGTTGTGAGCGATTGAGGATGAAATCGTCGAAAGATTTGTGGTATGCGTAGACACAATTGTCGCGTTCCGACACGTAGAGTACCGCATAAAGGCTGTTAAGACTGTTTTGGACCTTGTCGAGATTGTCGTTGATTGCTGCTTCATCGGCCTCCTCGGAAGCATCGACGACGAGCGAAGCAAGAGTTCGAAGGGTCAGAGGGTGGTGCGCCGTGACAACTGCATATAGAAGTCGTTGTGGAGTCTTCACCTCCGGTCCGGTGTTGCGCAGGGCTTCACGAGTTACTGTCTCATACAGAGAATCAACAAGCTGTTCGTCGCCAGTGATCCCCTTGCCAAACCCAACTGCGAGCAGCCGCTTGAGCCGCTCTTTTTGTTCTCCAGCTGTCAATGGGACACCGGGTGGGCGAAGATGCCGTACGACCGTTGCGGCATAAATAAAGATCCCAGCCGATTCCTCGACAATGGGATTGAGCTCTTCCTCCCCAAGATGTGAAAATTCATTGCGCAGAAAGCGGCGAACATCTTCTTTTGCCTCGCTCGGCTTGATTTCTTCGAGACAAAAGTGAGCTCGGAGCTGGCGGCAGGATTTGACGATATCAGGATGAGGGCGACTGGTAAGTAAAAACTTTAGGCCACGCAGCATCGTCTGGGAGAGTGAGCCGGTGAGCTCTTTGATGAACTCGGCGCCTTGATTATCCTCGATCTCGTCGAGAGCGTCGATGACGATTACAAGTGGTGCCTGGCGGTTTGGTTGCCATGCTGCGGACCATGGGCTGACCAGCAGGTTTTCGATATGATCGTTGGGAACGGGATCAAGAGAGGAAGGTGGACATCACGAAGAATGTCGACAAGGGGCTTGTAAGCAGATACGAGCTGCCGGACAATGGTGGGAATGATAAATTTGCGGGAGCGAGTCTGTTCCTCGTTTCGGGAACAGAAGAATGACGCGCCCAGGCGGCCACAAACGCGTAATCTCTCACAGAGCGTGTAGGCGATGGTGGACTTGCCGGTACCGGCCATGCCGCTCAGCCAAAAGACAGATGTAGCGCCAGCGGATGGGTCCTCCGTCCCAAGGACTGGGTCCAGAGCCCAGGTTTCGAGGCGGTCAAGCAGATTCTCGCGTGTATTCGGCGTGCATGCCCGCCTCGACGACGTGCCGGCCTTTCCGGCTGCGTTAAAGAGTGCGTTGGGAGCAAAGGATAACTGCGAGGTCTGAGATGAGCATGTCAGCGGTGCTGGAATGAGAATTCAAACGCCGAGACAGACCAGTGTAAACTCCAACATCTGGTGTACGCTCCTGGCGATAGCCTGTATCAACGTCCGCTATTTTGGAGCGCTGAGTAACAGCTGTAAAACTAGAGGAGCCTCTACTTACATGGTATTCTTCCGTGCCTTGATTTAGGCGGTCCAAGCATTTATTAATTTGTTGGGCGATGTTGTTCTGCCCCAGAGTCTTCCCGGTGAGAGAGAGGCGCTGGATCTTGTGTATGTCAAGAGCTTCGTTGACAATGAGCCTGTAAACATAAGTCGTCATTACAATGCATATATTGTGCGATGTACCTTGCCAATTTTGTGCTGCTCTCGGTGACATCGATGCCGTAGTCGTCACTCCGGAGAAGAACACGATTGGCCTCAACAAGACGAGATGAGAGCCTTTCCATCATAGCCTTCAGCTCCTCCTCGTTGTCAAAACATTGCTGAAAGACAAACATGATCATTTGAGAAAGATGTTCTGGAGCAACACGTACCTCTGCCGCGTCTGAGATAGCGTTGAAAATCTTGAAAGGTGTGTCGAAAGGCGCCGGCAAAATGGGTTCAATCACTTGGGCCAATTTGTACAAGCCCTGCCAGATGAGCTTGGCTTTTTTGCAAATTTTTTGCTTCCCCAAAGTTTTGATGTCTTTAGAAGATGCGTCGGACAAGGAAGCACCTGAAGGCGGGTTAAATAGATTTATATGTCTGACGCGATGGTTGAACCCACCGCCCTCGGTTGGCGCGCGCGCAATCTCTGCGACGAAGGGTCAACAGACGTGCGCGCACAACTGAGATTAGACGCGTGACGTACCAGAGCTACTCACTTCCCGTCGTCCTGGCTGCTTATGCCACCGGATGCCCGAGGATGGCCATTTGCGGGCCAGAGACTGTATCTTCACCAGAATCTGCCCGGGGCGGTATCAGTACATGCACGCATGCGGCGAGACGAAGGACTTGCTCTCCGGCGGCTGGGCGTCGCGGCTGTTGGTGCGAGACTGGGAACGCCGGAACAGACTGTTCCGTCCAAATTTCTTCTTTCCTTTCGTCATCGTAAACTCCTGCTGGTTTGGCACGGTGGTGCGATATGGTGGTATGAGGCAAGGTGAAAGAGGCAGTGCATAAGTACCCGCGCGTTTATGTGGGAGCCCGGACACGCTGCGGACAGCCTGCGGAGATAGAAAGCACCCGAATCGCACCCGAATTCTCCGGCATTCGATTTCACCACGCAATCAGTACCACTCAACTGCGGCATAGATGGATTTGTCGTCACGCTTGAGGTCGGTTAGGATGCATGTTGAGACATGGCGAATTCGGGGAGAGGGGTAGTAGCCGATGAGATACCCATTCACCAATCAGAGCCAATGAGATGCTTGTCAATATTAATGCTTGTCACCCCATTTCTTCAAGGCGCACGAAGAACGTTAAATTTGATGCGAGATTATGTACAGCACGGATTTCAGCGGAGATGGTGGATCAAACGGGGCTATGTCCAATTTGGGCATAGCCATCCACAGCCATTGTTTCATGAGCCTATAGATGGAAGAAGAAATGGGGCTTAGCCTGGCAGTGCTTCGTATGTATTACAAACTGGACATAGCCATTCACAGCCATGTTTCATAAGCCTATAGATGGAAGAAATGGGGCTTAAGTGCTCCCGTATGTACTACCGGGGGTATCTCGGGTGCAGACTGCGGACATCGTAAACTGCAGGTGGTTTCCGGAGCCGGTCACATCTGTCATATATTGCCATCTTTTCGTTCGTGTACGAGAACAACAGTTCAGCCCACCCAGAGGGACATTGAGGCATGCTTGGGTAACACACAGGTATGATACTTGGGACCCAGTTTGGTCCAAAATATTTTGTAGAGGAGGCGGCTAAGAGACGGTGAAGTGGAAGCACCGTGATTCAAGCCCATCAGCAAGGAAAAGGAAGGATGGGAAGGTGCGGATAGATTGACGCAAGGTACAGATGCCATCAAGCCCTTGTGATCCTTGTCACCCACAGCAGAGTATTTCTGAACACGCCGTGAGTCGAGAAGGCGGGAGGATCGATCATGTCTATTTTCACAATCCATCGAACAGCAGCACACTTCACATGGAGAGCAGATGTACAGCACATCCTCACCGTCAATTTACATCATTGTTAATGTACATCATGTGCTGCTCTGGTGCTACCGTGCACCCAGACAAGAACCCAAGAACCTGAGTAGTCCGGAACAACGTCGCCTGCTTCTGGTGGTGAGAGCCATAAAATCACCGTCTATTCCGGTGAAATAGAACCCTGTGGTTGTGTATTGTGCAGAGGGTGAGTTGCGCGGTACCCCACAAAGCTTTGAAATTCTGGGGCCGCCGAAATTCACGAATGGAGCAATACTGTCGTATTTCGTTCAATTCGTACAAGACACGCCGTCGCTTCGCTCCGGCTTGTGCATTTAATTCATGACATCCACATACTACCACCGCCAACTGAAAATAGGTTCACAAGTAAATTGTAAAATACAACTCCGAAATATCAAATACAAATCCGAAAAATGTATTATCCTCATGAATCGCCGGCTCCTCTGCAAATAAATGTGTAAATAGATGTTGGCTCTGCGTTATGAAAAGAAACACATAAAGAGTACTTGGCTGCCACCCGGCTCGTTGGAAGAGCATCGAGGCATTATGTAGGTCGATTTGCATTCAAGCGGCAGCGTGAGTTTCACGGGTAGGGCTGCCACCCGTGCCCGCGACGGGCACGGCCGTGGAATCCACGGGCAATCCACGGCACGGCCCGTGCTCTACACGGCCGTCGGAGAGATATCCAGCCCTCCAACGGGACGGCACGGCTCACGGCACGGCCGTAACGGGTACACGGCTGTGTTCACAAGTTGCATGGGTAGTTTTCGACACGAATCTTGCCTACGATTCTGTATAACGGATGTAGGAAGTATAATTGGGCTGAGGCTTTGGTATCTGAACTTCTAATACAGTTTTTCCGTTGTCCCTAGCCTTGCAAGGCAGAAATACCTTGTGCAATAACCAAAGAATGGCCTGAGGAAAAATGAGGTTCTGCAGATGCTCATAAACCTTTTGTTACAACGGAATTTAGGTAGGGTTGAAAGAAAAGTTGAAGTTGAACCAGCATCAATCTCCGCCATCTCACTCGGTAATTGCCGAGAGTACCTATAGTCTGTCATTCCTATGGGCAGGAAGTGACCAAACATGAAGGATTCTGGATGTTAAGAACGTGGATCAACGATTTAGTCACTTTATCGAGGATTTCGGAGCTTTATCATGGAGGAAAGAAGTAACCCGTTCCACGGCCGTGACGGCCGTGTTTTCACGGGCCGTGGGGTCGTAAACCGTGCCGTAGCCGTGCCGTTGTCAAGGAGAAAAAATGGCCAACGGAACGGGCACGGCACCCGTGGCACGGGTGCCGTGGAACCGTGGCCACGGTCACGGGCGGCAGCCCTATTCACGGGATTATTAAACAGGACCGAGTACGTACCGCTCTTTGAGTGCGGGGAGACTGCGTCATGATTTCAGTGGCAATCCTGTCTGTGGTTGAATCAGCGGAGGCGGCACTGGGTAAGCGATGGGCAAAAACAACATACAATAGATTAATCTGCCAATTTAATCTTGTTGTCTCGCAGTCCTAGGGTCAGTGGCATCTGGTAGGGGATTCGGGCACGTATCACACACCATACATGCATCCGTGCACAGTTTGTAGTGTTTCGAGATGCACTATGGCACAATTGCGACCTATTGCAATGCTTCCGTAAGCCGATGTCGATGTCGAACGATGGGGTTTTTGGGACAGACCTGGTTAGGTTAATCCTCCTCTGGGTTTATGACGAGGTGTACGTCGTCCGTGGGAAGAGATCTGGATGCGAGTCAGTCTGCATGCGAAAATACTTTGATAGCGTCCATATACACGCACCTTTGCCTTGAAGATTACAGTAAACCTGTTGTGGAACGTTTGATGTCAGTGATATCTGACTGATATCGGTGAACAAATACCGGTGTTTCGCTCAGTTGGTGAGGCGGCGATCTCCAGCTCCGACAGCACGAAACGAAAAATTGGAAAGGGTTGATGAACTTGAAGTTGTTTGCATATCCGAAAGGCGGGAGCGATGAGACTACAGCTACCAGAAGGACAGGGGCTTGGCATACATCTTGAGAGACTAAACGATCTTGCGATCTTGCCGTTGCTGAGAGCACTAGCCGGAGTACTTTTGCGCATACAGATAAGTGTTGATCCATGCTTGCACGATCGTCTTGCGGTTTCAGTTGATACATTGACCTCGGGAAGCGCGATATTGAGTGCGATGCAGGTAGGATGGTGGTGGGGGGAAAGAACAAAGGAAGATCAGAAAGGCCCTGCTTTTGAACGGGTCTTGAGCGCTCGACCGTGGTCGTCTGATTGATGGAGATGGAGCGGCGTCGGATTATTCCGGAGTTCTGAAAGCTAAATCGTGATCGGCGTACAAATAGAGGACAAATATAGTAAAGTCTGAGCCAGAATTCTGGAGCAGGGAACGTGGTTGAGAAAAAACCGTCAAATTGAGGTGATTGTAAACAGGTGCATACGAAATCAGGGCATCTGCTTAAGATACGAGTAATGGTCACCTGTCACACGACCAAAATTCTACGAAATTTTTCGTAAGTCACTGCGTCACAGAGGCATTTTTGGCTTAGCCGAGCTTAGCCGAGTATAGCCGAAAGATGCCGACGGATCAAATTCCCAAATGGGGACCGCAGACGAAAGGTCCAGGTCAATTGCGATGTCACACCCCAAACCGCCTTACGAATTGAACGAAATACAACAGTACATGTGAGACCAGCAGAAGAGGATGGGAAGAAGGGCGGAACATTGGTGTGATGACACCAAGGCGTTCGGGCCAATGCAAGCCACTGAGGTCGATGGTCATTGCCACGGTCGTATCGAAATGACTCGGAAAATATGAGTTGGAGCGGTGCTGAATGATCAGACCTCACTGACGAGTGCATGATCAATTCGCTTAGATATGAGGATTTAATGCAATCGATTGTGCGATCGTAGAGGTTCAAAAGGTTGAGCAGCCTCGCCAGATGAAAAGATTAAGTGGGCGACCACAGCTTCGTACTTGAATAGCAGGTTGGAGCGAAACTGTTGTAATATCATGGCAACGAATCCATGAACGTGGAGGTTTCCACGGGGAGTATCCAGTGCCTTTGGCACGAGAATTACTATCACGGTCTGAATAGAATCAAAACTTCACTTGCAGTGGAAAAAATCACAAAGGATAGATCCTGCCGGACGAGGTTTAAAGTCTTAAAAGCGAGTCAACGAAATTGCACGTGAATGTGGCGCATTTTCTTGCAATGTTGGCGCTATGGTGGGCGCCGCCAACGAAGACGATAAATGTCGCGGCTCGGAGGACACATTATCGCTCGTCGAGATCTTCGGGACTCCATCCACACGGACCAAGAGAGTCAAAGACTGAGGTAGCTGTCATGCCAAAATGAAGAAAGGCCGACTGAGAGGAGGCGAATCCTGACGACTAGCATGCTGACGGAGGCTAAGAGCACAAGAACGGGAAGAAGATGGGACATTTCGAGGTGGCATTCTTGAATGCGCGGAGTTACAGGTTAAAGTGTTCGAAGAAGGCTTGAAGTGGAGGACTATAGCTGGAGGCATGGCTGCAGAGTGGAACACACAGTGATGATGGTGGCCAACGAAAGGGAGCACACCAGGAACTACGAAATTTCAGTGCAGCTCAAGTTCATACTAAAACCAGGAATTCGGGAATTGGCGAAACCGGCAAAGCCACCGGCGGCATGATCTGCAGCATCTGATCGGAGTTTGAAATAGCTTTGACAGCTATGAAGATATGCTCGACAACCCGCCCGCCCTCCGCCAGCGCGCAATACATCGCTATCGTCGGCCGATGCCGGTGGGCATGCATCACTCAACGCTCCCGCCTGGCGTCAGGTTTCGGTTCCGCCATGTGTGTGGGAGTGCACACGCGCCGCAGGATGCCCGCCTGGCTCCCTGTTCGCCGCCCACCCAGGCGCACAGGCGCGGCAAACGAGGCGCCGACTCGGATGTGAATTCCATGCTCCTTACCATGGCGAGCACTGAGCGCTGGCACGTCCGCCCTTGTAAGCTGCAGCTATTCGGAGTTAGTGCGCTGTATTAAGTCAAGCGCTGCAGCAGCTTTAGTTCGCGAAGACACCACCAACGTTGACGCCATTTCATGTTCATTGCGCACCTTTCCTTGCCAGCCGCTCGTTGTCAGAGTGCTTCAGGGGCTCGGTGAATTGGAACTCCGATATGACATAAGCTGGCCGGCGGTTGACCGCCAGTCAGTTTTGATGCCGGTTTCGCCAATTCCCGGACTGGTTTTAATATGAACTTGAGCTGCACTGAAATTTGATGGTTCTCGGTGTGGAGAGCGAAGACATCAGCCGGGAATGATGCGAGAGGACAAACAAACAAACAATACGACACTCTCTTTCTAACCACCACGACACTTTTCAGGAATTCCGTTTCTCTGTTCCTACCCGCCCTCTTTCTCGAAAAACTTCAACCACGATCTACCACTATTGAGCTACCACATGTGCAATAAAATTGGAAGCCTTCAACGGAGTTTAAAACTGCGTGGATTAGATATGGGCTATCCACCGAGCGTTCATGAAACACTCGCCACAAACCGCCCTCCAATGCCGCACAAGTGACGAACAAAGTTCGTCCAATGTACATCTCTTCTACTGCTCACTAATTCCAGCTTCCAGCGCACACGATGGCTGTGGTAGAGCGACTGAGCACGTAGGACGGCTGTGGGGCTTTCGGATGGGCTCAAATTCTGAGGTCGGGTGCGTACTGCCGTATTATCTTCGATGACAAAATCGATATGAATCGCGGTTTTATAGACATCTGAATATCGGCGCTGGGCACGTGGTGTGGCAGGATATGGCGCGCATCAACGCGTCGCTTAAAAAGCGGAATTTCCACTAAAACGGGACGATCCTCGAGTTACTAAAGCCCACGAAGGATGGGAAGGAGAAGCTTCACCTTCCTGGATTGGTACACCCGCCTTTCAATCTCATCCACGCCTCCTGCCAGATACCATTCTCGCGACGTAGATCTCAGACCGCGGCGTCCACTCGCACATCACCCATCTCTACGCCCTCGACGGCGGGAAGGAGCAATGCGTCCCCACACCCACGTGCACTTTTTCGACGACGGGCGCGACACCGCCCCGCGCCCCGCAGCGACCTTGCGACGACTTCACCTCGTTTATGGAGCAGGAGCAATTGGGCGCCCTGGTGATGGTGGTGGGGTGGTACTACGCGATGGACCGCGATAAACGTGGGTAGCGCGTCAATATCGCGGTGGATGCGGTTGTGAGTGGGGAAGGCTTTAAACTGCGGAGGGAATGGGTATTGTGGTCGAGATTAAGGCGGAAGGACGTGGCGGATGATTTTCGATGCCCATCATCATAGATTAGGATTCGGGGCTTATGAAGGGTACTTTTTCTCTAGCTATCCCATATTTCTGCATACTCACGGAATGCTAGAAGGTGACACTCTGCCTCTTCAGCTATCGCGCTCACCGCATGCGCGAGCTCGACACCGAGCTCATGCTGTCGGTCAATCTTCGGAGGGATCTTGTACGCTCCCCCGCTTTCTTTTTTTCTTCAGAGCGCTGATACTCCCCCTTTCACTACTCCGGGGCAAGCGGCATGTGCGGTAAAATGCCGACTTTCCCCTTCCCCGTGGCCTTCCCGCTGCAGGTGAGGGCGAAAGTCCTCGGGGAGTGTTGGCGACGCAGGGTGTCAAGCAGGTGCATGTAGCGGATAGATATCCTTTTTCAGTGTCTCCATTCCCCTCTTGGTTTTCACCTTTCGATGTTGTTTCGTCCTCCGGTGCCATCACCGCTTGTTTATTCCTTCCCTCACAATATGTCATCTTCCTCCCCCCCCGATTGATCCTCGTTATTTCTCCTCAATCTTGGTGCCCAGAAGCAGGATAATACGCACACGTTACCTAGCTATTTTCACACCAGGCTGGGGGGGCCGCCCTAAAAGATATTCCGATGGAGTCTATGGTTGAGAGCACACCCAAAGTTTACAGACAAAATATCATTTTCTCACCAAGATCAATGTGTGCGCCCATTTTCGATTTTCTTTAGGGCGGCCCCCACCCAGCCTGGTGGGAAAGTAGATAGTGATAGATCCGTAGTCCCTCCCACTGCCGAGCTACAATTGAATGATCTCAGTTCTTCATCTAAAAATATGAATCCTATATTGACTTGCAGAGGGTAATCACCACTATTAGGCCATATAAGACTCTCGGAACAGTGAGATGTGAATCGAGTGGAGCAGGAATAAGTGCGATTTCTCACGCATTTAGCAACATCCGCAGTTCTGGGTTCAGAACTCTACTAATAATTGGGCCCTTAGGCCCATCCTTGTGGTAGTAGAAATCAGTAGTAGAAGATACGTTTGGGCGTGGTAACCTTCGTTAAAATCCGATGGGACGAAAGTATCTCAGATGCAACCTACAGGGAGGTCTGCCTGAATTACACGTGCCCCGGCGGTTTCCTTGCCCCAGGGCTGAATTATTTTCAGTGGAAGTTACAAATGGTAGGCTACGCCCCGGGGACCTGAAACTACACCACCAAACTGCCGCGTTGTTTGAAGGAGATTTCGTGGTTGATCACCAGGTGACACAGCCGGTGCATCAGACGGAGATCGTGTGATGTCTGTGGGATGTCGTAGTCGCGAATTACCAGATCATTTTCTGAGACGCAGCTCCTGCGGATTACTGGACAGATGTCTCACAGAGCTATTCAGTAACCATATGAAGTTTGATTAAACAATCAGCGTCTCGATGGGGGAACAGGTTTAATCATTGATTAATTAATCACCTGTGGGGGCACAGTAAGGGACCAGCAGGGCAATGGGTACTTAGGTGCAGAGGTTCTGTTTAATCTGAAGACTGTTCATGTTCTGTTTAAACCGTGATTATGTTCTGTTTAATCTGAAGACTGTTCACGTTCTGTTTAAACCGAACAAAAACAGTGTTCATGCCTTTTTAAAGGGAAAAGATGCCAGCTGGGGGACTTGAACCAGTGACCTCCACCAAACCAAGAAAATACGAGGCATAACAGCATAACCCCTACACAATGCAACCAATACACAGCAGCCACTGCCCAGGAGGCTTGGGTCGCTCTGCAGAAAAGATGATCATTGCGGCATAATCATAATCATAATCATAATCATAATCTTAAGCAGCATACACATAATCATAATCTGCACTGCGTATGTTCAGCAAATCAGTGTTGATCACTCCTCATGGTCGATAACCTCATTGCCATCAGAATCCACTGCTACATAACCACGCCATCTACGAGCACAGGTCAAATTAGTGTCCGAGAATTAATGAGGGTGAGACTTGCCCTCGTCTCTTGCCTGACTTTGCACGCGCACTCTGGGTTGATTTCGGTTTGGTTCGTGTAGATTTCCGAGACAGTTCCCCACCAGAGATTGGGTCAACATTGCTCTTCTCCCTGCTATGCAGTCAGTCTGATGCCCTCCACGACACAACATATGAACATACGCCATCTTGCGCTTTTTTACTGGCCCCTTATTGGTGTCAGAGGCACTTTTTTCACTGCCGCATTTTGGATCAGGAGGAGCAATCATTATCAAAAGAAATTTACCCAGACTGTTGCCGCTTACGACCTCGTTTGGGTGGCGCCAATGTCACAGATGTCACAGAGGGTGATCTCGGCGGGAGGGACGGCGACTTTGACTTCGGAGGCTGTTCCGGGGGTGGAGAAGGTGATTTAGGGGGCGTTCCAGTTCCAGGCAGGGAAGGCGGTGTCTTCGAGGGTGAGGACGGAGCTGGTGACGCAGAGGGAGGGGGTGCAGTAGGACTCGACGGAATCAACACTTCCTCTTCTGCCTCGAGGAAGCAGAAGGGCGTTGGGCTGACCGATGTTGCGAGAAGCTCCTGGGCAAGTGTCAAGATTTGAACTCCGGATAAATTTTGAGGGCGATCCAATGCGATTGAAAGGCTCTGGGCATCGTAATATTTTTGGGGACTAGTGACAATGTCTTCCCATGGGATATTGGCTACCTTGCCTACTATTGTGCGATGAGCTATGGCGATATCGCGGTCAGATTTCGAACTAAAGTTCCCATGCAGAAGACGAGATTTACCCCAGCATTGATCAAAATACTCCCCCAAGAGCGTACGCATGTCTGCCATCGAAATCGAGTTCAGATCGATGGAAGGCAGGATAGGCTGCCCAGCAGAATTACGAGGAATGCATGAATTGACTCTGACAGGATCTACGAGGAAGTTAGTCTCAGCATTTGAACTGACTGCCAGAGGACAGACGAGGAATGGAGTTATCGGCAAAATCCCACCAGGCCTTCTCATACTGGGTGTGCAAGTCGTCCTGGCCTACGCCAAATCGAATCTGGTTGTGTGCCGAGTGGCCGTGGATGCTGGTTTGAATCAGTGTAGAACTCAAACACCTGTAGGGAAGTGGGCACCTTCCATCCATGAGGTCCTCATTGTCTGCCTCACGAAAAGCATACCACAGAACCATCTCCGAATCACCCAGAAGTCCACCCTGACATAGGTCCCGTAAAGCCAAGCTCATCGTCTCAACAAATTCGTGCTGGTTGCTGAATAAATAAATAAATAAAAATTAATAGGATGACAGTTGCAGGGCAGAAGTGATAACACCCACCGTATAATATTGCCTGCTTCGGCCTCGGCCCGAGTGTTCCAGCCAGTCTGCTCTTCGCCGCTCAGGGAATCCCACCGCTCTTTGAGGACATTTTGATAGACGCCAGCGGTACTTTTACTGTCCGTGTCACAAAGTCGTTGTTGGACTGCAGCGGAGAGGGTGTCGGAGTTCTCTTGGGCGAAGAGCTGCCTATCACTGGTGATCGAGGAAAATTTCAGTAAAGGGTTGGCCCTCTTGTTGGAGAGAACAGGACTGGACCCGTCCCCTGCTTTGAGGTACACTTGATGTCGATAATTTGTGAATTTTCTAACTACCATCTTGATAACGGCTGAGAACAGACGACGTGCAATATCCCGGGACATACACACCTCATACCAGTCCTTCCTCGGATGTTTCTTCAGATCAAGAGTTGCGAAGAGCGGAGAGTCAAGAATAATAGAAGCCTTGGATTGTTTCCACTGTGTCAATTTCGCGCCGGAGACTCCTTTGTCCATTTCCGTGACGAATTCAGTCAGAAAAGACTCGATGAAGTCGTTTTGCGCTCTATTGAACTGGCTTTTGGGCATGGTATACTGGAAAACAAATCGATGATGAGGGAAGAGGTCTGGTGAGAATGAAAAGGTGGCGAAGAAACCAGGGGAGACAGGTAAACATTCGAATATATGATTTGGAGTGCAGGGTCGCCACAGCGTGTCAGTCGCCAGATCCGATCCATCTTGAATCTATCCGCGCTTCTCTTTCTGTTTCAAATACTACGCGACAGAGAGAGACCTGTCTGGCTACCCGCATTTTCCCATTGCATATGGTTTTGGGTCATGCGGGGTTGATGGCTCCCACCATACAGCTGTATGACGCGTACATAGTCCAGATTCAATGTCAAAAAATGCGTAATATGAGGTCGAGGCTCGAAATTGGTGGGGTCACGTGATCGTTCTCAATCTTCGTTGGGGGTTTGGAATGCCTCCACAGGTCGTGTCAGTGTCAGCGCGGATTTGTTTCATGCCGCTCAGGACACTTTTTCAACTACAATGAATTTTTAGATACCCACCAGTCAAGTTCAACCCAAATATATCCAGTACTCCGGTTCATTCCAAATCAAATCATGGAATGAAATGTACACATGGCGAGGCCGATCGGCCCCACCGGGCATTATTACAGTGGAATAACTGCCACCAAGCAGGGTCGAAGGCAGGCAAACCGAATCTGAAACAATTTCAGTGGCAACGTCGTAAGCGTGATAACCAGCGGGGGACTTTTGACTAAGCACCCACATAGAGCTCAAGTAGAATAAATATGATATAAAAGTGCTTCTGGGTCATCTTTTACTACTGCCAACACAGTGTTCCCCCACAGAGTACAGAAGCGTGGCGCTACCCATATTGATCGCAAACAAACAATGATCAACAAACAGGTTGAAAGCGGGGAACGTTGCTACAGCCTTTCCGAGCATGGAGTGCGGAGGTATGGAAGTGTTTCAGCCCTCAATCAGCGATCAAGTTTCATCCCTTGGAATACTATCATCTTCGCACATGGCTCATTCCGAATGTTCGGAGTACTTTCAGCCAAAGTTTTTCCTGGTACAAGAAGTCATCCACTATGCTATACCTAAATGATACAGGTATTTTTGCGATGCTGATTTCATAAAACGTATCTGGCATCGAGTTAGCTAGTTGGAGAATTTCTCGTGCCTCCCGCGGGGTCGCATGACTCGCATCATCACATCATCGGTACCCTGAAACACCTTTAATTGGCTTCCCACTCATTTTCAACCCTGAACTGATACATATGGCCAGCTCCACTCGTGGGTATGGGTTATTCCACATTTTTCGCACAACTCGGAACTGTGTATGCTGCTCTGGTATAAATCTTCCACTCATTTCCGCACCCTCTTTACCCTCATTTCGATGTCTGTTGCGACTCTCCTGCCCAATTTTCCTCTAACTCGGAGCCTAGGCTTTGAGGGCGGGAAAGTCGAGTTGCACGCTAAAGTCGCTTCCGCTCTTCACAGCCTCCTTGCCATCCTAGTCCCTCGTCCTACCCACACCGTCCTACCCACAAACCACATGGGACACAGTCTCTGTGGACCGATTATAAATATGGGCAACAAATCCCCGGATCTTTTGGGTCGGTGGTTCCAACCAGTAAGCGACTTTCTACCTTCATGTCCATTCGAAGGACTCTAATGCAATTCCAGTGCGATCAAACGGTCCATTCCGATTGCGATCGCTGGTACCATCCGCTCTCCGAACCACGGCTGGATCTCGTCGCTAGCAACCCGGACCTACGCAAACTTCTCATGGCCAGAGACGAAGTTGCAGCAACGCCTCGACCCACAAGGCGTCGTCATCGTCGTCCACACTCAACATTTTCTTCTCCCTTACGCCCTGTAAATCGACCTCCCACCGCATCGAGCTCCAAGTCTTCACCTATTCGCGCTCAGTCAACTCTGACTCCCACACCTAAACGCCGCCGCACTTGGACTCGCTTTGATCCTTCACTCACCGCTTCGACCTCTCAAGGCCACGCCTCTCTCAGTTCCCCTACCACGGCTAGTACCCCCACCGCAGTGGCCAGTTCCCCTGCCACAGTGGTGCCTACTTTCTCTACCACGGCCGCTGCCGATGCTGGTCCTGATCCAGTCAGTTTTCAATCGCCTTTCCTTGTACCTCAATTTATATCCTGACCCTAGGTTGTTTCGGTTTCTCCTCTGTTTCCTTCGGTCCCATCGTCAGTTCTCAATTACCACTATCCAGGTACGCATCCTGGAGTTTTATATGATGCCAACAATCACTCAACCCGTGCCAGCGATTTCCATCTCGTCCGATTCCTCATGCGCGGGCGAGGATAGTGAGGACGACCTCGGAGGGCTTCAGTATCCTCCGGAGGTCGTTCGACATCTTCCAGAGCCTGTTGTTCTTGATCTCCTTTCCCCGTGCGCTTAGTGGTCTTTGCCAATGTGAGTTTGAATTTCGTGCTTCAGTGCGACTCTCATGCTGAAACATGTATCAGGCTCAAGATCCTCCGGCACTCATGACTGTATATCCCCGTCAGGCCGACGACGAGGATGGAGCACCCATGATCCATCTTTGCGACTACCGTAAAGCACTTCGCAGAATCGGCTTCAACACCAATGTCACGGGCGAGATTTATCTGGAGTATATTAATACGTGGACTCGGCAGGATTGGTCAATTGGGCACGCGGTGACATATTCCAACCGAATTCTCTTCGTTCGTTCGCGCGGAGTTCCGGCTGACATTGATGGATTTTTTGATCAGTTGTTCACTTAACTTCATTCTACATTTCCTTCTCCGTCAATTTTTCCTATCTTACACTATCTTTCGAGTTCTATGCCATTTTTGATTTTATTTTTCCATCTCATTAGCTGAACTACATACACGTTCGTTCAATCCCCCCCAAAAAAGCGGTACAAATTGACACCCAATATATCCTTTCGTGATTCTTTTATTCGACTACCCGACCTTGCCTACCAATGCCAATGTTGACCCCAAAAAGTGGGACGAGCTGAACCCGATTTATCTTGTCGTGATTTTCTGATAACCCGAAACCACCGGAAACTACAGAAGTCCAAGCAGAACGATCTCAGATCAGATCACGGGAGTGAAACAAGCGCCAAAGGATAAATACTTCCCTCTGCCGCACGCTCTCCATCTGGATTCCCGCCATGAGTGGTGACAAAAAGCGGAAGCGTACACCTATCGATCCATTGTCCCATGTGCCCATACAACCTCCGACTCTGAAACGTGTGCACCACACAATCACCACTGACGCGGGAAGTTCAAGTTATACTCACGTCCTTGCACGAATCGCAGTCCCCAAACCGCCCTTGCCAATATTAACCGAGGATTCTGAGGAGCGGCATACACAGAGAATGCAAGCAGACAGAGATGAGGAGGAAGAGGTGGACTTGGGCAGTGGTCAGAAGCGGACTCAGGTTCGTGTCGGTTCACATATTGGTCTTGGCCTGAGCTGACTCTGTGATGCCCCAGAACGGTCAGCTATTGGATGACTTTGGAGTTCATTTCGATGAGCTTGGGGAGCTTTTACTAGAACGCAAGGCTGATTCCGACACCGACTTGCCCTGTGGCTGTGGACTGGGGCTGAATCGGACAGTCAAGTGTTTTGATTGTACAAGCTATCCCGCTGCATGTCCAGACTGCTTTATTCACGCTCACATCCACAATCCAACTCATTGGGCAGAGGTCTGGAACCCCCTCGTCGGATACTTCATTCGCCATGACATCTCAAAACTCGGTTATGTCGTCCAGCTGGGTCACAATGGAAGGCCGTGTTCGGTACCAACAGGAGAGAGGCTATTCACTATTGCCGATAAAAATGGGGTTCATTCAACCAGACTCGCATTTTGTGGTTGTCGCGAGCAGCCGCCTCAGAAGATACGACAACTGATGCGCTCTGGACTCTTCCCTGCCACAACAAAGGATCCCCACACTGCGTTCACAATCAATATGTTGAAAGATTTTCAATTACACAATTTCGAATCCAAGAAGGCAGCATATGACTATTTGGGGGCGATTCGGCGGTTGACCGACAATTCTTTTACCGCTGATGTACCGGTATGTGATGCACTCTTAGATTTCAGTCATTCTTAATTTTTCCTCTAGAATCCCTATGCTGCATTTCTCCGCATCGTTCGTGTCTTCAACTATGTCACTCTCGTCAAGCGCTCGGGCCAGTTCCATGGAATTGATGCTGTCCTGCCGCATCGCCCTGTGGGTAACCTCCTTGTTTGGTGCCCGGCATGCCTAGAACCGGGGTTCAATTTGGATCCTAGCTGTCCAAAAACTCCTTTAAATTTGCGGTATGTGTTACACTCGAGCCAAATTGCAATTACGATCGCTCATCTCGAGACATAGACACATTACAGCTATTGGCAGTACCGAAGGCGCAGATCGAAAATTTCCGTTTTCGGCTGTTTTTGATCCTCTGCAAAGAATTGTGTCTAGCTCACTCAGTTCTACACCGTTTGCCTTGAAACCAAGCTAGAATTTTTGGAATAATTCAACCGCAATTAGTGATAGAGCCAGATCCGGCATAATATTCTATTTAGGAATACCCTCAAAATCCACCTTCCTGCGCGAGATTTTTATCTACAGGCCTCAAATCATTTCCAATGGGTCTGGAATTTTTTGAGCAGCAGGTATGATACATTAGGAGTGTTGTCATAGAGCCATAACTAATTATATTTGTCACAAAGGATGTCTATTGTAGCCAAATATATATTTGCTGTTCAAATTGTTCTAAAGCACAATAGACATCCTTTGTGACAAATATAATTAGTTATGGCTCTATGACAACACTCTATATATTTGGCTACAATGCTGTTCAAATTGTTCTAAAGCACAATAGACATCCTTTGTGACAAATATAATTAGTTATGGCTCTATGACAACACTCCTAATGTATCATACCTGCTTCTCAAAAAATTCCAGACCCATTGGAAATGATTTGAGGCCTGTAGATAAAAATCTCGCGCGGGAAGGTGGATTTTGAGGGTATTCCTAAATAGAATATTATGCCGGATCTGGCTCTATCACTAATTGCGGTTGAATTATTCCAAAAATTCTAGCCTGGTTTCAAGGCAAACGGTGTAGAACTGAGTGAGCTAGACACAATTCTTTGCAGAGGATCAAAAACAGCCGAAAACGGAAATTTTCGATCCGCGCCTTCGGTACTGCCAATAGCTGTAATCAGAGTCAACGGACTCTAGATGGCAATCACCAGTGTAACCAGTTCAGTAAGAATACCGATCCGGACGATGTTTCTCTCTGTGCGGGAAGGGGTTACTTCCCATTGGAATCGAAATATCAGACCTATCTAAAATCTGTCCCAACGTCAACCGAGGTTTGCCGTCTTGCGCTTGTGTGCTCCACATTATAATCAACCATTCCGTCACTAGAAATCGACATGCAACTATCTTAAAGTTGTCAACAAGCAGGACAAGAAGAAGTTCAAAAACATGGCTATCACCGGCACCGTCAATTGCCAGTGTAGCCATGTATTCATTCTGGCCTCTGTTGATCTCCCACATGCTGAGAGGTAACACTTTCTTCCCTTCTGGTGGGATCAGGCACTCAGTGAAAACTAGATTTGCAAATGCGGACTACGCTTTGGCGATGTCTATGAGAAATCACGAACCTAAGGAGGAATTTTCTTTCAAGCTTCAGATCGAGGTCGACGATGTCGATGAAGCCACTACTTACGATATTGCGTGCGAGTATGTTGTTAATTTGGAGCCTAGATTCGCAAAGCACTTTCCCGACCAGCTAGAACGCATCAAGAAAATGCGATGGGGTGTACCGGCACTACACGTACAGGGCCATCAAGATTCCTGCACATACCTGTTTGGAACAGCATACATGGAATGTGTTGGTCATTTCCATGGAGAGACGGCCGAGCATTACTGGCCAGAGGCCAACCAACTCGGCCCCCACGCAGTGTTGTCTTTGACGGGGTCTGACCAGGTCTGACCGGGCGTCAAGACCCCTTGACCGGCCTTTGACCATTTCGTCAAGGCCGGATTTCCTTTTTTGGAATGCCCGTTTTAAACTCGTAGAACCACCAGAAAAATCAGGAAAAAAATCGGATCATTGGGAGAATGGATATACGAGTCGATATCGTCTACCAAGCGATCCTATAATGCAAACTCACTTGGAAGTTCTTTATCCCACCCTGGCCATGACTCGGAGCATGTTTGAAGCTCTCCACGTCATTCTTTGGATGTTCAAAGTGCCTTTCAGGTGTGCAGTGTGAGTACTATTGAACAGATGGTCTTTGCCATACATTGCCAGATTATGCCACATTTCTCATTTCAAAAACAACATTGATTCCTTTGACAAATTTTGAATTCTGACCATCCCGCAGCAGTTTTGAGCCATACACATGTTACATTAATTCATGATCTGACATTAGTATCACTATGGAGCTTTTCACAGGCCATTCGGGGTGCATTTGGATATGGGGTTGCCCTGTCGTTCACATAGCAGTTTTCCAAACCAGTAAATCTGACTACTTTTGAAAATTGATACTGTAGGTGGGTAAAATTCGTCCTGACCACTCAGAACCTCAGATTGCGGTCAGGTAAGGCTTGCTAGCAATGCACACGACCCTTAACGGTTGTAACCAAGGACTTTTCCAAATTTGGAAAGGGTCAGGCCGAGGGTCAGACCCAGTCAGACCCCAGTCAAACGGTCAAATGGGTCAGACCTTTTTGACTCTCGGCCTGGCCTCAGACAACACTGCCCCCACGTGCGACAAATGAATCTCGGCCATCGGCAGGACACAATAATCAATCATCACGGCGACTGGAACCATAAAAAAACAATGCACATTGGTATGCCACATGAATTATATCAAATGACGTCCATACTCTAACTTTTTTCGGTTTGCCCAACAGCGAGTGATCTGGCCGAGGACATCGAAGAGGCCCAGCGAAAATACCAGGAAAAACGAACACACTTTATTGGTCTCAGTATTTCATTCAAGGACCGCGTGGATTGATGGCGGAGCATGCCTAGAACATCATCCAAAGTCGGCAAGGAGGCAGTCAGTGGTTATAAGCATTCCACAACGAAAGGCAGGCTGTGATGGAATACAGTGTACCACCATTTATTTATTATTTATTTGAGCCTTCATGTATATATTTCGCGTGTTCGTACTATGCCGTCACTCTGTGGCAATGTATTACTTGATCTGTTCTCACGGTTCACTGCCTGTACGAGTTTCATTCTCTTGTACCCACCAATGCTGTACGAGGCTATGAGACTCGTATATGACTCCTGTATCACTGAGTCATTCTAATATGACTCCCGTAGCTATGACTCACCCTAGTAGCATATAAGCGGAGTCCTTCCCTCTGTGAAGGACACACTACTTACTTTGCAATACAACCCCCATCGTGAACCGCACATCTGCGTGAATCTGAGTTGAGCTGCTAGCTCACATATTCATCTACTATTACTGTAACGCTGCTAGGCTTGCAGTACTCTTAGATAACATCTACTTTTGCTGTATCGTTGCTAGACCTTACGGCGTAATTAGATTCTTATATCTATATTTTGTTATCAGGTTGCTAGACCTGAGATAAGAGATAGATTTGGTACGGTCTTGAACTCTGTGAAGCTATCACTTGAGTTCTCAAAGTCACGGTTGACTGATTATATAAGGGTTCCTGAACTCAATTATATTCATTCACGGTATTACATTCGTGCAATACCAACTCGCTCGCTCATACACGTGTTACACCTTCTACTAGTAACCCGCGTATACCCCGTTTCGCTCACACAGGCGTTTATTTCGACGCATTGATCATTCACTGATGATCTAACTCTTGTGCCATCCCAGAAAGCAATTTATGAGAGGATGCTGGCCGAAGATGACCCTTTTGCATCCACAATGATTCCCAAAAGCCGAATCGCACGATTCCTGGAGTGTGGCCTGAGGATTCAAGATGCGCAGTAGGTCCTCAACACTCAATACCGCGACTTGGCTGACTTACGTGTGCAAGACGAAGGCTTAAGCGTCTACTGAAGGACACCACGGAGCATGACCTTCAGTCTCGAAAGAAGGAGATCACTACACGTAGGGAAAAGCTTCGGAAACAGCTTACGGAATTCCGTCAAGACCAGAAGCGTTTGATGATCAAAGTCGGAGACAAAGTGGCTGCTCAAACTGCCGTTGCGACTGCAATCGAGGATGAACGTCTCTATCTCCCGTCTGATTTCTCTGCATCAGAGCGACAGCGGTTGGATCTTGTGACCTTGGCAGCAGAAGAGGCTCGGTGGAGGGAAGGCGAGATTTTTGATATCTTGCGGAAACTTCAAAATGTGGTCAAGGCTATCAGTGCCCTGGGCTATCGGAAGGGAAAGAACGATCGGCAGCAAAAACAAAATTCTCGGGCCGGCGATCACATCCGGGACGGCATCAGTCGACAGAACCACCACATGGAGTCGTACCAGGCTGTGCGAGCCGCCATAATTTCGCTGCAAGGATCCTCGAACTTCCCTCCCCTCACCGAGGCTGATCTTTTCATGAAATCGGTTCAGCAAAAACGGCGGGTTGGAGATTCGAAGCGGACTGACGGGTTATTGTTCCGGGCAAAGGCCTTGAACTCCGCTGGATCCTATGATCAAGACGGAGACGCTACAATGAACTCAAGCACTGATGAAGAACAGGATGAGGGTAAGTTGAATTTTCGTTAGCCAACTGTTTGCATCTCTGATGTCATTATAGTTCCCAAAGTTGGAACACAAATGGATCGACGCAAGTCTGGTGCGGTGTCTACTGTTTGCCCTGGTGAACCAAACTGATGGAATCTGGCTGAAATTTAGGACCCAGAACAGCCAAAAAAGCACCCAATCCCACCCAAGGTACTAAGCATTCAGAACGCGCCGAGGGCTGGTTGTGGCAGCTGGGAAAATTAACGAAAATGACTGATACAGAAATGGATGCCTGGGCCAGCGAAGGTGACAGTTGCGCTTCGTTTTATCTTCATCTTGACTCACACATTATTGGAAATTCTGTCAGGTGACCGTGTGCAATGGTTTCGCGCCGAGGCTGAGATGCAACGCTGGCAGGAACAAGGCGAGCAGAAACTTGCTGAGTTATTGCGCACCAGTCGGAGCTTTGCCAAAATGAAAGCGGTATGGGCTGAATTGGCGGTAATTCAGCCCTCGAACCGGTGCGGAGCGCAGGCCTACGCCCGTCAAAAGGCTGCAATGTACGAAAGGAGGGCCTCCGAGGCATGCAGCAAACTGAGAGGCCTTGGTTATGGACACCTCCTCGAGAAGAGCACGAATCTTGTTTCATTTGTACAGGAACGGCGCAAAAAGGAGGCCGAGTTTATATCACAAGCTGTGGCAGTGTAATGACGTAGTATTCCTCGCTCTTTTCAAACGGCCCTTATTCTACAGAGATAATTTAGTAGTAGGTCAACCATGGTTAGATCACTTCTGGATACATATGAAATTGTCCTGGAAGTGTTCAGAAACCTTAGCCAAACATCCCCCGGCACCGATTGAGGTCACGATTTACTGTCGTTACTGCAATTAAAGTCTGTGTGAAGTATAATAATAATGATTTTGTGATATTAATCATGATTCCCTGGATTGCGGGCCTGGTTTGGTCCCCGTGCACCTGCGGAGAACGATGAAATGGATAATTTGGAAAATTAATTACTAGATTGAACCAAGGGCTAGGCGCTGATCGGCGCTAAGCCTGCGCCTTTTACACTTGAGCGGGGTAGCTTCCTCTTCCTCATTCTCATCCCATCCAACTTCTCTTACTCGCAAGTAGCCAGCCTTGAGCGTTGTCAGTTTTTTGGTCAAAGCTGTGTTCTCCTTTTGTGTCCACCCGCACTTGCGTTTCCCAGGAGCCTCCAGTTTGGTTGTAATGCGACTCAGGCCTCGGAGAACGCGCTCTTCAAAGTACTGTGGTACTGTTGGATCACCTTTGCAAGCTGCGAGACTGCGATAACCACCATAAACGCGTCAGTTACCGAGAATACAAGACAACACCGACTTACAAATAGCCAGTACCCACACGAACAACGTGGCCATTACCACAGTACTCTAGAGGCCCAATCGAGACACTCTGAGTGTTCTGGACAATGTGCTTGAACAACATAGCCTGACGAGCAGAGCCTGTAATTGGGACAATTTTGGGAGGTCTGGCACTGAATAAAGTCAGATTTCGGGAAGGGATGCGAACAGAGACAAGGACATACCTGTCTTTCCACAGCAAGGTGGGAGGAAAATTGCGAGTAATGGACCACATCTCCTTGTTCCCGTGGAAGGTGAAGGTGTTTCGGTGTGCCCTGTTGAGCTCTGAGGCTGAGAGGAAAATGGGGGAATAGAAGTTCGGATGGAGTTTGGTTGAAACACGGAGCAAATCTGTAGAATATCAGAGAAGAGTTCCGATTGACCTATTTGTAGATGATGCCTACCGTTTTGGCGGTAAAAAGCGGTCAGAGCATCATCATGCATCTGAACGACACCTCCAAGTGAAAGCCATTCTTCTTGTCCAAAGATAAGCGGTCCGAATTCTGGGTGGCGCTTGAGTGTTCCCGCGATAAGTGTTGGTTCAAATACATCATAAAGAGAATCCAGAGAATTGCGCGACACTGGCAGCCCACCCTCTTCCGACTGGTTCAGTGTTTCCTGGGGCAAATGAGCAAGAGGAAGGAACATAGTGGTGGGCGCCATACGTGGAACATATCGATCAAATTGCTCATGCGATCAGAGACAAGGACGCGCTCCTTCCCCCAGACATGGAGCCAGTTGGCATACTTCAGTCGCTGTTCAGTGGTCGGTGCAAGAAATCCCTCGTGAATACAAGGTCGAAGCAGTTTCCTATCGAGAAAGGTTAGATCGCAAAAACTCAACGATTTAGAGCTCACCATAGGTTGGGTCTGCCTTCAGCAAGATAGGTCTCAAATGCCGTTATGAACCGTGCGGTACGAGATGGATTGCTGAACAGTTCCCAAACAGTTAGGAATGGTGAGAGGCCTGAATATACTTTAGTGAGTGCCCGGGACTCATTATAAAGAAGGAACGAACCAGCAAGAAAGAACAATTCCATTACCGTGTAGACACCGATTCCATACCATACATGATTAGCGTCTCGGATTGCGTCACACGCGAGTTTAGATTTGTGACCAGCGAAGATGTTTTCGGTCTCAATCCACTTAATGACGGTGGAAATAAACCTCGCAGGTGACGTCAATATACTGGGAGGGATGTCGAATTCGGATATTTGGGTGGCCCAAGTAGGCTAGAAAACAGTTGAAGTACACCGCTACTAAAGAGAAAAAACATAGATACCTGGAACAAGAGATCGAGCGTGACAAACGTAAGCACGTAATCCGCAAAAACTATTGCCATGCCTATGTGAAATTTGCGGACCTGAGGGTGGGAAAGTTCAAGACAACAAACGAAGGGGAAGATATTGCGAGAGTGCGCACATGTTTCGAGACCAACATTATTGCGTCCTCCCACCGAGCTCGTGTGTACCATTGGACCGAAGTATGAGTGAGGTATTGAACCTGGGCAGTGTAAATACTAAAGAGGATGAAAAAACGACGAATTTGAAGCGCACCATCAGGAACAATGTGCTGAAATTTAAGATCAAGGCACGATGTGTCGATTGCACTCCCGAAAGCACGAGACTCTTGAGCACAGGTGGATATGGTACAGGTGGGTAGTTTGTAGGAAGTGGCTTTAAGACTGAAGGGTAAATCGACGTCTGCTGGTTGAGACTTCCACGGAAAACATCGGCTGTAGGCTCCAGGGTACAGGGGAGACCTTGTCTGGCGAGCTCAGTTGCATTTGCGGAAGCAGCCTCCGCAGCACTAGGATCGTAGACCAACTTCACAACAGTCATATCAGCCCCAGCTGCTTGAGCTGTAGAGAGTCCCTCCTCTGCAACCATTCCAGAGGCCTCTGTCTCACGGGCTTCGGGCATCTTGAAGGAAGAGGGAGAAAGCGATAGTGTTTGATCAAATCCGAACCAGATCACGTTGGTGCACGTGCTGCTAGTGATCCGGAGTCCCGACTCGATGGTCTGCTTTGGCTCAACTTTGCCTTTTAGTTATCTGTCTCGCACTTGGGCCTCCTCTGATGAACATTCATTTTCACTGCTTAATCAAATCGTGGGTTTGCGTGCCTCGAAAAGCAACTGAGCAACACAGCGATTGATTGATCAAACTTCATATGGTTAATTAGTGCCTAGTGTATTCCTGGGCAGTGGCTGCTGTGTATTGGTTGCATTTTGTAAGGGTTATGCTGTTATGTCTCGTATTTTCTTGGTTTGGTGGGGGTCACTGGTTCAAGTCCCCCAGCTGGCATCATTTCCTTTTAAAAAGGTATGGACACTGTTTTTGTTCGGTTTAAACAGAACGTGAACAGCTTCAGATTAAACAGAACATAATCACGGTTTAAACAGAACATGAACAGTCTTCAGATTAAACAGAACCTCTGCACCTAAGTACCCATTGCCCTGCTGGTCCCTTACTGTGCCCCCACAGGTGATTAATCAATCAATGATTAAACCTGTTCCCCCGTCGAGACGCTGATTGTTTAATCAAACTTCATATAGATTCTTAGCTATTGCCAGATGTCCAACAGACCTTTGAGCCAGTCTTTTACATATGTATGGTACAACAACTTCGGAATGTTCTCAGCCATCCTTTCAATACACTGTGTTCTACTTCGCTCGATGTCGTGGTCAACGCTCAGGAAAGAAAGCAAATAAAATATATTCAGTTCATAAATAATACAGCTGTACAGATGCAGCCCGTCCACGCCCTCCTCACACGCCGCCATCCACGCCCTCATCCAGTTTTGAAGATATACATAGCCGCGTGCGTACGCTTCGTGGCAGCGAGAGTCTGTGCGGGTATAAGTTGGCTTTGATGGTGTGGAAGACGAGGGAGGGCAGAAAGAAGGGGAGTTGAGCCAAGGGAAGAGGGCGAAGAATAAGGCAAAAAAACACACACCTTTACCACCGGGTTTGTTCGGCGGGACTTTGTACTCGGCAAAGAACACAAGTCGCGCATCAAGACAGCGCGTGCAGCAACTAAAGAAAGACTAAAAAAACATGTATTAGCAAGTGTATATGGACGTCGTCGATGTATGGTTACTCACCAGAGGCCTGGCAGCGCGTGCTAAAGGAAGATTAAAAAAACATGCATTGGCAAGTGTAGATGGAAACCATCGAAGTATGGTTACACACCAGAGAGCACCAGAGGCCTGGATCAATAGAATGGCCCTCCTAAGTGTCTAGAGAAATCAGCAGTTGTTAGCCTTCAGGTGATGGCTATAGCGTACCGTGAAAGTCATTACAATGGCGCAGGGGCAAAGGAGAGAGTGGGACACTAAACAAAGCCATTGTCAGTGATTATGTGTGGCGCAATCCTATTGGAAACTTACCAGGTACATATTAGTGGTAAGCTAGATAGCTTGGTTCCAGGGCCTACGCCGGCTGCTCCGAGGGACAGTCCTGTGAATAAATGACTGGTTAGCAGATTCCCAGGTAATGGCAGATGGACTGACATGTACCACACAACGGCCATGCACTATAAACTGCCTTCAGGTTTAGTGTTAACAGAGAAGACCAAAAAGACATACCTCTCGTGTCTTTCGACGGCGTCGACATCCCATTGCCCTCAGACCATCCAATTGACATCTGGAAAGGAGGAGACCAATGAAAGACACGGAGATGAGCAATGGGAGCCGCGGGACATTGCTCACCTCGAGTGTGGCATCCCGGCGACTCCAACGCAATGAAAGGTGTCCAACAGCAATGATGTTTGCAGGTGTCCACTGCCGACCATCGGTGCACTATTTATTCGTGAAATTCAGCTGTTAGGAGTTGGGAGTGGATTTAACATGCAGAGATAGGAATCTTGGCAGCGGAAGTCAGAATGTGGGAAGACGATGGTGGGGGAAAGGACAAGATGGTTCGTATTGATGGTATGGTCGAGTTTGTCAAAGGCTTCGCTTCACAGCCACCTACCATCGACTGGCTCTCGATGTTCACCGTCCAATAGCGGCCGGGGGAGATTGCAGAAGTGCCCAAGAAAATTTACGGGGGTTTTAATATTTGAATTAAAATACCTGAGAAGTTCGCTATGTTCGGCAGACATGCCAAATCAGAGTTTCAACGCGGCCTTTGACGCGAGACGCGTTGTTTGTGTTTGTATCGTGTACGCAACTTTGAGATATATAAACTATTTACAGGCGAGTGTGGGTAAAGTAAAAATTAGTATTATACTCAGGGTACTCTAGGAGCTCCTGTTATGTGCTAGTCTATTTTTCCATGGCCTTGTTCAAAGTTGTGAGCCACCCCTCGACATCTTGCATCAAAGTGAGCGGGATTGTGTTGTCGGGCTCGCCGTAAGTGGCAAGATCTTCGCGGTAGGTCGGCTCATACATCCTTTGAGGTCCTTCAGTTGTATCCAGCCTTGAGAGAGCATAAGATGGCTTACACTTGTCTTTCCGCAGGACCCATAATTTGGTAGTATACCGCAAGTTGGCTGTCAACCTCCGGCCAAAATTTGTCCTTGGATTCGTCTTTTGATTCATCCCCGCCATCGGGGGTCGAACTCCCTGTCTTGTTAAGCTCGAGGGCTATACTGCGCTGAAAAATGATGAGAATAAGAATATTGACAATGATGTGTGATGCTTACAAGAAGTGCGATGCGTTGATAGACAGCGGCAGTGGGCACGGCCGGGGATGTCCCAATACAAGCGCGTGTCAATGTCGCAATATCCACCTTGTCTTTGAGTGACGACACAATCTTAGACAAGAATTAGAATGGGACCACTAGTCACAAAAGCACAAACCTGGGATTTGACATGGTAGCGCTTCCCAGTCAAGGCCTTACTCAAAAACTTGAGCAGGACCTCGACACGGCCAGTCTCCATCGCGGGAGGAAGATCGGATATGCCGAGCGCACGCATAACACCCTGAGAGGATATATGAAGACCATGGACTAATACAAACTGGGAATACACTTACCACAATTACAGCAGCAATCGCGGGCTGCTCTTTGATATTGCGATAATTCTTGGCACTGGGAGACAGCAAAGCACAGTGAGCGTAGTCTTGGGCAGTTTTCTAAAGATGAATAGACTCAGGAAAGAACGCGTTGTTGCATATAATTAATTAATTCCTTACCATCGTAATATCTGTCAGCTTGAACTTCTTGTCTCCATCTGCCTTGATGATGTGCAACATATCACGGCACTGGAGGCCTACGATATGCATCTGGTACAAGTGGCGCATCGGGTTACTCGTCTAGAATGGTTATCAGGAAGTCTAATGGAGACAGAAGATAGAAGACGCGCCTTCAAAAAGATCTCGGCATCGTTGTCCGATTGGCCACTCAAGTTCTTGTGGCGTTTAAAAGCGCGTCCTTCTTCAAGATTATACGGCGCAGTGGGGTTGGCCAGACGACTTGGAAACTCATCGTCGTCGGCATCGTCACGCGAGCGTACTATGCCCGTCAACGGGTCCTCAGGCGAGGAACCATCGAGACACGACGCGTCCGACGCGTCGTCTGGATTGTTTTGGTTGCGCGCGGCCATCTCTTGAGTGAGGCGATCACAGAGTACCTGAGCCTGTACCATTTGGGCAGCATTCAGTACTGGGGTGCCAATCATGATGAAAGTCGAGAGCAAGGGATTTGAAACTCCGAATTTGCGAGCTCGACTTTGAAAGGTCACAAAAACACCTGACTGTGACTTGCGTGTGTCGATCTCATCTGGAAACTCACTCATGGCAAAGAAAGGGGCAAAGCTGAAGGACTTGGGGCCAAGTAAGATTGCTGCAACCCAAGTTTTCAGTTTATTAGACTCACCAAACCATGCTATTTTCTCAGATTGTGTCGTTGAGGAGGGCACCGCCAAGGTCTACTGTCTTGTCTGTCACACTTCATCAGGCGCAAATTTCCCTTCCTTAATCAATCGGAGCTCCTGGGCAAGTCACATAAAATCTCCTGCACATTCCCTTGCAATCCAGCAGGTTGCGGAAGCACAAAAAAAGCAGGCCGTTACTCACCAGCAATACAATGATCTTTATAACATGCCGAGCACATCTCTGAATACGCCATTGCTGCCAACTGACCTGGGTCTTGGCCGCCGAGCTCAGTTCCGACCAATCTTACTCGACGAGGATACAAATGGTGTCAGTGCAGCTGACTTTCGGGATATAATGATGGAAGAGACCAATTGCTTGCATGCTATCGAGGAGCAGGAGGATTTCTTGGCCGAGAATGCTGAGGCTCTTCGGCGTGAGGTAGAAAATATGCGGCTGCATCATCTAGAAGCAGAATTCGAAGGTGCTGATGATGAAACTATCCCGCGGCTTGCGCAAGAAATCCGGGACAATGGTAAGGACCTTGTTTTGCTGCCCTTGATTTGCCTTTTAAAAAAAATGTTGCTTTTGCAGACATGCTCCGTGCAACCGGCGAGGATGAAGACGAAATCAACAGACATTTCGGGGGTGTTCCGATTGACCACGACTATGCACCATATGGGAACAAAACTGTGAGTAATTTCTTCGGATTAAAGGACAATTGACCGACCAATTCCGGTCTGTTAGATGTGCTATTTAGATATACTCGACAATTTACCACGTCTTCGACTTTCATCCAGTCAATTGAAGATGATTTTGTGGATTATGGATGCTTGCGGAGCCAGGGATGTCCCGTCTTTCAACAAATTCAGAGCCATGCAAAAACACATTCGGAAGATGGTCGGTGTTAGAAGTGAAGCACATAAGTCGAGTCTGGGAAACTTATTTTACGTCAATGACATCCGCGACCTGATCGCGAAGGTCAACTTTCGATCCTTTTCTCAACTCGACCACTGACCTCTTCAGCAGGATTTTGCAAACCCAGAGGTCGCACCGCACATTCAGAAATACCCGGAGGACTTGCCAGTGGCCCTGTATCGGAAATCTGGCAAGTTAAGGAGGGAAAATGGCACGACATACCCCTCGACGAGCTCACGCCCTCCATCCTCGTTGGGCATACTCGTTATTATGTACATGAGGTCGCTGAGCTGTCCGATGGAAGGTGGATCATTCCTGCCCTCTGGATTGTTTCCAAAGGTAAAACCTATGTCGACTGCAGAGTTGTGGAAAGAAATGTAAGCTCCCGAGTATATTGTGTGCAGGCGCGCTAACGTGTAATCCCAGAATTTTGAGGTTCTCGCAGTCGAGCCGGAAACCATACGCATTCCTTTGGATGATTTAAGCTTCAATCAAGAGGCGCTTGAGAGGCGGTTAGGCCATTCAATTGTTTTCCACGGTAGTACATTTATTGCTTGAAGACCGCATGAGCTCACATAAGTGTAGAACCGTACAAAGAATATGCTCAAAGAATTCCAAATCGGTTTCGTTCCATCGACAACGGAGAAGATCTGTTCACTGTTTGGGTCCCGGTTTGGGCAGACGATGTGTCCGGCGCGAGGAGCAAACAATATCAAAAACATCTCAATGTGTACACCGCGAACGCAAATTTACCTGGTCAACTCTTGCAGCAAGAATATTTCGTTCGTTTGGTTTCCACCTCTCCTCATGCTGGAGCCTTGGAGCAATTGGAGGTAGTCGTAGATCAAGTCAAGTAAGCCTGCATTGCTCCGGATTAAATCATTTTCTGAACCTGTTTGAATTTTAGATCCACACACCTGAAGCCGTTGCGCACCTACAATGCCGACACTCTGCGCCCATGCAGCTTCCGATTGAATGTACCGGATGGGCCCGCCGATAACCCCCAACAAGCAGAAGAGGCTTCGCATATCGGCCATCAAGGCAATTACTTCTGTCACCGTTGTCTTGTTGGTGGAACAAATGAAGAGAAGGAGTGTCCGGATGGTTACCATTCCTTTTACCAGGTGAGCCTGTCGACGTGTTTTTGTATTGTATTCTGATTATGAATACCGTAGGCTGGGCGGCCCCGAAATGTCGAAGATATCTGCAGCTGTGTCCTGTCCCAATTAAGCTTGGCGACGTACGGAGTTGCTTCTCATGTCGACGCCTTACAAACATCAACTGGAACAAAGGACAAGATTGCCCAGCACTGGATTGATATCCTCATCGAGAAATCTCGCGAGATGCAAGCATCTACTCCTGGTCGCTCCGTAGATGGAATTTCAAATGAACTTCTCGTCTGGCTGGCTAAAGAAACTGATCAGCCATATAACCCTTTATTGGATCTGCCATGTGCATTTTTATTTGTGTCTTCGTCGTGTTCCCTATTGATTTTCTGTCAGTCTTTGACCCGTCCCAAGACACTCTCGTAGAAATTCTTCACACAATCCTGCTCGGCCATGCAAAATATACATGGTACGAGCTTCATCACAACTGGACGGCAGTGCAGCAGGATATCTTCACTATTCGGCTGCAAGGGACGAACCTCGACGGGCTCCGAGTCCCCCCCATCCGGGCTGCATATATGATGCAGTATCGTAACGGCTTGATTGGCAAGCACTTCAAGACTCTGATGCAGACTATGATATTCCATATCCACGACCTAGTGATGCCGGACCAATTTGCCCTTGTCCGTGCTCTCGGCGAGCTTGGGCCCATTCTTTGGATGCCTGTGATCGACAATATGGAGGAATATTTGGTACGCTCTATCGTGTTTTCTTGCTCGCACACCATTCCGGGAATTTACTTCCCTTGGCAGGCAGACCTTCAAAGATTAATTGACAACATTCTTGATGTGTTCGCCGCAATAGATCCTTCAAAAATCTTGATTAAACTCAAGCTTCATGTGCTTGAGCATATCCCAGATGACATCCGTCGGAGAGGGCCCGCTGTCCGTTTTCGACCGAAGTCTTTGAATGCTTCAATGCCATTTTCCGCCTCTGTTCTGTCCTCAGCAATCACCAAGCCCCCAGCCGCGACATTGCGGCCAAGTTTGCCGACCTAGACCGCGTGAAGCATATCCTGAGCGGAGGATATTGGTTTGATGAGTCCGAGTTGGCATGGGTACGCGGAGGAAAAGACGTCCAGCGTATCCTCCGAAATACTCCAATTATTCAGCGGCACCTTGGTTGGGCACCACCATTCTGGACCCCTGGGCAGATCAAAGCTGTCGCACAAAAGAAACAGGCCAAGCTCACAGCTCTGACCGCCGAACAGGCAATGCTCACCGGTGCAGCAAACCCAGCTTCCATCGCCCTCGACCCCGCAACATCATGGACCGATGGCACGAATGTTGCATCAGTGTCGGGTGACTGCTGTACTGTGGGTTCTTGGGCAGTTTTTCGAGTCAACGATGTAAGTGATTTTTTCTTGTGTGAAATAATATTTTCTAATAATTTCGCTGCACAGTTCCCCATGATTGCACGTCTTTCAAAGATTCTTTTACCAAAGGGCAGCAAGTCAGCACAAGGGATTCTCGTCGTGGCAAAGTACGATCCCGGTGAAGCCCTGCATCCACATTACCGCATGCCTATCCTCCTTCCGGATACAGCGGCACAACGCATATTGGTCCCTTCGGATGTAAGCTTTCAAAGCTCACACAGTTTCATTTAACTAACGAACTTCCAGTCAATCCAGTTCTCGTTCAATGTGCAGCATGACTGTCGTGCAAGCGAGTGTGATGCTAGTGGGGTTGCCCACCAAATGCAAGAGCACCAGCAGTCGGATAAAATAATCCACTCCATTGTGCACAAGGACGACACCCGCTTCATCATCAACCTGCACGGATTCCACAACGCTTGTCTTCTCCGAAAATATCTACCTGTCGCACTCACAACACCCCGACCACTTTTCGCGGATCGCAGACAACGGCATGACGAGCTGTCTGCCATCTTGACTGTCACTCAAAAAGCGAAGCGTGCCGCGACCCAAGAGAAAGCCGCAGCGACAAGGGAGAAGAACAAAGCAGCGAAGGCCGCAGGGACAGACACTCAGACGCCGGGCATCACAGGCCCGAGCAGTGTGAAGATACAAGACACGCAGGGAGCTCAAAAGCGGCCCCGCATTGAATAGCAACATACATACATACATTCATAGTTAAGGTCAATTTTCACCGTCTTCTAAGCCCCGTGTGATGTCCCTGCAAATCTCCTGAACCCACTCTATTTTTCGAATGCGCTTGACATGCTCGGTAAGGACTGTATCGGCGTGCCGGCGTTTATGGCTTCCTGCGCTGGCTGATAATTGGGGCTGAGCGGGCCCAAACAAGTCCTGAAGTCCATAAGCAATTGCAGCGAGTATACAGATTGTATTACACTCACGAGCTCTTCGGTCTTCTGGGCGGGCTTGGTCGGGAGTGCAATGGGCTCTACACGCTTGCTTGGAATGGGCTCTGCGTGTTCGCTCGGGGGTTCTTCTTGATCCTCTGCAACGCTCGATTCGGAGTTTGCCAGCCCATATAGATGATATTTGCGGGGCGCAGCCGGGCTGGTAATGGCCTCATCCCAGGCTGAATTGGGAGATGCAATATTGTACGCCCCGGTGCGATGCGCGAGGCTTGGAGTGGCGGGGCTCGGAATTGACATTCGAAGGGCAGCGCGCACGATACTTGATGCGTGTGATGAGGCCAACGGCGTTGAGGATGAAGACTCCATGTACAGGCAGGTCACTGTAATGGTCTCTGTGGTTGTTGAGGGAGCCAACGGCGTCAACAGGCGTTCTTTTATATATATCCTAAAGGTCAGGACTTATCGTCAAAAGGCCCTATAGAGGACCGCTGTCATGATTTGGCATTTCTTGGCCTTTCTCAAACCCTTTCATTCGCGCAATTCGCACTGCTCATTGCGGCTCAAACACATCCCCGGGTTTCAGATCAAACAACCAATGATTGAGGATATTCGGAACGACACTGTTGCCTGGTCGTTCCTCAACCTCCTATCAAACTACATATCATCGCCAGGGTGTCTATCCCCTGGCCTACTCCTATGTGTCCAACTGCCACTAGTCCCTGGACTCCTCAGTGTCAGGAGCACCGAACCCTATACGCTAGGCACACCCAACTCGATCACGATCGCTCTGGCTCCTCACTTGAACTCCTACCGATCATATTTCAACCATGATCATCTTTTGCCCACGATGGTATTTCAACCCCGATCGTATTTTAAACACGATCGCATTTCAACCCAATCGTATTTCAACCACGATCTCATTTCAACCACACCCCTTGCAACCGACATCTCGATCCTTTGATGATCAGTGGAGAACACATATTCATATGATCGGACCCCTTTGTATTCACAGTATATAAGTAGCAGTAGAATCTCCCTGTACGGTAGATTCTATCTCGTCTATTCTCCGGCCTTACTTTGGCCTTGACTTGACTTGTGTGTGACTTAAGCTGGTCTTGCTTCTGTCTGTCTCGTTGCCTTGGGTCCTGTCTTCTCACAGTTGTGGTCGTCGACAGACCCCTGGCCCCTATACTAAACTCTCTCCATCTATCCCTGGTTGCCGCAGCCCTCGGGCCCAAGCGGTTCGTTGTCGGAAACTGCTTTCACCAACTTGCATCCACATGTCGAGACACTTGCCTCCATGTGGATTAGCAAGGCAGACTCTGGCTGGTTACCCGGCGGAGGTCTGCATGGTCATAGAGCAGTGTACCCACAACCAACTGCCAACATGGAACACTGCTAGTGGACTAGAGTTGTGTGTGTCCGAGTACACTATATCAGTATCGGACACTTGTTGCCTACGAATTCTCGCTGCAAGCAACACAGAACAGCAACCCGGAATAACCCGCTTAGACCAGGTTATTGCTGCATCGACTGCACACCATTCACATGGTCCGGGTTCTGGTTCAACTTGCACGGGTTCTTGGCAGATGGTCACTTGCTATTCGATGCAGTGACATCTTTCCCCTCAACACCCGTGCTGGGACTGTGGCCACGTCGGGCTACATCACGGTCAGGCTGACCTAAAGCACCGTCGCTGACAACCGCCCGGAGGTTTGTAGCAACGAAAGGTCGGATGTTGTCGCGGGAATGGGAGGGAGGTTGCGACGGACATTCCATAGGCCTTCGGTCGTAAACATTGGACGGGAGTACGGTTGGATGCACCAGAAACATCGTGTTGAGAGCCTTGCGTGATGTGTGACGAACGACATCTTGAGGAGGTTTGGTTACAACATCGCTCAAGTGTTTTCAAGTTGAATGCCCAGGCAAGCTCATCTATTATATTTCTGTAGTGCTACTCAAGAATCTTTAGATAACAATCCCGTCCACTGTCAAATTCGAATTCGGGCTGGTTGGTGGTGTTACGACAGAGAGGGGTGTCGTAAATGGAATACTGCTAGTGAAAGATCGAAACATTCAGCTCAAGTCGTCCTCAATCACCGATTGCGTCCTTTGCCTCCTTTTGAGCGCCCAGCTCCGATTATTCTTGGTTGACCAGCAGTGAGTAACTGCTCCTCTCCTGCTGTCTTCCTGTTTATATCTCTGAAAACTTCCTATGAGTTGATTTGTTTGATACCCCGTGTCGCTGGCCGCGGGGGAGAGTAACTTCGGCTATATACATCATACTTTTTCATCTCTAATCATATTGTATGTTGACAAGAGATTATTTTCTTCATATTTTCTTGCCATGCCCCTAATTGACGGGGCGAAGCGTGCGGTTCACTGAGTGCACAAGGTTGAATATTCCAACGGTTGTTTGAATTCTCTTCCAGGTTTGTTATGGTGTCGGAGGAGAGGGATTTTAATTTTGAAGGTGCGAGCATTGATAAACTCATATTGTATGATTTGCTAACAACCATCTTGTGGAACCGCTCGTTGGACAGGTGCGGGTGCCCTTGCGCTGCGCGAATACCTTTGTATTCAATGTCCGGGGCCCGGAGCGTAGCGAGGGCATATCTTGTACATTATTTCGTTAGGCGATCTGCAGAATGAAGCTATAAAAGAGAATTTGTGTGCGTTTCAAGACGTACATCTTGATTGTCGCGTTGTTAAGTGCCACGACGCTCCAAATTCACCGCCTCATATTGAATTCCTCTTCCCACTAATATCGTTATCAGGTTCCTGGAGGTCAATACCAAAGAATTTGGCAGACTGAACATTGACAAAGATGGAATTTGGAGGCATAAACTCGCATTCAGAGTCTCATCGTTGGCCGTGGCGTAGGCGCCAAGAGCCTGCCGCGTCTCGGTACTTGGCAGTGCGCAACGATGTTGATGCTTAGTTCGGCTTGGCGCAGAATTCTTTCGCTAGCAACTGGCAGGAAAGAGACAAAAACTCTACCCTTCTGTGGCCGTGAGCTTAGCTGCTAAGAATCCAACGCCCTGCATTGTTCTGGGTCCGATTCGCGGTCGTGAGGAGCTCTGCGACAGTTCTTTGAGTGGATGTACACAGTGTAGAGCTCACCCCCGCCTAGTCTCTTATAAACAGACGCCACAACATTTTTTCAACTCGTACCTCGTTATGTTGTACCCCCTGCCCCGGGGGAGCGAGCATGTTCGACCTTCGGCAGTAATTACCGGGTTTCGTCTTTGGTTTTGTTTCCTTTGCAGCTCGTTTATCCTCGCTCATCTCGAGGGGACTGGTATCAACTGCCAGAGTGTGCGTGTGCCGATAGTTTGATTGATGCCGATGCTGGAAAAATACTAACGATGAATTACTGGGGTTTCAGCTGGATAGCTCCCGATAAATGAATACACTTCTATTTTTGAGAACTCTTGTTTAGTCGGCAGAAGCAACAACAACAGTTCAACACTTTCCAAATGTGAACCAGAACCCGCCTGCTTATCTCCTCCTGTGTCCAAGCGAAGAAATATAATAAAAACCCACAGAACAAAATTGCGGAGAGTGAAAATCTCTGAACAATGTTTGGCCGCACATACATACCTGTGCGATTTTGTATGATACATGGTCTTAAAATGTCTTTACAGAAAGAATGTCAGGTGTACTGTACATATGCTAGCGAGTCGAGTTCTTCAACTATCACAATTACAAGGATCAGTATCCAATTGTGGGCTCCCCCTCGAGGTGGCTCAGGTGAAAGTACGAGCGGAAGTCCGAGATTTCTTTATTTATTTTCTATGTCCTGCAGTAATCCAGCATTTAGTATCAATCTAGTCGAAAGGATGTGACTTGCCACTGAGTACTCGCTCCCCGCATCCCCAAACGAGATGTTCACCGCTTTTCGATGAGGCAAGCCAAAGTCAATGTCCGAGACATTACCGCTGACGCATTCACGAAGCCTCTGCCTGCCATTCAGTCTGCTCCGATCAGAAATATTCATGAAATTAGGATGTTGTGACGCTCACGAGGCGAGCATTGCGTTGGAGAAGACTATGTTTATAAAGTTCTGCATGAGATTAGGTTCATGGGCTGGCAAAGACCACCATACGCTTTGATTGAACTAAAAAGACGCCGGCCCAAAGCACTGAACAAAGATGCTGAACAATTTTTTCTATTGGCAAGCGGAACACCCACGGTCCGTCCGCGTCATGAACTGTGGTGGAGTTAACATGGGCCCAGACGAGAGATGGTAGACTCCTACCAGAATTATTTGGAAAACGCTGCCCGCACTGAACGGTGAAAATATCTCAGTGTCAACTCGAACGTTGAAGAAACCGTACCCCGAACTTACCTAGTGAGGATTGTGGATTCTGGGATTGTTGTGGCATCAGCGCAACGAAATGGCGACCGTGATTGAACGAATTTCACCAATTGACCACATCATAAGCGTATCCAGCATCGAACGGGTTCTGTGTCCTGATTTCAGTACAAAGGTCATGCTACGAGTTATTTACTCACCGCTTTGATTCGCACGACCGGAGATTCCAGAGACAGAAGCACAGCGACGCAGTGATCAGAAGATCCGTACACAGGTCAAGTGAGAGCGAGGTGGTGATTAGCCAGCGCCACTCCAGAAGGACAGTGAGGCGGGCATATTTCACCAAGAGCGCCCCGATCCACACGTCGCCGATGAAGCGGAAAAGCCCCAGGACGCAGGCAAGAGCCATAGTATACCATTGCCTCGAGAGCACGCAGACTCGGTTCGCGAAGAATGTCTAGAACATGTGCATGCTCTGAATTACCCGTAACGGCAAGGTATCCGGGCACTCACCTGAACTATCGAATAAATGAATCCGGAAAACAGGATTGGTATTTCTTCGGAAAGAGGCGGACTGAGGACGTGGCTGGGTTGACCATAGAATGTTATAGTTTGCAAATAAAGCTGCCAAGAGTTCAGTATCCCGCCTTGGATGAATCAGGGCCGCTCACAGCATGTAAAGCCGATATTGTTTGTCCGAGTTCCAGAACCCTGGATATTAATTTCGTGTCAGATAACGCGTGATTCATTGGTCGCGTCAATTTCACCAGACGAAACCAACCTGGATTGGGCCGGTGAGCAAATGCTTTAACACACTCCTCGCGCGACTCACGGTAGCCTTGAGAAGGTTTGAATCTTTGCGAAACCGCTCGTAATAATTGAAAGTTTGAAGCGTTTCGATCCCGAACAGGAAGACCCCCAGCACGGTGCCAATCTCAAGAGCACCGAGATTCCCGTTCAGGCCGAAAAGATCAATAATGGTGGACATGGAAGTGGGGTATCGGTGGGTGGGAAGACTCCTCGAAAGGAATGCAGCTTTTTCTACCTGACCTGAGAAGTACGCGTGGTAAAATTGTAATGGTTAAATTAGTCTGCTGATAGACGAACTGCCATAGCTTGGGATGGAATGATTACGGTGGGAAGGCCATCTAAATGCTGGAAACCGTCAATATGCCACCTGTCTGTCACACGGCCCAGGAACAGCAATTTTGTAAAGTTGCGCCCGAGTATTCCCTGCAATTAAATACATGTCTGCAGTCCAGTGACGATGGCTTGTGTGGTAATTTCTCGCTCACAAACGAAATCCGATGAAAGCTCCGTCAGAGACCGGCTAGCCAAGCCCCGGACTCCTTGAGCAAGTAGATCCAGAGCTGTTTGACGAGTGAAACGAGAAGATGCCGATTGACCTGAAGGTTCGATGATACAAGCCAAAGACATATCTGAGATACAGAAATCATGCGCGAAATAGCGCTCTTGGAAGTGATCCGAACCAGGACGTCGTGGATGGATGTGGTCGACATCAGAGTGTAAGTTCAAACGCCCTCATTTATATTGACCTGGTTCTCAGTCGACCTGGGTGACTGAGAGCGCCATGCATAGTATAAGCACCGAAGCTAATTCTCATCGGATCCCACGAGGCACTGTGTTGCACAGCACGCCCTGTAGACATGAGCAGATGGTGCGATGCCCAAGTGTAGAGGACCTCCTTCTGCCTGTCAAGTTTCAATTCAATCCCTAAATGACAGATGGTATGCATCGCAAGTGATGATCGTCAAAAGCAAATGACTTCACCTTCGCTTCGTTTCGCCCCTAGCTCGCACAGGATTGTCAAGTACTGAACTGTAATTTGATAGATAGAGCGACATGCAGGACCTGCAGACTGGACGAATCAGATGTAGCAACAGTAGAGGCTCGCGAGAGAGGGATTTGCGAGCAGTACTCAGGCTGAAACAGACAGATGATACATTGAAAACTGTGCTGCGCTGGGCCTAGCACGGCAGAATTTGCGATTATGCTACACGGGAACATCCCAGTATCCGAGACCACGGTATGTGCACCAGATCTGACTGACTTACGGTTGAACTTGACACGCCATAAATGCCGTGAAGCATGCTCCTCAAGGAACAAGCATGTATCAGCTCAATTTTCGGAGTATATGATGCGGAAAGAGGAGGGGATGGCGTACGGCAGTTGCCGCTCGCGATGTAGCTCTGACAAGCAGAAGCCCGATTGACAACATAAACCTATTCCACGATCCAAGGCGGTCAGATGGCGCGCTGACAAACCAGTAAGCTGGGCGGGAAGCAAGAGATATACGCTTGAGACAAGGCAGGGCGGCTGTGCGATACTGTTGCCCAAGAGATTTCCTGCCACACATTTGCAGCGAGACCTTTGTCGATGTGTCTGAGACAGCCTTGAATCAGTGATTGAGAGCAGTGCCGTTCACATAAGACCGCGAAGAACGCGCATTTCACAACGCAGAGCACAAATGCATCAGCGTTTCGTCGCCCAGGAGGGAAGCCATCGAGCGAATGATCGTGGTGCAGGTTGGTGGTAGGAGCAGAAAGGCAATTCAAACTCCGCTTGGCGCGTGATCCGGCACCGGGGCAGATGACTCGTCCGGGCCGCACTTCTTGTCAGCAACGCCCATCTGCGATGCTCTTTTGACGCTCGTACCTCGCATGTTGTATCTGCGTCTCCCGTTTGTCTCTGCGCCTGGCACGATATCGTTCAACATCTCCATGGCCTTTGCTTCCCCCCCTCGTACCCGCCGCCCTTTTTTGTCGCGGGATCAATCAATTGCAATCCGATGTTCTTCGTGCGCTCTGTCTGACTCGTCTCGCTGGGCTTCAAACATATCTGTCTTCCAGGGCCACTCTATGTAATCCGCCCAGCCAATACTGTCCTCTTACTTGTTCTTCCGCGATTTTGTGAAATTTTGGCTCGACAACCTGGCCAGTTAGCGATGTTCCTTCGTCGACTCGGAACGGGTGATAATACCACGTCCTTCGGAGAGATCTCTCAATACTAAGGGCCTTGCCTGGCCGATGGACCTCAAGCCGTCTCCTTCCGCGAGGCGCCTCAAGAAAATAACCGGGTCGGATTACTTGGCTTTATTCATGTGACTGACCGGTCAAAACCTCGACTTCTGCATAGGCTGCCTTGGGCATTATTTATATGCGACGACTGTATAGTTTTCGGACCCCCGCAACTCCTTGCCGTTCGGAGCTGTACGGCATGATAAGGAGCGTTAGTCCCGGTCCCATGACATGATTACGGAGGTACGGCCGCCGGGTGCCACCTGCTTGTTTCTGACATCTCAAATATATCCTCCTCTGTCTGCTCGACGAACGGATCTGCTTCTTCCCTCTTTGGTAAACCTCTGCGTTCCTCCTCTCAGGCTGGCCGCTCCGAGTCGTGATAGTCTTCTCCACCCCACTCCCAACCGCGTCACTCACAATGATGACGATCTCCCGCATTGTCTTCTCCGTTCTGCTTCTGGTGTCTCACCTGGCTACTCGATCTTCTGGATCTCCCGTTGTGCAGACCACCTATGTGGTCGTTGGAGGAGGGACGGCCGGTATGCAGCCGGCATATTCTTTCTCTTCTTAATTCGAGTGCTGATCTCCAAATTTTCAGGCCTGGCTGTCGCCACGCGGCGTACGCCTTTCAGTTCTCGTCATCTCCGCTAGTTGTTCCTGACCGATACTGCGCCCAGTTTCTGAGAATGCCGTGAACACTGTCATTGTACTGGAATCGGGCTCAGAGTACGTCTCTGACATGACAATCAATCAATCTGCGACCCATTCAATCTAAACTACTCTTCAGTGGATTTAACAAGTGAGTCCAGAATAATAATCAGTATTCACTTAGGTCTGCGTCTGACATCTGATGACGCCTAGTCCGAATATCGGCAACCTCAGCTTTGCTTCAATCCAATCCCTCCCTGGAAGTTCTGTAGACTGGAACTACACATCTGTACCTCTGAAATTCGCGTCGAACCAAACCATCGCAGAGCCCAGAGGTAAAGTCCTGGGGTACGTTCACATTCTCGTCTCGGGCCCGGGAAGAACACATCCCGTCTTAGCGGTTCATTTGCGATAAACGGCGCGCTGTTCACCTGTCCCAATAAGATTGACCTGGATCTTTGGGAATCAGCCTTTGGTGCAACTGGATGGTCAGTTAGCTGTTTCTCGGTTTTGCGATACTGACCCTATATTGTTGCCAATATGTCCTGTACCCAAGCACGTGGCTGTGCTGTGCCACAGCCCCCGGCGGCTATGTCATGCAACAGCCACCGTTCTGGTGCATAGAATGGATGGACAACTGTATAATGTTAAACAAGACAGGCCGCCGCTTCGCTCCGGCACAACTCAAGGTTTTGGATACAAATAAATTGATTAAACTGATCAAATAAACATGACTCGGAACGATGGTCAGGGCCGGGTGCAGCAGCGTCAAAGGTCAGGAACATCTGGATAGCAAAAAATTCCAACTGAGTCCGAGTTTTCGAACTTGGAATATCTGAGTGCCAGATAAGTTCATTGAGCACCAGTAGCTGTACCCATGATTTCAGGCGATGCTTACAGAGACTTGGGTGGGACCGTTCAATTTCAGAGGAATTCAGATATAGTACTATTGCTAAGCAGGCAGGTCAGGAGAAAGGACACATGGCGGGAATAGAATTGAGACATACCAATAAAATAGTAGATCATTGTGGTCGCGTTCGCTTGGACTACTCAGTACAGATCACTGCGCATCATCAGCACCGAATATAGGATGAATAATATCGGGAGAATGCACGTTACCCAATGATTACCAGGGAGTTGTCGGGCACATACTGTCTCGGGTCTTGCGGCACCCTCCATGTAGGCTGGTTCGGCCAGAAGATGAGCGAATTGGGAGCGCGTTGAGAGAAGAGCAACACAGTCTTGCAATATAGTGGAACCAGAAGAGCGTCGGCGCTTGATTTGAATGATATTTGACCCTTGAAAGCTTGCACGATAGGTGAGCGTATTCCGTGTTGGAATATCAAGCGGTGCGAACCCAGTACCGGCTTGATGAAGGAACGGATGCGGCATACGATGAGAAGTCATCGTATGTACGTTACGTTCATGGAACAACATTTGGACGTACCTGGCGTACGTTCATAATTGGCGGAACGGACATGGTGTCCGATTGATGGACCATCCCCAAAAAGGAAATTATGCCGTCACATGTTGGAACGGACGAGACTTACGTTCAGCGTTTACACCCCAGAACTGGAACAGACGATACATACGTTCAGTGGAAACAGCTTGTACCATGTGGAACAAGGCTGTGCATCATTGATGTAGAAAAGGTATAACAGCAGGGTAGTTTACACCTGTAATATAAGACACGATTAGACCCCCATCAATCCATCGTGTTCTCACCCACACTTCTTTCCTGCTCTCTTCCACTTCATTGTCTGCGCCAGATATATCCTGCCTTGTATATCGCAACATTCCGAACATATGCTGCTTGCTAATTGCAAAGTAGACTTGATCTGGGATTCTTGAACATATTTCTTGAAGGTTAGAACGATTTTGAAGTGCGTATCTTGCAGAATAGAAATTGCGCATTCTCGGGTGGGCACTGGGTTGTGGGAGAAGGGAAAAGACAGGTAACTGCGCACCAGAAAGACGACCTATTTATCTGGCACAGCCGGTGTGGGTATGATCAGACAAAAAGCGCCGGCAGTGGGTCATGGGTCCAAACATCTGATATCAATCGCTCTCAACGCGTACGTGGACTCTCTGCACGTCGCAAAATAGATCAGTAAGCGAAACAGGGAGGATTGGCGAGGTTTGAATGTTTCGATCCAAAAAATGAACAAGGAAGTGTCAAACGGGCAGGACAAAAAGGATTCAACTTCGGATATTTGGTTTGCGTACTCTCCCGGCAAGTAGATTCGGGCTGCGCCGGGCTGCGTGCTGTCCATGTGCTGTCATTTTGTAGGCTGCGCATCGGTCAGATGGCAAAAGAATGAACAGATCGTGTGAATGGAGGAAACGAAAGCCAGGCTAAAAAGCTGAGAGAGACCAATGGATTTGAGCAAAAGGAGAAAGGGCCAAACAGACTCAAAGAATCGCGAACCATTTGCTTAAAGAACGGTTAATCTAGCGGCATGCGGATAAGTACTACATACGCCCTTGAGGCGTTCCAATGAGAATACCTGGTTGGTCTTTGTTCGTGGCAGAGAGCTGAATATATCCAAAAGAAAAAAAGCAAGGTAATAGCAACAAGCTCTTGAACGACACAAATCATGTCAAATCATGTCATATATCGTGCGCGGAAGTACTCGTACACCCCGAAAATAGCAAGGATCAGAAGGAGCGTAAGCCGTACCAAGAGAACGATGTTCCAGCTAAGTGGTAGCTCCATGTCGTCGAGAGAGCAAAAGCCCTTTTCGACAAGAGCAAGATTTGACCCTGGAGTTGTGGGAATAAGTCAGAGAAGTACGATCTTTGCAAGATACAGACCCGATCTCTGAATTTCATTTTCATGGTCCTCATGCCTTCTGCGAACTTCGGGGGCCTCGCCTTCAGTCGTGCTGTCGATCCCTGGGACTGTTCAATCTCGAAATTAATTCGATTTATGCATAGGCCTTACTGGTTCACCATGTGTTAATGGGGCCTCCACTCCATCCCGGTCAATCACTTGGTAAAGGGCCAGCCGGAGGTGTCGGGCGACGTCCTGACTTTCAGGATCAAAACCCTTGCCCAGGTGAAATTGAGGAAGCCCAGCTAGATGCTTGCATCCCACGAAAAGCCGTAGATCTCCATGTTAAAGTCCATGAGCGGAAAGCCAAAGTTTATCGCCTCCTCCATACCCAGCCGTTCAACTCCAGATGGGTCAAGGGACCAGTAAGCATCGCCTTCATAGTCTGGGAGTCTAAACCGTCCATTGTCGGATTCAAAATCTGCTAGGGGACGTAGAAAGAGATAGCCCGCTGGTATATCCCCCACTGGTCGGGACACCCATTACGTAGTTCTACTTAGGTCTCCGTAGTTCTCCGTAGTCCCTCATATTAACTACGGAGAACTACGGAGACCTAGGTAGAACTATGTAATGGCTACACTTCGAACCAGGATTTGCTGATGCCAAGCACCAACACCCTCGTGAGTGCCTTTACCTTACTCCGACTTTGCATGATCTCAATTTCTGTAGCGCACGCTCATGTTTTTAAGGGGAAAGCTCTATCCAGCTTCATAGTCCACTGTCCTTGTGATTCGTTTACATTCCCACGGATTTGAACATTCACGAAGAACTAATTATCCACCCGAGAAGTATGGCGCACAATCACCCGATCCCCCTCCGCTCGGAGCCCCCACAATTCGGTCAACCACATGTAAACATTTAAATTTATGTATTGTTGTGCCTTCACGCACTCAATAATGCTAAATTATTTCCTAGACTCCTTGAATTTTCTTTCATTGCGCACTGGTGCTGTCAAAAATAATCGGCGAGCATGTGTTGCCACTCCCGGAGGTTACTCAATGACTGAATTGAATTTACTGCAGATAAGTTGGGGATAACAACATGAGGAGCGGAATCTGCAGTAACTTCAATTCAGTCAGCGAGTAACCTCCGGGAGTGGCAACACATGCTCGCCGATCGGAGGGGGATCGGGCGATTGTGCGCCATACTTCTCGGGTGGATAATTAGTTCTTCGTGAATGTTCAAATCCGTGGGAATGTAAACGAATCACAAGGACAGTGGACTATGAAGCTGGATAGAGCTTTCCCCTTAAAAACATGAGCGTGCACTACAGAAATTGAGATCATGCAAAATCGGAGTGAGGTAGAGGCACTCACGAGGGTGTTAGTGCTTGGCATCAGCAAATCCTGGTTCGAAGTGTAGCTATTACATAGTTCTACCTAGGTCTCCGTATTTCTCCGTAGTCAATACGAGGGACTACGGAGAACTACGGAGACCTAAGTAGAACTACGTAATGGGTACCCTTTGAATCAGGATTTGCTAATATTCATACAAACAATCGAGGTACGAGATTCTATGCGTTTCAAGCGTCCGGCTCCGAGGGGCTACTTCATACAGACCTTTGGATCCACGATGGCAGTGCAAAACAGAGTATCCAAGGATTTGACAAGCTCCATTCCCTCCTCGCGAATCTGCTGTTGAGTATTAAAAAAAAAAAAAAGGTATCAGACGAGAATCTGCTTCATGCTGCACGGCTTTAGGCAGTCGCGGGTCAACGCGCTCGCACACATAAACACCTGCCAGTGCGAAGCTGGGCCGGATCAATCCAGTGGTCGTTAGCGAAAAAGATCATTTTTGCGGCGAGGAAGGTGGGCTGGTAAATCTAGGCATGTTCGACGCATCAGAGCCCACCGAACGGAAGGCGCGTAATGAGCTTCGATATGCAGTCGTGGCGGCTGGCAGGGCGTCAACCAGCTTCTGATCGTCGAGGCGCACTCCAAAGCCATCGGAAAATGTTTTCACCGTGTAATAGCGAGCAGGGTTCGGGGGGTAAATGATGATAAAGACAGAGAGGCGGGGCTGAATGGATGGTTGTTTATTCAGTGGATGATCTTCCCGGTTCCCAGCGGCGGCACATATGGGGTGCTGCATCTGAACAAAGCCAGTATTACACAGCAAGTTCGCACTTTCCCACAACGCAAGAATGTTGTGGGAAATTTCAAAGGCAATACTTATGAGAATTCAAATTATCAGGAATCGCTACGGCACTCTGATTCGGTCCCGCTCCAAGAGCATGAATAGAAAGACTCCAGTGTAGAGCTCATCAGAGATCTTACCCCGTTTTTATGTCACACCGAGGAACGAGATACGAATGTGATAATGATCTGGTTAGGGGAGAATAGGGTGGACCAGGTTTGATACTGTGGATCAGAATTGGACGCAGGTCTGCTGCATGTGGCCTGTGGCCGTCACAACCCCTTAAAGCTCTGTGTAGCCGGTGAGTATAAAGAGGCTCTGAATTCTGGTTGAACTCCATAGCATTACATGTTCGCCACCAGCTTTCTCAATCTGCTTCTCGCCGTCTCTTTGGTCTTTGCTGCATCCCTGCCGGCTGCACGCACTACCACTTACCAGATCTGTGCCATTTGCCCTCCCTTTGACACAGAAGGCAACGCCGTCGGCGCCATTCCGGGCGGCTATGGATTGACGCCACCTGCGAGGTTCTGCGGGTAAATTCTTCCATTCGCCTTCTCGATGAAGGTATTGAAAGATTTGATTAGTTTTGGTGACCTTGGACAAAACGGGTTCATCACTAAATGCTTCTACGATGTTCGTATGCCGCTTTCCTTCGCGACTGATTCTTATTCGAATTATAGAATTCCGGTTCTCTCGTTCAGGGAACAGAGTTCTGCCCTCCTGGACCAATTGCAGTTGCCGAGCCACAGAACTGCCAAGTGGTTACAGAGTAGAGGTTTGTCGCTGCTAATCCACTTGAATAATGATCGATAATCGTCCTTCAGGTTATCCGGAAATAGTCGCTGTGAGATAGGGGCATTGTGAAATACAGCTTTGTATGTGCCTTGCAATTATTGTGGGTGACTCCATACAGGGACCCGAATCTATCACGGTGAAACATGTTGAACGGCACCTATACTAACAGTATCAACCAAGTATCAACTGTGAGCATTTACACTGGTGCTAGGTTGAAAATCTCATGTGAAAAACATGCCCGAGTACATCTGCCAAAGGATTTTCAACCCAGCGCTGAGTGACACCCAGCTCCATCAACCCCAACAATTATACATAATGTACACGGCAAACCCGGGCATCACAGGAATTTAATGGTCGATATACTTCGGGGAGGGGGACCGTTGCAGTGTGTAGGGCAGGACTTCACACTGATGTACTTCTTGCCAATCTCACCATTCTATCTTCCACTGGGCTTGAACTGCACCGAAGCAGACATTGCAAAGAGTGTGGGCATCTATTATCTGAGACCCCTTAGTGGGCCACACTAGTTACTGGGCCACTTGGATAATATAAGCCGGTGGGATGCATAGACCTAGTATTTGGTACTTCTAGGATGGAATACAATGTATGAGGACGGCGTGCGTCAAATTTGGAAGAAATTATTGGCGGCGATCAACAGCTGTGCCGGGTTTTTGGTCGGGATGACGGCGTGTGAACATCATTCCTTGTCTCCGAAGACCTTCTTCCGCTTGTTCCTCCACCAATTCCTGGCCAATTCACAAGATCAGGGGCTCGTCCTCATCCCTAGATCCAGGAAAATGATCTGCGACTATTCTGAGAGCAAAAAGTGTTCCCTCTCGCCTTGCTGAGCCCCAAGAAGACCTTGATTTGAGCTTGTGTAGCAGATTCTCGACCTCTCGACGGTGAGCCAACCGTGTATGCTGCGGACCTGAGAATTTTAGGATGCACTTTAGACACCAACAACTCTCTCAAAACGAAATCATGGGTTTCTAACTGCCATATTTGGTGGTCACCAAGGGATACATCCTAAAACGCCCGAATTTCGTTGGTGCGTATGTACGAACTTTTTTGAAGTGGTTATTGTAGGCCAGAGGTCAGCTGTTATTAAAATATATATGCAAATGCATCTTATCTATCGGTCCGTATTCAATTTTGGCGCACCAATGCACTCTGTGCTTTGCAGAGCGTGCCATTCTGTGCACACAGTGATTTCACCCCTTTTCCTCGGCTCAAAGGGAAATATTTAAGGTGCTTATATACCTCGGAAGTGCTCTGTTATTGTACAAAATATTGCAATTGGATGTCTTTAATAATTTGGGATACCTTGGGACAGCCGATATCAGTCCGAATGAACGATGTGAGGAGGTGGCCCACTAAGCCGTTTTTGCCGTTTTGGGAAACCGCCGGAACAAAAAATTCCGTAAGTCGAGAGACCATCGTGTAAATTCGCGGAAACTATTTCAATTCACTCACAGGATGAATACCTTGGTGCTAGACCCCATATAACCGTGTTTACCGCATTTTACGTGTGGGCTTGAGGTCAAAAAGGCCAAGGTGGCCCACTAAGCAGTCGCAGATAATAGTTTTCTGTCAATTCTAATCTCTGATCGACTCAGCAGAAGAACATTTTTTCAGAGGCTTATGATGTGAAAGGAAGAGTTTTGAATTGAGCTAGGATCAAATGTGACTTAGAGATGGGAGTAATGAAAGTTGTGGCTGAGATGGCACCATGGCTATACTAAATCACGCTTGGTATTTGCAAGTTAAATATTTTTCATAAATATCAAAACCTTGGTTCGGCTTCACTTGCATTGCATATGAACCATGGGACCATGAATTCGATGAATCTTACTGGAACCCCTATTTGTCACTGACATAATGAAAAGGCGAGCAGGAGGTGGGCGCCTTTGATGGAGGATTAGAAATAAATGACATGGATTAGGCCTCTTCTAGGCGGGAGATGAACCTCGGGGATTTATTAACAATAAATCCAAAATTTTATATCCTGTGCAGTGCAGGGCTGTAAATTTCTTCCGAATTTCTCGAAGATAACACAGCTGACGCCACAGCTTCCACATCAGAATGATCGCCACATGATGCCTATATCTTTGAGCGCCCAACTTCTCTCTCCTTCTCTCTCCACCACCATGGCCTACAACAGTCCCCGGGAACCTGAATTTACATCGGAATCGTCGCTCAATGAACCCGCCTCCGCCGATCAGCGCGTGCATCTACAACCGGGTCTCCTCAGCGGCGCTGTCTGATTGAGCTAGTAGATATACGGGCGCCTTTTTCCCCCGGGCAGAGAATTTCGTTATCGCAGACGGGAAATTCGAGAGCGTGACGAATATCAATCATCCTGCTCCGACTGCTTCTTGAGGTAAGGAAAGGACATTGCTTTCTGCATTTATTCAGAGTTGCGATCACTTGATAGACTTTCGAAACATCCCGCTTCGGGAGCTGGATCTCCTGAGTGAAATACGACTCGACCGCGCCACCTATCTAAGGGAAAGAGAGACACGGACAGGGAGAGACAGGTTCCGCGATTTGTCTCTGATTTAGATTCGAGAGAGAGCGAGGAGGGCCCATTTCCCCAAGTGGTATTGATTTTGGCCAGGCTACCAGACCGCCCGTCGGGTGGACTCGGTGGGATGGAGATCTGTAAATGAATGTAAGAAGGTGCAAGAAACACGTTATAGTTCGGCTGCACACACTTGCTGCGGCGTGGAGTGATATCGACTTGCGTCTGTTCTATTGCTTCTTGCACTGTAGAGACAAGGTACGCACTATGGAGGATGGGGACAACGGTGGTGGCACCGGGCGGACATACAATCTGCTCGACTCGTTAAAAGACCTGCGCGAAGCCGTGGACCTGGACTAAAAGACGCGAAAGAAAAGGGAGCATGGCAGGGTCATTGCGGAAGGAGACCTGGGACGACGAAGACGCCCCGGTGCATCCACAGACACTGTCTCTGCAAATGCGCCCTGTCCGCTTCAATGGAAACAAAGACCATATACAGCACGTGAGCCAATAGGCCGCGGATGATACTCTATCCAAGCCGCTACGTAACGATACGAGGCGCTTTGCAGATCGCTGGGTAGTAAAGCCTGGACGTGGCAACATCCCCGGGCGATTGCTGCGTTCCGCGTGCTTGCATCCACCAGATACACACGCGCAAGACGATAGTCCGGGGGCTCGAGACCAAAAATGTGTAGCACAGCATGAAATATCAGTGAGGAGGATGTGTGGCTTAGTTAGCTACACAGTGACAGTAACTAGTACACACCAGAGAAACCCACGAAGCTGGAAAGTGCGGCATGCAAAGCTGGCGGGATGCAGTTAATATGCTCAAGTACGACATCAGGATGGTAGAGTCTGCAGGTGGTACACAACAAAAGTGACTCGCTGGACGCGTTTCTGCGCAGAAGCATGGACATTTGCCCAGCTAAGGACGCGTCAATAGTTGGAATACAAAGGGGAAAGAAAGCCAGGAGAATTTTGTCCGAGTGGCAGGTATAATAAGCGCGGGCTGGGCGAGATATGGGCACCAGGCGTCGGGGGAAAGGATAAATCCAGCTTAGGTTGGTTTAAACCTTGGGTGTTTTTGCGGGAAGTTTTCTTAAATGGTTTAAACGGTTTAAGCCTATTTAAGCAAATTTAACCGTAGTATTACAGCCAAGCAGGTACACTACTAGTAGGCCCCAGGTGTTAGCCGATTTTGCCATTTGAGCCAGTTTAATCTGCTTAAGCCGCCGTAAGCCTGGTTTGGCAGATCCAGCCAATTAAGCCTGTTGACTGAACATGTTTAACAGTTTAAGCCAATTTAATCTCCTTATCGGTTTGAGCGATTTAAACCAGTTAAACCAATTCAAACGTTTAAGCAGATTTTAAGCAAATTTTAAGCCGATCGAACCCATTAGCCACCCATGGTCGCGAAAAGTCGAAGATATGAAGGACGCTATTGGGCCGAGAGTGAAATGGGTGTGGGGCACCCTGAATACTGGGTACATCGCGTTTGAGCCAGGAAATTCAGGAGATAGTCTGCCACAGGTGGTGGCATGGCCCGAGCCGCCGGAGCATGACATAACCGCTCTGAAAACAGTGTAAGTCGAAGGACAGGTTCGGAGTCACTGCTTGGTGGGACAAGATATGGCTGAGGATTCTAGGTGGAGGCAATAACTCGAGGAGATGGTGGTTTTAGACAAGCAAAGGCCATGTTGCATCTTGTTTGGTTGGCTTCTTTGTCAACTTTTGTATGCGCATTGTTTGATGCCACCGTGACTTTGTGACCTCACTCGTCTTTCTCTCTCTCATCTTCTGTGCTCCTCCTGTGCAAAGAAGCTGTCATAGCAGTGCCCTTCTCTCGTTCCCAGTCCCAGTGTTCAGCAAATATTGCTTCGTCTCCCATTTCTGTTGGCACTGTCCTCTGAGTCTTCATCCCGAGAGTCTTGTCATGCCACCACATTTTCCACCTTCAAGGCCAAAACGACTGAATGGGGTCGCAAACCCTCCTCAGACCTCCTGTTATAAAAATCTGGGATTCTTCTTGGGCTAGAATTGATGTGGTGGTGTTTGCGTAAGTGGCCAATTTCTTGCCACACAGCTGGGGTCAATCTTGCTATTACAACTGCAAATCAACGCGAACATCCCGAGTACGTTCTATTCCACCTTAATCATGCCATCCTTTGTGACCGAATCAACAGGATCTGCTCAACAAACGGTTCATTCACAACGCGTCGGTTTAATGGGCTGAAACGGGTGAATTCGTTGAATTTGTTAATCGGCGGCTTAAACAGATTGAACTGGTTGAAACGGCTCAATTGGTTAAATCAGCTTAATTGGCTTAATGCCTGGGTATGCCCCTACCGTACCTACTTTGCTGTAATACTACGGTTGAATTGGCTTAAAAAGGCTTAAACCGTTTAAACCGTTTAAGAAAACTTCCCGCAAAAACACTCAAGGTTTAAACTTTCCTAAGCTGGTGACAGGGAAAGGACGATCGTTGATGAGAGCAAAGGCAGTTTGATGCGCCTGTCAATCAACACTGCCACACCTTTTTTATTACACCACGACGTCAACCATTCATCGGAACGCAAGGTCAGTATTCCTCAAGTCCAAAACAACGTGCGCAACGCCGTTCTTCCTCTCAGATCTCTCCGGGCTTCACCTTGTGGTACAGACGTCCAGATATCCGCCCAGGCGGCCCAGCGACTTCTCGGAGTGCACCTGCGCATCTCCCTGTGCGCACCCGGCCCACTTCCAGCCGCGCCGCCATGCCTCCTCCATGTCTATTTGCCTTGTCGTCCCCCCGCTCATGCACGACTCCGCAATACCTCCCTGTCCGCGCCCCCATCCACGCTGGTGTGCGTGGTGCGACAGCCGATGTTCCAAGCCCAGCGCTCGCGCATGCAAAAGTCGTGATCCAGGATCTATCGGAACGAGAGAATGACTGACCGACGGCGCCGTTCGTGTCAACGCGCGGGACTCTTTGGCCTCCCATTATTCTAATGCTTTCCGGGCCCGGCGTCCACCACATCTCTCGATTGCTCCTCCCTCATGTCCTCGTCGTATACCCCAATCGCTTGCCCTCCGTCTCCCCAGATTCCTCGATCTCACGGCGGCGTTATAGATCTCGAAGCTGTCAGCGCGGTTGGTGTATACTTGTGTGGCCGAGTGAAGGAGAGGATACAAGTCACCTGCGTACCGAGTCTTTCTTCCATTCTCTCTCTTCCTTTGCACATGACGTCTTGCCGGTCCCCCTGCTCACTGCCAAATAAATAAGATTTCCAATTGCTCGCTCCCTTACTTCCTTCATCGCGTTGGGTGATGCTGATCCACAGATTAGGGTCTTTCAACGGCGCGGCACTCGCGGTTCGGGCCTACCTTCCGCCATGCCATGCCACACAGCTTCCCATCGTGCACAGTCTGGTGACTGTGATCCGCACTTTTACCCTCCGATCCTGCCGAGCTGACGGATACGCGAAGCGTGTCTGGCGCGCTGTATGGACGCGCGCAGTTTCGAGCGCTGATATCTGTGAGTCTTATGCTCCCCTCCCTTCCGCTCGTCCGTCCTAGTTTAACCTCTTGTTTCGCTCTCCTGCTGCCGTGCTAACGTTCTGCTTCTAGCCGGCGTCTTCCCAGTGCCGCACTGCGGCAACTAGTGGGATCATCGACCCGAGCGCGACCGAAGGGGATGGCAGGATGTGCGTTGGCTAACTGGTGCGTGTCTTTTGCATTTCTATTCCTTCCCCCCTTCTTTCGGCTGGATTTTTCTTTTCGTCCTGTCTTCCCTTTCCCGCTCGCGTTATCGTGCTCTTGGCCGGCATTCAATATCTACGTCGATCACACGGTAGGCCCTCGATGATACTCCAACCCAGCGGCGACCCGATCGCACAGTGTGGCGCTCACGAGTACGCTGTGGAGGCGCGCGTCGCTCTTGATTCTTGCGGGATAGGTGGACAAGGGCGATGTGTATACGTGCACCTTCTAGGGGTACGTGCTTGCCAGAAAGTCTGTTCTGGTTTCTGTCGTATCGTATTGAATTTGACCATTGTTCTCATCCACTGTCCTCGTTCGCTCAGCTGCGCTGATCTTTGCGAGTCAGATGCCACACACTGCGTGATCTCCGGCGTGAATCTTGCGAGCGGATGGTTTGTCCATCTGGTTGGGATACAGGAACCGACCCTCGATTTCTAGTTAAATTTTGTCTCTGCGATATCTAGCTTGGGTAAGAACGTGCCCGAAGCGGAAAAGAAACGTCTATTCAACGCCGCTAGAGCAAAAGTTCTTTGCTTTGACGCTCAAACTTCACGCATCCGACTGCGGTTACACCAAAAACGGCGGGGATTCAATTGGTTGCGCTATTCAATTCATGGTCTTTCTTGCTCTTTCCTATTTCTCAAGTCAATCTTCCTTGACGTTTTGGCACAAAGCAAAGTTCGCAGACTGTCGCGATCGTGATTTGTGTTTGTCCTCCCTCCATCGTGTTGTCTTCCACCCGGTGTCGATGCTGTTGCAGAACCTTTCTTGCACCCAAGCCCCCCTCACCGCAACAGCGTGAGCTTCTTCCATTCGATGGAATATAGTGTCGTCGATCTGACTCTGCACATATACTTCAGCAAATAAACCGAATTCTGCCATCGATTTGTGTACATCACATCCGGAGAATTGTAATGCGGCTTGTGTTTCTTCAATTATCGTCATTCTTCTCTTTTTCTGATCGAGCGTACCCTCCTCCGAACGCAATCTTACCGCCCCCATTCTGCGCTTTGCGCGTTGATCGTCGTTCAAGCCAGCCTCGATCCCGCCGTGTCGCCTCTACGCCTACCCTGTCAAGGGGAATGCTGTACGCGTGTTGGTAGTCCGCGGAGAATGTTACTCCAGAGATAAAGAAACGTGTCCGGGTTTACACATGGATTCGACAGAGAAAGGACGTAGATTGTAATGAATATGACAGAAGAGTGAAAGCGGTCTATATAGACTGATATCTGTGGATTTCTGGTTGAAATAACAAAGATATCGTTCTCCAGCCGTGAGCTACGATGTGGGCATTAGTTTCCTACCCCCCGTTAATCCGTGGCTCGTAGCATTGGGGTAGACCACCTGGGTGAGATAGGTCTACACTACCCTTGATCGTCGGGATCCATTCATGAATTAGTTAACCCCCAAACCCTTGTGCACCATCGAAATATGCCTCGAGACTGGCGTTCTTGCCTATGTATCGCGGAATTTCCTCGACCTTCCTCTCTATTTTCAGGGGGATGTGTCAGCCGTCGGTGTATGAACCAGTCAACCGAGGAAGACAATCTGGCACGTGGAAGGATGTAGATGCACCAATTGGAAGTCAACACGAACAACGAACAGATGATCCAAAAGCGCTGTGACCGTCGTTGACTACCGTGAGACCGTGTATCATAGACCTCACTGATGGATGATACATTGAGTATGAAGGAAGTCTGAGACATAGGGACGACCGGTGAGACGAGTGGCAGGGAGCTAGGGTGAGTACACTCCCTCAAATTATCCTTTGTTGGGCAGGTCAATCTGAGGGAAGAATCAGCGATCCAAAAACAAGAGGTCAAGCAATGACTCGACATTGACTTGAAACTTCGCAGTCTAGTGGGTAAGGTGTAATTTCAAAGTGGTTGTCTTCGGAAGGGGAGCCAAGGTTGGGATCCGGTGTGTAGGAAGAGGTGGGTGTACTCAAAAGAAGTAAATTGTATAAGCCACCTGACTTTAAATTGAATGTGTCAGCGTTCAAATGGAAGGCAAGACCTTGGGTCCAAGTCTAAGTTAGTGGGTGCACACGTGAGATTTATACAAAAGACTAGATTATCTCGCTTGGTCGACGTTGTGGCATGAGTCTGATTACGCAATTGAACCTTTGGCCGGAGCTCAAGTGAGTCCGTGTCCATGGGCCGGATAAGAGCAAGAGGCTTACTCAGCTGTTTGAGATTGTTCTTGGTATCCGTGTACTCATCTAACGTGAGGCCCAGCATGGTTGAAGGCTGCAGTCAAAGTTAGTACGTGCATGAGAGACTGACCTAGCTTGAGGGTATGACGGTATTTATTGTCAAAAATTATCCACTGACTACCGTGCACATGTTGCGATGAACATCTACTTGTTTCTGATGAAAATCTACAGCTATTTGCGGTACATGAACCTCTCAGGTGAGTGGTGAACAGGTAACTTTGGCACTGTTGTATCATATGCACACTGCATTCAACTAGAACACCTGATTTCAACATTCAACTTTGCTATATTGCACTCGTTAGACACTCACTTTGCATATTTACTCGGGATCAATCTATGCCGATCATGATCAATCCCACTCCCAACCCAGCCCAGCCCAACCACAACCCCAATCCCAAGCCCAAGCCCACAGCAGTTTTCCACAGCCTCATTATTTGCTTTAAAACTGCACCCAAGCTCTCCCTGCCCATTTTTCTTGAGCATTTAGTTACATTTGTATATTTTACATCAGATAAGATAAATTATAAATAACCAAAACCTAACCAGAAATATAACAGATGGTTTAGGCCGTTGATCATTCAGGGATGGCTGGCCAAATATACCGGAACTACTAAATAAATACCCGCCAGGCCATCTCTTTTCCTAACGATCGTGGCTGTATTCCCTGATTTGAATCTGCTGATAAACCGGTAAGATTGGTTGACGAGCACCATGTATGTATGCTTTGCTTTTTTTTCTTCTTCTTCTTCTTCTCGGCTGATAGAATCTTATCTGACTCTCCGTACGGGACGCTGGACGACTTTGGCAAGTAGGATGGTATATGGAGTCATTCAGATGTCGAACTTTTGAATGTCTTTGAGCCAACATTTCTGGTTATGGTTCTTGGCGCAAAAATCAACCTTGGTCATCTAATCTCTGGATGGGATTCTTGGCTCTCCCTCAGTGGGGAGCTTGCCCATAATGATGGTCCTCTCACTGCATTGTATCGCAGATATGTTTGTGGGATGTTACTCAAAAACCTTTAGACTTGTCGACTGTGCCAACCAAACTCAAGGCCAGCAGCTTCTATTCACCCCTTGTTCTCCCTCATCCTAAGTTTTGTGGGGAGATTGCCTCACACCATCCCATCTTTGCATTCCATGATCCCAAGGAGATGTGGTCAGTTACACTGGTTTTCCCAGCCAATCGTCACTGGAGTAGGTATGCTTGTTTTAAGTTTACTTGACTCCCGCATTTTTCACCAGGGTTCAAAGAATAATATGCTCCCTAAAATGCCACGTGAATTACTTGTGCAAGACCGGACCTCCCACCTAATGAAACCCCTCGAGGTGATTGATGAGACCCAGGCCCCGAAGTCGAAGAAACAAAGGAAGAGTGCAGATCAATGGCTGGCACTTGGTTGCATTGCTTAACTTGTATCTTTTTCCATATATTTCAACGCTTTCTTGTTGATTAGCACACAATCAAGCTGAGAGTATGTGAATTTTGTGGTCATCCCAAAATTTATTTTACGGATTCAAACCATATATCAGCCATGTATTTTCAATTTAGCAAGCATTATTTCGTTTGACTCACCTCAACACAACAAATGGCATTGGAGGAGAGCCAACAGCAGTCATGTGGTGAAGATTTAATTGTGCAAAGTGTGAGAATTAATGAAATACCACAGCAAGGATTTGGCACTAAGCATTTGGGACCCAGAAGCATTGGAGGCGTACCTATGATATAGCTCTGGAAGAGGAATCAAGTGTACCACGATCATCCTTATTTACTTCAATGTTAACGAAGGAGGTAACAGTTGGTCATGTGGTGTGAATCTGGAGGCCAAGTGGTGGAATTTGACCTCGGGCATCAAGGAATTTCAGACTGTATCAGACATGACATTCTCATCTGGCTGTGTCATATCTGGATTGACTCCTTTGAACACATTTAATTGAGGAGAGACAACAGCAGTTATGTGGTTACAGCAGTGTTTGGATGAAACTGTCTGAATTTGTTTTCAAGGATTGGGCACTAAGCATTTCTAACCCCAAAACATTGAAGGGACACCTATGCTACAGCTCTCAGAAAAATTAAGTGTACCACAATCATTCTCGTTAGCTTCGGGATGACAGAGATGGAACAGTAGTTAGGTGATTACATGTGATTGGTGTTCAAGAGCAGAAGTGTGTTCAATGGTGAGATTTCAACCACAATCCCTCAGTTGTTCAATATTCATTGATTAGGATTAGCTCATGCCAGCAAGAGATATCGGTGAAAAGTGGTACATCAGCAAGTAGATCAGTTGGGTCTGAATGAAAGGTATGTAGCAGGATAGGGGTTGTGTGGGTCATATATTTGGGAAAAGCAAGTTCAACTGAACGAACTCTTCTTGAGAGTTGGACCACTTCTGCTGGCCGATTTCAGCAGCATTGTTGTTAAACCTCGGTCTTTTGCAGGATGAGCAGGACCTCTACCTCCATAATTCTGTGGCTTTTCTTCAGTGTTTAGCTACATTTAAATATTGTCCTCTCACTCTTGTTGCAATCCTCGCTTCGCTTCGGCATCTCAGGGATCAAGGCAGTGAACACAACTGCAGCGTCGCCCATTGCGCGGGTAAGACAAACTATAGAAATCCATCATAGGAAAGATCATCATCGAACAAACACTTACAAAAGTTTTTTTGCCAGAGGGTCGGCGGACCCCTCTCCCTCTCCCTGGGAAAACTTTCTACTTGGGACTGATTGCTGACGGATTTTTCTGCTGCCATGTTCAAACACGGCCGGTGGGTGGGGGGTCATAGGAAATACTAAGACTATCCCGAGAGTATTCCAGTATGTATCTCATCAACATATTCTAGTGGCTGGTCAAAAGAACAAGGGCAAGAAAACCAGTATGAAAACAGATCTGACTATGTTGAGAATACTACGATTTGTGACGTTTGTGAGACTTGTACGTTGGGCAGATCCAACGCTTTGTGAAGTGCTCGTCTTCAAAATAGTGACGGTGGTACTGCGATAATATTGAGTTTGCAATTGAGAAGAAAATTGACGAATTAGTCGACCGCCAGCGCGAGAGGAAAAGGCTGGAGACGAAAGTTCGCGGTTACACAGAGTTACAGCCGATGTCAGTACCGAAGGCGCGAATCAGAAAATTACCGTTTTGGGGATTTTCTGATGTTCGCGACCGATTTGCCTATATCTCGGTGGGTTCTGCACGTATTGCCTTGGAAATTAGCTAGATAATTCGGGCTAATTCGGCTGCTATTAGTGATAGAGAGAAAGTTGCAGAAATATCCTATACTCAGTGAAATGGGTCTTGGGGTCATTTTGGGAGTCAATTCGGTCTACCAGCATCTGGGCATGTTGAAATGACCTAGATTTTTGGGAGGGAGGATTTCTATGCATTATAAAGGGGGTGATAGATTCAGAATCTTCAAGATATTAGTTTATTGTGCTTGTAATGACATCCAATACCCTGAAATCAGAAAATATAGTAGTATTTGAATCTATCCCGAAGCTCTCGGCAAATGTGACTCTATCACAACATTTATAACACATAGAAATCCTCCCTCCCAAAAATCTAGGTCATTTCAACATGCCTAGATGCCGGTAGACTCCCAAAATGACCCCAAGACCCATTTCACTGAGTATAGGATATTTTTGCAACTTTCTCTCTATCACTAATAGCAGCTGAATTAGCCCGAATTATCTAGCTAATTTCCAAGGCAATACGTGCAGAACCCACCGAGATATAGGCAAATCGGTCGCGGACATCAGAAAATGCCCAAAACAGTAATTTTCCGATTCGCGCCTTCGGTACTGACATTGGCTGTAAACCATATCACCAAATATGCTGTCAACCTCAGCAAAGACAAGAAACCAAGGGACACATTAACTTACCTCCGTCGCACGGATATTGTGCCTGAAAGGGGTAGCCGGCGTTCATCTGAAATGGCAGAAATTGCGCGGGACTACCACAATGACCTCCAGTCCGACGGGATAGGTGTCGACCTAGAAGAACGGGAAGCAGCCCGCAAGATAGCCTTGGATCTACTTCCTCAACCAAGGGAGGGCGCGGATATGAAACCACTAGCTGAAAAACTGACTGAAGCCGACGTTGTGGAGGCTCTCGTGGACTCGGCGGCCGGAAAAGCGGCAGGGATAAATGGGCTTGCAACCGAATTTTGGCGACGTCTAGAAGCTATCCATAGAGAAAACAAAAAGGATGAAGAGGATGGTGTGCCTAAGAGGAGGACCTGTGACATTATCAAGGTGCTTACCTGGGTCTTCAACGACATTGAGGAGCATGGCATGATGGAAGGATCCAAATTCTCGTTGGGCTGGATGTGCCCCCTTTTCAAGAAAAAAGACAGAACAGATATAGCAAATTACCGGCCTATCACGGTACTAAACTCGGACTACAAAATCTTCACTAAGGCGCTGTCCAACAAGTTGAGTAGAGTAGCTCCCTACCTGATCCACAAAGATCAATCCGGCTTTATGAAGGGACGGAAGATAACCGACGCCATCTACCTAGCAATGGAAGTTGTTGACTACTCGGAGGACGACCTACAAAATGGCGTCATCGTAGCTCTGGACCAAGAGAAAGCGTACGACAAAACCCTCCACCCCTATCTCTGGGACACGCTTCGCACACATGACCTTCCGGAGCTATTCATAAATACGGTGAAGGCTCTGTACAAATTTGCGGACACGCACATAATTGTCAATGGCGAGATAAGTTCGTCCTTCCGGGTCACGAGAGGGGTACGCCAAGGAGACCCGTTATCATGCCTGTTATTCAACCTAGCGATCGAGCCATTAGCCTCGATGTTGCGGGGTTCAGACCTCAAGGGGTACTCCATACCTGGCGTAACAGAGAAGGCCGTAGTCCAGCTGTTTGCAGATGATACTACAGCCTACCTGAGTGAATACGATAGCTTCGAGGATCTAAATAAAATTCTGGACAAATGGTGCCTCGCATCAGGGGCCCGTTTTAACGTTACGAAAACTGAAATCATACCTTTTGGGACTCCCGAATTCCGCGAGCATCTACTAGAGACCAGGCGACTTAACACTGATGATGCCCCCATCCCACCCAACGTCCACATCGCAAGAGAGGGAGAGGCTGTCCGAATACTTGGGAGTTTCATTGGGAACGGCGTCGACGCTTTCGGTGTCTGGACACCGGTATTAGAAAAGATCGACTCTGACTACGAGAGGTGGGCGAGCCTTAAGGCATACCACGAGTGCACCCGTGGGTAACTCGGATCCGTGGGAACGAGTACTCAAGAAGAAAAAAGCCATACTCAGATCCGTGAGTATAATACCCACAGATCATATGAGTACTCATGAGTATTGAAAAACCCGCAGGTACCTGTGAGTACCTATGGGTTTTGGTTGTATTTTGGTGATTTGGTCGCTCAAACACACCTCATTTACGTTGTAGAGTGGTATCATTGCTCTGAACTCATGGAGGTACCACCTAATTAAGCTGTACAGGCAGTAGAAATATATATTAGGCAGTGTTCTGAGTCCGAGTACTCGTGAGTTTGCAAAGCTTTCAACCAAAATTGATACTCGGATCCGTGGGAAACTTATGGCCACAGGTACTCAGATCCGTGAGTATGGATACTTGTGAGTTTTCCCACGAGTATACTCATATTGACCTGCGGGTAACTCGCACTCGTGGTATGCCTTAGCGAGCCTTAACCCCACCTTAACTCTGAAGAAAAATGCCGATCAAATAATAGCGGGCTCCCGCTCACAGTACCTGGCACAAGTTAATGGAATGCCTAAGGCAGTGACGAAGCACATACTAAAATCACAAAGGGAATTCATAAATGATTCCAAATCGTCCATGATCGCACGAGACACACTTATGATGCCCCGCGAACAGGGAGGCATTGGTCTGCTCGACCTGGAAGCACGCAATGAAGCACAGTCACTACTGAAGGCAGCAGCCCTCGCCGAATCAGACCCAGGAAGGAGGTCGCATTAGGCGTCCATCGCTCTTCACAGTTTATCAAAACACATAGTTAAGTCACCGCTAGTAGCTGAGGAAGCAAAGACGAACCTAATGATCCAGAATATAAAAGTGAACCAACGCGCCCCTCCGAAGCTACACAAGGATATGGTAAAGTGCTTGAACAAATATGGAATCAGATTCGAGACGGTACATCTCTCTACTGAAGTGCAAAGGGAGCTGCCACCAAGGCACCACCCAGGTGAAAATGGCAGTAAGAGGCAGATAAACAACGGCGAAAAGGCTAGTTGTCTGCGAAACAACCATGCCGCTAAAAAGGTCGGTGATGGCATGGACTTGACCCAGCGTCTCGACGACCCAGCGCACGAAAAGCAGGCTACATGCGAATGCTTAGCTTGCGAGGAAGACAGGACGGGCCGGGGATGTGAGAACCCCCATGCGTGCGCGGCAGCAGCAGCCTCCCGCTTGGGACAAATCCTCGAGAAGTGGGTCCCTCTGCCGGGCGAAGCCCGAGATTTCACACCCGGGAATATGCGTAGAGCCCAGAGCGAAGAAACAGGGCTGTTCGTGGCCCCAAAAAGAATAGAGACCCTCGCCCAGGGTCTTCGCGCCATGACTCGTAGAGTGACTGAACTGCCAGAGCGCAACACCCCACCAATACGACGAAGGGGGACAGTAGCAGCACCAGCCCCAGCAGCAGTGGAAATCTACATTGCCGGGGCAGTACATGCACCTTCAAGCACGAGGGCCCGCGCTGCGGTGGGAGTTTTCATCGAGGACGAAGATGATCGGAATGGAGTTAAATGCATTCCAATTACAGGAGTACAGTCTCAATATGCGGCAGAACTATTTGCAGCGTTAGTAGCTGTCAGGATGACAAATAGTGCATCGACACTTACAATAACCAGCACCCAGACCTACGCCAGAGAGGCTATGAACAAGAAGCTCTCTAGCTGGGAGCATGAAGGGTGGGTAGGAGTGCCACACCGCGACGTACTGCGCTGCCTATCCGCCGAGCTCAAGGCTCGAAAAGCACCAACTATCTTTAAGGTAGCGAACCCCGGCTCCCCTGAGAGGGCGCGATGCCGACTTGCTTCTGCACTAGCTAAGGGAGCAGCGAGGGTGCGGACTGAGGAGCAATGGGAACTTACATTGCCTCCAGGCACGGCTCTCCCCGGCTTAAGCCTACAAGGAAATAAGCAGCGTGTATTCTATCGCAGCATAAGGGAAATAAAATCGGACATACAAGCCCGGGTCCCACGACACTCAACACAAAAAATGCTCCAGACTGTAAGAGTAGCGGCGGAAGAGACCTTTGGTAGGTGTGTGACTGATGCCGAAATATGGAAGGCCATGTCATTGAAAGACTTCCTCCCGCGGACGGCGCAATTTCTCTGGAAAAGTATCCATAGTGCCCATCGTATAGGAAAATATTGGACTCACATACCGGAATGTGAGGAACGCGCTATATGCAGCGGCTGCGATGGTGTTACCGAGGACCTGGAACATATCCTGCTGAAGTGTGTGAGCCCGGGCCAGGAGACTGTCTGGCGGGCAGCAGAGTCCCTATGGCGGGAGAAAGAAAACGACTGGCCAGAATTATCCCTGGGCGTCATCCTGGGTTGCGGCCTTGCGGAATTCCGCAACGATAAGGGGAAGATCAAGGAAGGTACGCAGAGGCTGTACCGGATCATAATATCCGAGTCTGCCTACCTGATATGGAGATTACGAAATGAGAGGAGGATCTCGCGGAACGGGACGCCTGCCTCAGAAGAAGAAATAATTAACAAGTGGAAGTACACTATAAATCAGCGACTACAAGTTGACATAATGTTGACCAACCGGCCTCGCAAAGGGAAACACCCCGCTCTAGCGCCCCAACTGGTACTAACCACATGGTCCGGAACACTGGACAATGAGCGGAACTTACCGGCTAACTGGCTCCGGGAGCCCAGAGTTTTAGTGGGTAGTCGCGCTTTCTTGCAGACTCACCCCCGGCGACGCAGCCGTGGAATTAGGTGAAGCGACAGTCCCACACTACCCTTTGGGTGTGCGCAACACATTTCTCTGGGTGGTGGAAACCACTCCCAATGGAACTAATGTTTCAAACTCTACAAACCGGAAGGGTTAACCTATTGTTAATTGCGACCGGCTAATGTACCACCAAAAAAAAAAAAAAAAAAAAAAAAAAAAAAAAAAAAAAGATAATATTGAGTTTACAAAACTCAGCATTGAAAGTATATTGCGCACCCATCCAGATTCATAACCGCCCGCATATGTGCATGCAGAAAACCGCATAATGAGGATCTTCTTTTTGGGATTAGGTTAGAGGTTTGCCGCAATTGTAAGTAGGTATCTGCTCATAAACACCGTGTTTGCGTCCGATTCGGGTGGCTGGTCTGGCTACCAAGGGTGGCTCCCAGTCGGGATCTGCAACAAACTCATTGACTCCAGGGGGACTATCCCCTGAAGCGAGCTCTAAGACGTCATCAATACCACTGCGGTCGCATTCATTGGGAGGGTGTTCAGTGCCTTTCATGTACTCCAGTCCTTCATCCTCGTCCTCCAAGGGGTACGACTCTGGGATGTGAGGATAGAGAGACCTGGATGAGTTATAAGCAGCTGAATACAACAGCGGGATCGGCGGCTTGCGATGGTGGGATCGCAGAGCCAAAGTCCTCGTGAATATTGGCGTGTGGTGAATTCCTTGCAGCAGAATCTCTGGCAGTATCCAGCAAAATTCCTCATCATCCCAGACACCTCGGAGGCAGCGTGTTCGGCCGCCGCGGCGTCGCTGAGTCATGTTACTTGGTCTGTTTATTTCACTGCGCTTCATCTGAGGTTTCTCTCAGGACAACTATCAGTGGCCTTTCTCACACCCATTATCCCCCCCTCAATATCCTTCTCTGTCCCCTATTCATGTGGTTTCCCTCAACCAAAGGAATTTTGATACACCCCAGCGACCCTCAAGACATCTTGACCACAACGATCAATCCAATGCCTGCCAAGATATCTCAAACGTACTCTTCCAGCATCCACTGATGATTGAATGGAGAAAATGGATCTGTCTATACTTCTATCCTATGCCTCCGAGTCGATTGACTGCTTTGACTGAGCTAATTAGAGTAAATTCTCGATATCTTTTGTGTTTCCTCAGCTCTCCAAGAACGGTGATCCTTTGTTGCGAGTCTGTTCATCAGATATTATACTGCCAAGGACGTTGTCCATTGACTCACACTGTTTTTTTAAAGCGAACTGTGATGGTCTTATCTGTACTGTGAACAGATTTGAGTACAGGGGACATTGCATATGATCCCAGGCATGCGGCATGCACATATGTATCGTACAGGACCCATATTGACTGGAATTATCATTCTAGAGACATTTTGGCTACAAAGGACATTCTGCTCATGCTCTCAACTGGCATCTCGGGCATCTCGGACGAGTTAAACTGTATACGAAACCTCTTCAACTTCACCCAATTTGGGGCGGGTCCCACATTTTTTTATAGCCTATAGTTGCTGCTGCATCTCCCATTCAACCTATGATGAACCCTGACTTGAGTTCAGGTTGATCAGTTGGCGGTAGTGGAAATTGAATGCCCAATATTCCATTCGAAGCACTTCCATTCCCAGGTTACATTTTCTGAGCCTCTCTCTAAGGTCGAGGACCTTGTTTTGTCGAGCCTGTGAATCCATGCCATCTGCCAGAGTCAATCATCCTGCTTCGATGGAGGGACTGGGTGGCCCCTCGGCTTTGGTGAATTGGCAGGTTATATATTTCTATAAATTTTAGTCAGTGGCAACATCCATTGAACTGCCTTCGCCGGAGCTAAGCTGTGAAGTGAAGGTACATCTTGTTTCATTTGTCATTTGGGTGAGGAATTGATGATGGTTTCCCAAGGGTCGAAAGAATGACCCAGCTTCGGGTGTGGGATTGATGGCCTAAGGGTTGAACTGATGTGGGTAGCACAGCCAACCCAAGTGGGAATTGATAGGATAACATTGGGTCACCTGTAAACCCCATTAGGTACCCGTGACGTGTAGTTTGTACAGATGTTTGTTGTACGATGTAGTTTAAATGTGTTGAAGCAGACTTCTGTAGTGTACACCTTCAGAAGTAGTCTATTATGAGTAGACTCTGCCCTAGTACAATATTGTGAGTTAAAAGTACAGAGTAGACTGTAAAATAAGGTATTTGCAGCAACGCACTACATGTAAATTAATACTGTTCATGTCAACACGAAGCTGTAAATATTCTGGTTGAGTTGCACATGCAGATTGTTGTGTGTTCAACTGCTCTTGTACATATTTTTTGACGAAAAAAGCTTTTATAGATGCATACAAAGCCTCAAAAGTACTTGACCGTCAGTTGAACAGACGACATTGTAGTGTTACGGGTGGGATGCTTACATGAGTTGAGATTCTTGCTCGTTAAAAGACGACCGAATGAAGCTCTTAGCTGAGAGCTGAAGAGAAGACTTACGGTAGTGCAGGCTCATATCTGGGGATCGGCCTTGGAATACAGCGGGATGTCAGGAACCATAGTAATCTGCAAGATGAGCAATTCACATACCCCCCAATGAATCGGAGCACTTGCCGCAGTTCCCGCTTGACTCCAACGCCATGAGTGTGGGCATTCAATCTTTGTCCCAGTCTGGGAAAAAAGAAGCTAATGGAAAGTCAGATTGATGGAAAACAATAGGTCTGGTGTGTACCTCGAGTAACGTAACATGGGTTCAGTTTCAAAGGTCTGAGCCTGTTCAACACTGATCTCCGAGGTTGCGTCAATGTATGAAGTTAATAGGGAAGACGTACCCAAAGCCCAAGATATATGGCAGTAGTCTCGATCAGAAGTCAAAACTTACCTCAAGGTTCACGGTGTCTGGTGTGTGCGCTCGCAATTTCGGTTCCAGTGCGAGAGTGGAATCAACGACACCGTAAGAAGTTCGTATGGATTGAGGGGATAACTGAGTACGCACCAAGTGTGACCTGAAAAGACCGTCGTGAGTAAAGCTGAAGGCAAAGTCAAATAAGGCTACAGGTTACCTAGCTACACACGTCGCGCGGATTGATGTCCGACTCGACTCGATGAACTGAACCATACCTGCCGCGAGGCAACTTGACAACTCAGTAGATACGACACAGAGATAAAAACTACGGTTCACTGGCCTCGTTCGGCTAAATGAAGTTCTTTCAAGTAACATGAACCGATTTTGACAACCGGCCGCAACGCAACTGTGACTTGTACAACTAAGTCAGTAAATCCGAGAGCAATAACACACGACTTCGTTGGGCTCAATGACGTTCATGTTGGGAGTCTTACAGAGGTCAGCAGACAAATGAAATTTCTTTGTAGGTAAGGAAGTCAGCAGGGACTCCAGTCGTGGTGAAAAGAGCAATGATACCGAGCGCGTGGGGCCCCATGTGAAGGAGATTTCGATAGGCAACTCACTCAAGGCATTTGCGGTCAGAGATGAAACATGATAGTTCGCGTCCTGGAATGAATTGAAGGTCAGCAAGCATTCAGTAAGATGGGGACGAAGACATACCGAAAAATGAACACCTCAAGTGCATTACTACGATAAAAGATAATCAACTGGCAAAATAAGAGCACCCGATTCCGGATAACTACAGAGCCAAGTCACCAGGACGGCGGAATACTCGAAGAAACAGGGTCATGGGCTTCAAGGAATTGAAGACGAAGGGTGGGGGCACTGAATCGAATGATACGAAATATCGCGCAGTGCTCTGTGTGATCATAAGCCATAAATTTGCGACAAAACTCAAGGCAGAAAAAACGAGCACACTCACCTTGTTTGGCCCGAGCGCGAACGTGTTGGTTGTGGTTTATAGCATGGGAACGTGTGCCGAATCGGGGAGTGGGATACTGCCGAAAGTCAAAAACCGTCGTTCAAACTTCGAGAGAAGGAACAAAGCCCGGCCGATCAGATGAAGTACCCCAAAGTAGTCAGTATTGAGCCGGGGGTGCCGGTGAGTGAATCTGAGTGGGCGGGAGGGAAAAGTGGGGGAAGGCAGCAGATGCTAGGTGTACTAACCACTGCTTAGGCCAGGTTGTATGCACCTGAGATGCCCGTGACGTGCGAACAATTCTCACATGCGACGCGGATGGGAAGATAGGTTAGCGAAGTCATACAATTCATGATAAATCAGCACGCACAGGACCGATCGATGGTGGGGAGACCAGAGGCGCCAGGACGGGCAGAGGAAACCAGGGCAAAATCTGCAAAGCGTACATGAGCTTCACTCGAAGCGCGGGTTGCATTTGCGCTAAATAAATGCATGGTCAAACCTGGGGAGATGAGGGATCAGTGAAGGACGAGAGGAAATTTATTCCAAACGAGTTAACAGAGTTGATTCACTCCACTGGGGGCGGGAGTGAATGGGGAATTGAGGAGTGACATCCTCGGGGGATGGAAATCGACAGGCTATCGTCAGCGTAGAGATGCAGTGGATACGGACACAGCTGGGTGGGGCATCTAGTGATAATAGCCACGGCGGCGTAAGCCAAAAGTAGCGCAAGCGGAGATCCAGCGGCGGGCAAAGGCTTTAGTTATGATCCCGCAGAGATTCCCAAGAGCAAAAAGAAACCAAATTCAAAGACATACCACGGTGGTGTAACACCCAGTCCAGGATGAGAACTTGCTAGGAGTCCGAATGGCATTAGGATCGTCGATTAAGGCCGCGATTGAACGGAATTTTGGGACCGCTCTCAACCAATTATCGGTAGACTTGATACCGCTTGCGATACAATGCGCTGATTGGCGGCGCGCGGACCGCTCAAAAGGCAGTTTGATGGGCTTGATGACGGGGGGCTCGACAACGGCTGGGTTCAATGATTGCTCAGAACTTGGGGGCTTGGATAAGATCAGAGGGTAGCTAGAGGATTGAGGGGACCTTGAGCACTTGAGGAGACTGCAGGCATTGAGAGGCGGGGCTCTTGCGAGTCTTCGTGTCTTGCATGGGAAGCGGGGGATACAACAAGAGAGGGATTAAATTTGATGAAGGCCCATGTCTTGGACAAGATGTCTTGAGGAGAGAAGGCAGTTGAAGAGAGGAATGTGAAGGGCGGGGGATGGGAGAGGATGAGGGTAAGAGGCAAGAAGGTTAAAACTGAACACACAAAGACGAAGTAAGAATCGAATTGCCTTGCGTAGAAGGTTAATTCCCGGTCGTCCGCTTGACTTGTATAAACCGCGTAGGCCGCAAAGAGCTCCACAGATATCGGAGGAGGAGGAGGAGGCGCGTTCTGTTTCACGGGCGGACCTTGAATGGAGCCAACGTTGTTCGCTGGGGCAGGCACGGCACAGGTGGAGGGATTCCCTGCGCTCTTTGTCTCCCTGGGCTGACCGGTCTGGGCTGGCGGCATGGTGGTAGAAGGCATGAAATAATAGTCCTGGTAAGCGCCCGTCAATTGACTGAGCGGGAGAAGGCATGAAAGAATAGCTCCGGTAAGCGCCCGTCAATTGATTGAGCAGGGTTTCATCAGCCCACGTCACGACTGCCGAACCCTTCAAACGCCGAGCCGTGAATGGCTGGGAGTACTTAAAACTGTCGTGCTACGCTCTGCGTCGCCACCAGACAAGCTTCCCTCTCCGCTTTGACGCCTATGGGTCAATCCAACTCAGCATTTGCGTCGGACGTGGAGCGCGCCCGTGCCACACGGGTGGACCTCCAGCTGGAGGAGCTGACAAGATATAACATCCCCGAGGGCTCGATGACCGTTAAAGACTTCTACACCTGGATTCAAACAGCTGACGTGTCGGTGCAAGACTCGCCCATCACGGATATTTCATGGTGGCAGGAGGTCACCGGTCTCAAGCACCAGTTCATCCTGTTGCGCTTTCGGCACCCGGGACCAGACCGCTTCTCCTACCTCAAGCTAGAGCGGGCGGGAAAAGCCCTCGCAAGCATGCATCCGCTTGCAATTGATAAAGCGACAATCTCGTCAACCCCAGAAACGTCAGACCCCGCTTTCTTCAAGCAGCACGAGCTCTTCTTCGCTCTGGTCACGAACGACGATCTTCTTCCTCCGGGCATTGAAGGTGAGTTATCCCTTTTTCCTGCGGCTTTGGCTCATGTACGACGAGGAATGCCCGCCTTTGTCGACTTTCTCGACGAGAAATGGCGCGGTCCTGAACCAACTCTGCGGGATCTCGGACGCTATCTCACAGTCATGGTCTCTCGCGAACCAAACTACAGCCTCACCGGGGGCAATTGTTTCTGGTTTTCCCGGAGCATCATGCACATTATCGGCCTGCGACACTACTCCTTCCCGCTCATCACCTTCTCCATGGACACCAGCAAATTTGTTCTCCCTCGAAACGCCGATACCACCCATTACGGGATCACGGGGATTAGCGAAGATGACTGGAAGGCACATGACCCATCCTCTATCGGGCTCCTCTTTCGATTTCTTCACTACCAAGAGTGGCGGAATGGGATCCTTATGGTACGGCGCCTGATGTTGTTCCTCGTGGGCCTCATCACATGCGGCCTATATGTAGGAAGCAGATACATGGTTTGGCGCTTATTCGAGACTTCTGGAACATCTCCCGAGACTGCCGAAATTGCGTCGTACTTCATAGCCGCTCCTGTCGCCATAATTGGTGGGCTCTTTTCAAAGCTCGTCATCCGTAATTCGGTCACTCAGCTCTTCACTTATCTGAGGATACGGAGAGCCACCGAGGCTCTTGTGCGAAGTCTGGGTATGTAAAGCATTACGTTCGTCTCAACTTGCATCTCACGCCATCGCCAGACTGCGATAACGATCCAGAGAGTGTTCGCGGAGAGTTTATCCCACCCAAGATCCCCCTCGTCAGACAGGAGTTGGGGCCGGGATGGCTTGTGGCGGAAACGTACACGATGCGCGTCAGCACGAGTGTGCGTACACTTCCAAGTCCTTGGGAAAGAGTGAGCGCAGTCTTGTCCATCCCACCCGCAGAATTTGATAAACCTCGTGTTTCGCAGGAAAAACAAATATATTTCCCGGCCATGCAGAAATATGAAGCGGCGCTGAAGAGAATGCGAAGCTTATTGCCTACCATTTCCGAAGATGATATTCCACCATACCCACCTGTTGCCCACCTGAAACCATCCTTGACGGACAGTGGTGTACAGAGCTTGTGAAAATCATGTAGTGCGTGTCCATCGGCTGACGCATTCCGGTCGGGCGCTGAGCTGACGAATTTTAAGCTACAGAATGCAACATCTCGTAGCGAATATGACCCTCGGTGAGTAGTTCATCCCTTCCGCGCCCGAGGATCTCCTAAACGCTCCCTCCCAGGCTTCATGGACCTAAAAACCGGAAATACCACTGCCATCGCCTCCGTTGCGCGTGTTGTGTGGTGGGAATTTACGTTGGGGTTTGCGCGACGGGAACGACGGTGACTTCGAGAAACATGTGGCAATTGAAATGTTCCTCATCTCGGTCTGAACACGCCGCTCTTTTGTATGCAATGCTGGGCAGCGCTCGAAAATTCCTCGCTGATATTCACAAGCGTCGGCCACAGCGGTGCCAAGTACTCATGCTCCTTCCACAGGCATTGTATGGGCACGATTCGGCTGAAGTGATGGTGATAGTGATCAACGTTGCATGTTTATTCCGCGCAGGCGTCAAGGTGATGATAGTCAGTTGATTCACCCGGTTAACCCATCGTTTACAGCAAGTCCTCGAGTAGTCATGGCCTGTACGTGCGGATTGTAGAGCGCTCCGCGGGTCGACCCGCAACATTAATGCTTCTCCCGTCCGTCATCGGTGCCGGTACTGCTACTTATGGCATTTGAATGCAGCAAAACTCAGCGAACATTTCATAAGCGGGTGCCGACGCAACGCCGCCTCCGCCGTCCATTTCAAGTCACAGGTGGTTTGTATAAATACCATCATGCGGAGAAGCATCCCCTCTCATCCGCCCTCAGATATGCAGTCTTTCTTCCTCCTCCTCGCAGCAGCTCTCGGTGCCAGCGCCACTGTCGCGCCCCATGCGCCGCTGGTAATCAACACCCCGTGCGCCGTCCCCCTTCTTCGTTCCCTTGCTCCCGTACCTAACGCTTGCTGCGCAGAACTCCCGGTGCAGGTACGTTCATGCTTCGTCTCGCTTCCGGCGCCACTAAATCCTCCCGCAGCTCAGTGCGAGCCCCTGCTGATCACTTGGTCCGGTGGAAGCCGTGCGTCTCCTTGTTCCCTCGGCACGCGGATTCCTTACGTATTCGATATTGGGATTTTCAGCTCCTTACGTGGTCGTAAGTCACTTCCTGGATTGTCCCAGGGGTCCTGATTGACTTTTTTCTTCTTTTTTTTTTTTTTTTCAGGCGTATGCACATTTGTTGCACTATAGTCCTCACACTAACCACCATTGTTCATCAGCGTTCAAACCAACCCCATTCAGCCGCTGCCCATCGCTAGCACTGGGCCGGTGCCGGTTACCGACACCAGCTTCACCTGGGTAGTCAATGCCACACTTGGTGCAGAACTGGGGTACCCAGTGTGTAAATACCCGACTGAGAGCTCCACCCCTAAGGCAATCTCTCGTTCTCTTGGTCACGGACGAGGAGAACGGGAGCCTCCACACCGTTTCAAGTGCGCCGTTCACCGTCATTCCCGGCGGTACGTCGTTTTCTCGGCTCAGATTTGCTCTTTCACTGACTTGTGCGGTGCTGCAGCCGGAGATGGGTGCATCAATGGGAACTGAGTCGAGATGGGCTCTTCGTACGCACTGTAGCAAAAGTAGCAGCGCAAACAAACAAAGTCTTTGAACGACGTATATAGACTCGGAGGGAATGACCAAGAAGGCCCGGCATGTCATGCAAGAACGCAACTTCGTCGACCCATGATACTGATAGGCACCCGTTCAACGAGTGCAGCTGGCTTCAGAGTCGAAAATTAATAACTCACCAATCGGGAATTTGGCTGCAGTGTCTACCTAGATTTTAAGTGTGTTCATTAGCCTCCGATTTTCGCCACTGTTATAGATTATTTCTACAATCTCAGTGATATCATCAATTATACGGTCTGCGACCGTTGACAATCTTGGGGCACGGAGAGGGACATTACTGGCCTATTGCTATAACTACACACTGCAAAATTGCTACCACAGCCAAAAACCCCAGTCTGCACGGGTGACCATCCTTTCATTTCCCCTTTTGGGACCTCCACCAGAAATAAATTCGCAAGGCGACGCACATGTCCTCAAGAATTATGCCAATGGGCTCAAACCGTTCGCAGGATACGCGACCGTCCTATAGAGCTCATAACGCATAGTAGTTGGAGTACTCTACATGGCTACCAACCGGCCAAAATGTTCAAGGTCCCCGGGATCCCCCTATTAAGTTGCCGCTCAGTTCTATGGTACAAACGGGTGGCTATGCCCAAAACACAGCCACAGGTTTTGCACTGCAGAACAGAGCGGCAACTTACAGCCAATGTCAGTACCGAAGGCGCGAATCGGAAAATTACTGTTTTGGGCATTTTCTGATGTCCGCGACCGATTTGCCTATATCTCGGTGGGTTCTGCACGTATTGCCTTGGAAATTAGCTAGATAATTCGGGCTAATTCAGCTGCTATTAGTGATAGAGAGAAAGTTGCAAAAATATCCTATACTCAGTGAAATGGGTCTTGGGGTCATTTTGGGAGTCTACCGGCATCTAGGCATGTTGAAATGACCTAGATTTTTGGGAGGGAGGATTTCTATGTGTTATAAATGTTGTGATAGAGTCACATTTGCCGAGAGCTTCGGGATAGATTCAAATACTACTATATTTTCTGATTTCAGGGTATTGGATGTCATTACAAGCACAATAAACTAATATCTTGAAGATTCTGAATCTATCACCCCCTTTATAATGCATAGAAATCCTCCCTCCCAAAAATCTAGGTCATTTCAACATGCCCAGATGCTGGTAGACCGAATTGACTCCCAAAATGACCCCAAGACCCATTTCACTGAGTATAGGATATTTCTGCAACTTTCTCTCTATCACTAATAGCAGCCGAATTAGCCCGAATTATCTAGCTAATTTCCAAGGCAATACGTGCAGAACCCACCGAGATATAGGCAAATCGGTCGCGAACATCAGAAAATCCCCAAAACGGTAATTTTCTGATTCGCGCCTTCGGTACTGACATCGGCTGTAATAAGTTGTGCTATAAGACGAGTTTAAAAATAAAATTTTAAGACTCGTAATTAGAATCAGGCGCCTTTGAATCTTCCTTCAGTGACTAGATTCGCCTGTCGCTTTGTTTGGTATACATCGAGTACACGCGCAAAAGATGAAATTGCATATTCGCAGCGGCGTCATCGTGCCGACTATCCTGAGCGCTCCCGCATACCCTAGATAGAGACCGTGACCACGTAGATTGATTATTTCCAACTTGATATTTACCCAGTAGGCCCCAGCGAGCGCTGAATTATGGCCTAATATCCACATGGAGCTAGCTACCTTCAAGCAGCCAGATGCCCGACGCGGTCTGAGTATTTGGGCACTGAGCAGTATCGTAATGTTCCCGGTGTCGAATGTCGCACCGATTTAAAGCCCAGTGGGGGTTGATCCCTGGAATTTTCAAAACCAGACGCAGTATGAAGATAGAATTCACATAACGCAATAATTTACCGGTATAACAAATTACTCGCATCGTAAAGGTAGGTCAAATTACGCCTGGCCGCCCTGAAAATTAAGCCTCAATGCTCAAATTCATACCTATGTCATAATTTCCGGCAGTCCAGCATTTGGCCCTTCCATGCTTTCAACCCGAATCAAGGCAATATTGGGTACATAGGAGGACATACATCAACTGGCAGCTACTACTAAGAGCTCGACGGAATTCGTGAGAAACGGCCAAATCAGACTGCGATAATGTTGTTGGCAACTTCAACCATTTTTTGCTCCCTTCCTGTATTCAAAACTCCCCCGAACCTTTGGGCACGTTCAATGTCGTGAGATGTGAGAGCTTTTGGTGATTTTGATCAGTCACAGCAAGTCTAATATCAATTTGGGTAACATTCTGTGTTTGCAATGATCTTTCAAACAGGGTTCGAGCTTCACTCCAGAAATATGTGGCCCTGGAAACAGCACCGGCCTTTTTTGCAAGATCTCCGAGACGGAGCATGCACTGCGCTCTGCTACAATGGACATCCATAAATGTGAATCCTTCCAGTGCGACAGTAAAAAGGTTGTGTGCAGTATCTTCATCTGCATTAGAAATGAACACATCCCCCAGAAAGAGGAGGGCCTTGTGGAGGGCTAATTTCGCATTGAATTTCTGTGCATACCCCAAATACACCATTGCCCATCTGGATGCATCCAAGTCAGTAACCCTCCACCGGTGGCCATCTGCGAGTCTCTCCAAGCAGTAGGAAACACCTTCAACATAATTTCCCAGGAATAGATTGAAATATTTCTGGAATTTGGATTTTGCAGCTAAATATTCTCCTTCTCTAAGATCCAGGTCGGCTGAAACCATATCACAAGAAGAGAGTGCAGTAGCTTGTTTCAAAGTGCTGAATATTGTTTTTGCTCTATCAAGGTGTCTTTTCACCTCGTGCGTTCTGGCCCCAATTGTAATATCGATTTCGACAATGTTAAGGAGAGAGAATGCATGGTTATAGGGATCTTGTTCGGCTGAAACACTTTGGACGGCCTGAGAGTGAATGTATCGAGCCTCAGCATATTCAGATTTTGATAGATGGATGTCTGCCACGGAGCCCACAAGATACGCATCGAAACCGCTAACAGCTCTAGAGGTACACAGCTTGAGAGCGTCTCTTGCTCTGTTAAGCAGAGACATTGCATGTTTATAGTCTCCGATATCTGTGAGGCCCATTGCTTCATACCGCAGAGCTCTTGCTTCGTTGAATACACTGCCGGACAGCTTGGCAAGTCTTGCACCCTCCCGAGCATACCGTTGAGAAACTGCATAATCTCCAGTTCTCCACTTTATCAGAGCCAGCTCAACCAGGATCATTGATTGCAGATTAGTGTCTCCAATATGTTTTGACATTGCAAAAGCTTTCTCAACAAATGGCAGACCTGTGGATGTTTGATTTGTATAGCAATAATAATATCCTGCAGTCATGTAAAACCGAGCTGATGTTACAGTTTCATGTTAGATTAGACATCAAACAATGGCAGCCAACTTACATTCAAGGACTGGGTCATTAATGACCCGGCAGTGAGATATGGCCTGTGCAATTAGGAGTTCCGGGTTGGTGATAGGATGGAGAACATATGAGTCCAACATTCCTACAATGAATGAAACCTCGAGTCTGTGATTGCAAGGCTGAGGAAAAGCCCCTGGAACACGGTCCATCAAGACCACGTAACCATGCCCGTTCAGCCGGGAAAATTTGTTTAAATCGATTATGCATGTTATGACATTTGCAACATCTGGATTTTCTCGATCTAACGCCTGTTGGAGCAGTTGTCTGATATTTCCAAGATTGGGAGTCACTTGGTTGGTTATTCCATGTGTTTGGCGGGTACCAAAGGATTCTCGGGTCAGCGTCAGAAGTGACTGGAAATAGTTCTGAACTCGGGAGGTCAACAGAGATGATGGCCTGTGAAAATGCTGAACATATTCTCGAATGGGCAGAAGTGACCTCAGGCGTTTAGTATCATCGATATATGCCAGGAAGTTGCTAGGAGGACACTCTTGCATCCAAGAATATTGTTGATAGGAAGTCCACTGTGGACCAAGTCAATATCCGATAGCCCATCTGGCAGGATTGAGAGAAGGCTCAATAAATCTCTGGACCCAGGGACAGACGTTATCCGTGGACTTGAAACTGAAAGTGCAATGGATGCATCCAAACTAGACCTTTTATCATGTCCATGGGAGAGCAAAGAGGTTCTTTCTGTTTCCCATTGGCTCAGGACACTTGAACAGCCTTCATAGTCCACCAAGTGAGCAATAAGATCAATTGCTAAGGGCATATTGTCTGTGAGCCTGAGAAGTGCATTAATGTCCTCCATCTTATGAATGTCATCTGTGATATCAATGAAGGTCTGCTGAGCAACATCATCAGACAATGGTGTCAAAGGTGGTAAGAATGGATGGGTCCAGAAGACTTTCCCAGGCCTCTCGGAACCTCTCATTGTGATCTAAGCCCAGACTAAGATGTACGGTTATTCAAAAGATATCATCACTCACCATCAATGCCAATTGTGAGATATCTGTAAGCAGAGCAAGGAACTCCTCAACCCCGTTGCGAGATGCTGTCGGCTCCCATGAAGTATCCAGATTGTCGAGGATCAAGAGAGAGTGGGACCTCTGAGACAAATGCTGGACAACAGCCCGTATGGGATCTTTTCCGGGCTTCAAGCCTATGTGAGACCCAATGAGAATTGCAAGCTCGATGTGGCTCGTGGCCGAATCACAGGCAACAAAAAAGCGATCCCCCTGGTGTGCGACAACCTCCGGCTGGTGTAATATCGCTCTTGCAAGAGTTGTTTTCCCCATTCCACCTGCTCCGAGAATTGCTATTCTAGGTGATCCTCGGAGAAGAGTCTTGGTGACAATTTCAACTTCAGATTCACGACCATGGAATATTTTTGGCTTCGCTGGGAGCAGAGACAAGGAATCCGAGCTTTGAATTATTAGGATCAGAGGAGTGGAAGACATATGTGGAGCACACCTATTGCGTGAGGCATTGACAGTCAGACACATCTAATACCCAGTTAGTGATTATTCAGGAAGACAGGGAAGTGAGGATACAGAGGATGAGCCACTCGAAATTGAATCTTCGGATAAAGTGGAAATAAATTCCATTAGACCTTTGTGCATTTCATCTGTCTGTTTCTTCATCTCCTCGATGCTGTTAAAGATGGTTGAACCGGCCTCAATCTGTCTTCCCCGTGAGTCCATGTCGTGAGATATCATCTTGTCTGACCTTAAGCACATTCATAGCTTCGCGCAATCCTGACCGACAATCTTTAAGCAAAGTGTTCATCTCCCCCTGTCGGAAGAAATATTTGATTCTATTTCCATCTTGCTGTGCCTCGACAAAGGCATGTATTTTGTGAAGGGTTCTGGGTCAGTACATTAAGTGACAACTAGTTCCAATCCTTGCAATCGACATACTCTACAAATTTTCCGATGTGACCCAATGTTGTGGGTGGTAGAGTCCCTGCCATCTCGGATTCAGATGCAGATTGACAATGGCGTGCAGCACTCCATAGATGTTTTGCAAGAGTTCGACACAGTCATCTTTATTCCTTTTGATATTCTACACCAACCACTCGTAAGTCTCGTACGGTGTCTGAATGGAGATTTAATTCACCTGCGCCGCCGTAATAAGATACGAAGTGGTGCTTGAGATGGCCCAGACAAACGGGGTCCCGAATGCATCATTGAGCTCATCCAGCAGGGGTAGAGCAGAACTCAAGCACGTTATGGCGTTCATCACACGAGTCTCGGAAACAGCAGGCTTGGGAGGCATCTCGGAGCAATGAGCGGAGACTCGGAATGAACTGCCTTTAACTGCCTCTTATACTCCTCGAGTGAGGTTCTCTGTCACTCCAATACGGACGTCCCACGAGTGCACGCATGGCTCTTGTCTTGCCTCCAACTTTTGTATCATTCAAGGAACGAAGAACGGGATATATTTGGGGTAGCGATGTATTTACAGCCAATCAAGGACCAAATCAAGGCCTGGGCATCTGCGGACCACAGCCTGCCGTTGGTTCTATCAGAGAATCTGCAAAAATACTGGATATATCGTCGCCCATTGGACCAGGGAAGGGTGGACGAGAAGTGAGTAGCCTCACGTTGCGGGGTACAATTCCCCACGTCCCTGAAATACAGCACTTCCATCACGACACCACATGCACTCCTTGGGCGACCCCCACAACAGTACCTGTCGTCTCACCGGCGTGCGGTAGAAGCCCGCTGAAGGGGGCAGGCAATTATTCGCAGCGAGGGCACCGTCTGCCGGCGCACCCCGCCTCAATCTACGCGTAGCACAAGCGTATTCCAGCACGGCGGAGGACGCGAGTTTTTGACGCCACTGCGGCAACACCAGGGCTAATACGGGGGACACGCTCCGCATAGCGACTCCAGGGCCGTGCTCGTGCGCGTCCACCATTCGCACATTTTGCTCGTTCTCTGACGCACACGCGTTGTGAGTAAATACTTCGCTGCAACGAGCTCCGTAAACTCCGTAGATAGATGAGCGAAGGAGGGAGGAAAGGAGCGCGCCCACACGACGGGCACGCACCATCAAAGCCGCGGGCCGGTGCTCGCGCGACACCTCCTCTCCTCCTCTTCTAGGCGCACGTCCCGAAGAGCGCCCGACCCATGCGCAGCGCTGCCCACCATCGGCAGCTTCAGGCTCGCGCCCTCCGCACGCCGGACGACGCGGCCACGCCATCCGGGCATCGCTATCCGCTGCCGTTGCTCGAGCGATGTCTCTACGCTGCACGGCCGACGCATCTCAGAGTCCATCGCGCGCCCGCAGCTGGCGTTCTATCATGGCCACCAGCAGCCCCGCACTCCCCCAGCCCGCGCCCACCGAAGAAGGGAACAGAGTCGGGAAAAGAGCGACGCACCACGGGTGGCAAAACCTCTCCGTCTACTTTGGGTCGAGCAGCGGCTCCGACGGGGATTCGAGACCCGGTAGGACCACAGGAGATGGTTGATGTCTGCGGGACGTTATTAGCGAGCGCGACAAGGGCGAGCAAGAAGAGGGAGGCGTGAAGTGAGTGGACGAGAGCGAAGCGCAGAAGGCACGGCCAGTCGCAGGTATGCACCCCGCCGACGGGGACGCGTCCCTCGTGTATCTCTACCCGCCCTCCGCACGGTGGCTCATCTACTGTGCACGCTCCGCACGTTGTACGCATGATCGGAGGTCAAGCGCAAGCGCACGCAGCAGCGTACGCTGCCAGGTCACAGGCCGCACACGTCCATCTCATCCCTGGCGGCGCACGTCCCGACTACCCCGATGACGAGGACGTATCTCCTGCGTCAGGTGCGAGCGCTACGCATCAACTACTGGCCAGACAAAAGAGGGGGACAGAGGGGATGATGGACGTACTCGTTCTCCCTGATCCTCGTCTGCTCGGACGTGAAAGCGACATAGAGAGTCTGAGAATCCCGATATGCGCGGTGACGGCTGAGAAGATGTGGAAGCCTGATGTCTGCCACCGAAGCAGCAGAGGGTAGCCTGGGCAAGGAGAGATCCTGATGGAACGTTAGCGACGAGACGTAGTCAAAGAGAGGAAGGGCGGGATGGAAGATGGAAGATGGCAGTGGGATTACGCAGTCGCTGCGGACACGGGGCCCCGGCGCGGCATGGAAAGCCTTAGACGTGGAGAGGCACCGCGTGAGAGAAGCGCAGGAGGCAAGCAGGAGATAGGGACGACGAAATGCCAGTGTTGTCCTTAAGAGTTAAGACTTAAGTCACTCTCTTTATAAAATTAAGCCTGTCTGTCTGAAGCCTTTTTAAACTTCGCCATCAGCGCTAACCTTTTTCGTCGAGCTCTCTGTTTCCACTCATGCCGTGCCTGCCGCGGCCGCGCAAATCCCACCATCACTTGACATGTACAGCCTCGCTCCTCAAGCACGTTGTTTCTTTAAAGAACGGTTTGTGGACTCCCTACGCCTCACTGAAGTGTGGGTAGAAGTGGAGAGTGGAGTGGAAGTGGACAATGGGTGAAAGCCGCGTCGGCTTCCCGGCGCAATGTGAAAGAAGCAAGGGGTACCCACCAGAGAATGCCGAGACACCGGCTAATGGTATGGGGGGTGGCTCGACCGTCTTATTTCACTTTTTGGAAAAAGTTGCAGACCCCTCAAAAACGTGTTTGAGAAGGTCCGAAAAAAAATTCATTTTTACCCCCGCAAAATTTCGAATTTTTGGCGCTTTGTTACGGGGCATATACTGTAAAATAATTCAGGGTCATATCTCAAAAAAATGTCACCACTTGGCTGACGGAGGCACACCTTGGGATCACCCAAAGAAAAACATTCATATTTGCCAAAAGAGATGACGCAACTTGCTCCCGACCATTTCAAGCGCGCGACATGTTGGCCAAGAAAAATATGAAAAGAAAAAGACTCGACTTGGACTTCAGCAGTTGCGTTTAGGATGGTGAGGATTGCACTGAACTGATGCAGAACACGGCTCCGCTGCCGGCTGTTGTGCATTCGGCAGAGACTGATGATGCACTGATGTCGCATCAACTCGCATCAATTCAGAATCGATGTCAATTCATGTTCAACCATTGCTTGATGTAGGCTTGTTACGAGTTGGAGTAGCAAATATAATCATCAGATTGGTCGTAAGGGTAAGTCGTAAGAGTGTCGTAAGCATAGTTGAAGTACGAAGAGTCTACTGGAGCCAGGAAGTGTATAATCCATAACACTCCCAGTCAAAGTTGAATGTTACACGATGCTCAACTGCCTGGCAGCGCACTCTTGGATAATTTAAAAATGTACTGAGACGGGCATTACTCACTGTATGTATTCATGTTATCCTGTCCCGGAACTCGAGGTAAGTTGTGTCTCTTTCTCCGTGCTTTGCAAGTTGGCCTTCTTTGGAGTAGATTGAACATGTGCTTTTTTCCTTGCAGGGAATGTTGCCAAGGTAGGTGCTTTCCTCTCCAAAATTTGACTCGATTAGATGTTGTGAGTTGCAACAGACAGGTGGTTCAAGCTGCGCGTTTCTTCCATAATTCGGTCCAAGTTGGACATTTTTTAGGCAATACTTATGGCAAGGTTGTGCAGCCTTTTATTTATTTTACAGTATATGTGCCATACTTTGTGATAGTCGGGTCACCGGAGATTTGCGCCGCGAGTCCTTGGTAAACAACCGGCTGCCACATCACACTGCGACAGGGCGCATCGAGCTTCTCCGCAATTCTCCTGCGCCAATCCCGAGCAGAGTGACAGGCAATGTCCGATCCTTTGGAGGTATAAGTATCTAATTAAAAGCCAACATTTATTCCAACGATCCGGCCGCTTAAACGGTGCCAGCTCAAGGATTTGTGCCGCACAAGACTTCTCTCAGAGCGAGAACGTGGAGATGTTTAAATGTTCACCGAGTCGTTGTAACTTGAAGGTATAATTGTTGGACTTTTAGGTGCTCGGAGGGGGACCCAGTAGCAGCAACAACAAAGAACGTTTGGCCTAGTAGTACGGACAGTGGGGGTACGTAGGCAAACAGATAAAGGAGCGTGCAACGGCGACGCGTAAGCTATATGTAAGGGACCCACATTGATCTCCGTGAGTCGGACCGCGATGTCCGTGAGTGCGTAAGCTTGTACGTAACTCCATATTTCAACAATAATTGCAATATATATGAAGAATACCGCATTAATTATTCCAAGTTCCATCTGGACTGTGTTGGGTTGAACGAGGCTCCGATTTCGGGATGGATGTGCAAGCACTCACTGCGTTCCCACCCTACGTAGATGCACCCCAGTGTACGTTGGTCTACGTCTGGCTATGTATGTGTACGCCGTGATGTCGCCGTACATGCGGCTACATCTGGCTATGCGGCGTAGACACAGTCCGTCTACCCGCTGGCTACGTATGTCTACGTGCATCTATAGCGTAGACGCACGTAGACATCCCTTGGCCAACTTCATAATGCTGATCACTCCCATTCTGCATTGAGTTTATGTATCCAGTTCCGCAGAATTGGGTGAGGTATGTGTACATTTGTCTACATTGGTCTACGTGTGTCTACATTGGTCTATGTCGGTCTACGTATGTGGACCGAGGTAGACCAATGTAGGCATATGTGGGCATATGTAGGCGAGTTGTGTCTACATGATTGAGACATACGTAGACATAGAGGTTCGTCTACCCTTTTTCTACAGGGATACACAGACCCTCTGTCTTCAAGGGGTCGGAACACAGTGACTACCAGCTAAAGATTCAGGAGGGGGCCCAAAAATAGAAAGGTGTACACCAAAACAATATTTATGGCACAAGGATTGAATACACTGTGTCAAAATACATGTCAAATAGCCTGGACAGGAACACAGCGCAGTGAGATGGTGTGGTTTCCCGTTTGGGACATGCACGTGACCGTGAGACTCTCGGCTAATGGTGGGTGCCCAGTAGGCCTTAATTCACTTTTTCGACCCGGTGTAGAAAACTTATTTGGCAGGTACCCCTTGGAAAGAAGGAAATCCCATCCGGGTCAGTAGGAGTCTTCGACGCATCCGTCACGGATTCCCGCTTGGACTAGGAGAAAGACTCACAGCGGACGGGCGGCATCGAAATGTGGATAAAGCTGGCATGGACTTGCGGATGGGCCTGCATGTACGGGGCCATTATCTGCGCGTGCTTACGCAGATAGAGCAGGAACGCTTGGCTGGACCATCTACCTATGGTCTTGACGACGTCGAATGGGGTGCCTCGGAGAAGATAGAATAGCATCGCACCTATGCGGATGCCATGCCCTTGCAGTGGCTCGAGGTTAGCAGCCTTGAGCGCTTTGTGTATGCGGCCGATAAATGCGGATTTGGTTAGAGGACGGTGAGAGTTCTTGTGCTTGTACGTGAACAGATGGAGATGCGGGGGCGGCTGATTAACGTGTAGATCCAAGCTTGACCATGCGGTTCACATGTGGTTCACCATGGCAATCATTATTGGTCCATGTGCTTTGCCATCTGTTGCTATACCTCCGCATTATTTCATTCAGTTCTCTGCTTACATGCGATACTTTTCTTATCCATTGGATATTCACCTACATATAAAAAGCTAGAGTACTTGTGGTAGTTACCTCACTGGTTTGCCTAGCAATTACCTCTTGCTTGCAAACACCCTTCCTGAGCAAATTCTATAGCCAGTGGCCGCATCGAGAGGGATATCGGGATTGAGCTGATAGGATTGGGGCGATGATTTCTTCCGTATACGGCAGTCGTTTCTTTGATCGTTTTGAATTGTGATGTCAGCAGAATTAGGAAAAATCAAGCAGCTCTTTCGGCATTCTCATCGGCCCGAAGCATTTTGGCGGGCAAGAACGGTGCTTATGCAGAAAGAGATGACGAAAATGTGATCTCTGCGAGTCCTGAAAATCAGGCGCCATTAACTTACGTTACCGGGAATAAGTTAGTTTCGCCAAGGGTGGGAAAAGTTAAGTAAAGTGAAGTATTGTGCGTAACGGCATTTCCTCCTGGACAAAACTCACCGACATGACTGGCCCAAAACCAGCAACACAAGCGGACAAACATAGAATGCTTCTGCAGACTTTGACTTTGTTATTCCAAACGCTCCAAAAAAAAAAAAAGTAAAGTGAAGTAAAGTTCGGCCCAGCCAGCAAGGGACCATCAAAGTCAAAGTTGTTGCTGATAAGTTGCTTTTTGCCCTCTCGTTTATTGGCTGCAGGGACAACACAATCAAGTTAACACCGGCGGCATTCGACCTCCTTGAGGCGCTCGTAGCCCAAGAGATTTCCGTTACCTATACACTTATTACAGTAATATGGTCACCGAATGTCTAGCTGTCTGCTGTCTCGACAATGGTGGAACGTTAAAGTATCTTAAACACTCGAATGTGGTGTGTTGAATCTCTGAAAGATGCCCGTGGCCCGCCATGGTTTTTCCTGCCGCATATTACACTAGAACACTCTTCGGCAGCAGCGTCCGCGGGATATAGTGCACCTTTCAACGCGCAGATGAGTTTGACAGCGACGAAATTGCCGTTTATTGAATGGTCGTGCATATGGGAATCAATTCGTGCCGAATCTGATCAAACCTTTAGCTGGCTGGCCTTGCATGCGGAAAGTGTTTCAACCGAAACTAGCCAACGCAAACGCGCCAAGTCATACTTGAATTCCATCGGAATCCAATGGTGGAGCTATTCGTGGGGTGTTTCGCTGGCGGTTAGTGCAGGAATTTGAATCGGATTTCTGGGTCTGGAACACAGCAGAGATTGATTGTTCACTTTCACCCTTCAGCCTTGGCTTCAAGGCAAATGCTTACACCGCTAAAATACCTTGGATTCACATGTTGGGTGTATATAATGGTGGGCTCATAGTACTTTTCTAATTTGAGATAGATTTGGGTGGCCAGAACGAGTCCAAACCAGCGATTTAAGGCAGTGGCCCATTGCCCCATTTTTTCCATTGTGGGAAAGTGCCAGAAGAAAAATTCGGCAGGTCCGGAAACCATCATGTAAATTCGCGGAAAAATTATCCATTCACTCATAGGATCCGTACCTTCCTTCAAGTGCCCATATATTTGTATCCACACCAATCCATCTGTCCTCACAAGGTCAAAACTGCTAAGGTGGCCCAGTACCCAGTCGCTGATAATATAACGACTATCAACATCTTTGCCCTGCAGTGGATGGACGGATTAAATTATCCCTGAAGGATGGTGAAATATGAAGGATGATTACATACCCCTAGTAGACTCCAGAGAGTCGACAAAATGGCAGACGCGGGGCTACAATTTGAGCTGTCCTCCAGATCAAAACCAGCCGTGCCAGACGGCCCGCAATCCACACCGACGGCAGACTGCGCGGCGCATAGACGGCGTTCGATGCGATTCGAAGCCGCGCGGTTTGGAGTCGACGAAATGGTGGCGGGATCGAGGCTATGATTTGAGCCATGCCGCATGGCCTCCGGATCAGAGCCGGCCGCGCTACGTCGCCGGCAATCTGACATGCTGGCCGTTCAGCCACCGGTTCTGGCGGCTGCACCACCCGCCGACAGCGGTCGACTCGAGTCGAGTCGACGAAATGTCAGAAGGCCGAAACTGCCTTAAAGAGGCGGGTCCAGAATCCGGCGCCGGATTCCAGAATGAGAATCTCAAGGAGTCCAGCTCCACAACACGCGTCGTGCCGCGCATTCTACACATCAGACGTGTACGTGGCCTAGGGCATGAAACCGTCCCGTATTTTTACGGAAATACACCCGTAAAAACGGTTACGCCCCCGTACCGTTGGAGAAGTTGGGTTAATCTCCAACGGTACAGGAACGGTACGGGTTGAGCCGTAAACGGGTCGCCGTAACCGGCCGTTTACGCATAATTTACGGGTACGCAACTACACGCGCAATCGGCAGCGAAATCACCCTGCCAACCATGCCGGGAGGGTGCCGCGATGCTTTGCCTCCGCAAATAACCTCGTCAAGCACCGGCAGCAGTGTATATGCGCTGCCAACGTGATTACCCAGTTAAGCGGATGGCGGGCCGGTCGGTAAACCAAATCCTCGCACCTATGTTGTGAGCGGGTTTTGCCTCCTACCAGTTTTTTTCTCATAAGACCACTTGTAAACAGAATGAAGATTCTCTCTTACTTCTTCAAAGTTGAAACAAGCTGCATCCGGGTTCTAATCAATTTCCTCATCAACACCGTAAAATACGCGTAAACGGACGGTACGTACGGGACCCGTCCCGTTTGCCCTCTCTCGGCAGGCCTTTACGCACGGGTGTAGCCGTCGCGTAACAAAAATACGGCGTAAATAATACGCCTGTGGGCGTATTATGGACGGTTTCATGCCCTAACGTGGCCTTGCTGGGCTGACACATCGCCTCCAACACAAATGACTTGGGGCTCCGGATCCTGGGAGTGTGCTGAATAATCCTAGGATCAGTCATCGACAATGGGCTCCATGCTTGCTCAGCCTCGGCGAACTCAATTATCAAACCTGCTAAGTACCAGGCTGCGAAACCCGGACTCTGATTATTTATCCAGCGTTTTCTCCTGCATCTGGCTTGGTGGGTCTTTCTTCCTTCTGCCCTACATTAACATTGTATCTTCGAACCTTCTCGTCAGTACACATTCGGGAGCGTGATGAATCAGCCGCTTCCGGGATAATCCCTGGAAACCGGCGTTCGTTATTCGGACCGTGCTGTGTAATCCTACCCCAGTTGACCACGGTAACCTCCAAAACGCGGGATTCCGTAATGCTCGGTATAATTACTCCGTTTTCTTCAGCGGTGCCACCCAGTGCAACCATGCTTCCATTTCCCTTCCGAACCAAAATCTACGCACTTGGGGTGCTCTTTCATCTCTCGTCCATCTCTGTCGCATCTAGTCAATCCTGTGGCTGTTCGTCTACTATTCTCCCTGTTCACGTAGACGCGCTCCTTCCAAAGGATGCTACCGATCCATTTGGTGCACTCAAAAGCAATGCCAGCAGTCTCCGTCGTCTAAACGAAACTTATGACGTCTTCGGGGTCTTCTGTCAGCCAACGACCGCACAGCGTACAGGTCAGTTGAAACTTTGTTCTGGCGGGGTATGGGTTTGACTTTTTTGTAGATGTCGTACAGCTTCTGGTCCACGGATTCACGTATACCAACCAGTATTGGTCACCTGCGACGGAGGAATTCCGAAACCAGTCATACACTGGCTTTGCCTGCGACCATGGCTTGTCTTCGCTTGCCATCGACTTGGTGGGCGTCGGTCTGAGTTCACGACCCGCCAATGCGTCTGACGTCCAGTACGCCACCCACTCGGCTGTCGTTTCGCAATTGGCCCGCCACCTCAAGACTGCGTCCATTCTTCCCGGAGTTCAGCCTTTCAAAAAGGTTATCGGTATCGGGCACAGTGCAGGGTCCGCAACGTTGATTTTTGGTGCCATCGCTGAAGCCAATCAATCGCCTTTCGACGGCCTCATCCTTACGGGAAACCTCATCATTGAGCCCGGCACGCTGCTTACGATCCCTGGGGTTACAAGCGCGCGGGATGATACCCCACTCCGGTGGGGTGCCCTCAATCCGGATTACACCACAACAAACAATCGCAGCATCTTCTACCCCACCAACCCGGCCTCCTTCTCGCCTCGCATGCCCGTATTCGACGCCTTCACGAAGGACGTGGGCACGGTGGCCACGTTCCCGGGGTTGAGTGTCTCGTCGTTGTCCGCGAACTACACGGGGCCCGTCGCGAAAGTCGTTGGCTCGAAGGACCAGGGATTATGCACCGGGACGGACCGATGTGACGATGTTGCGGCGTTGACTGCAACAGAGCGCATCCTGTGGCCAGAGGCAAAGAGCTTTGAGGTGATTGTGGCCCCGGGAAGCGGACATTGTATGAATCTCGACTTTTTGGCACACGGACCATTCAATACTTTTGTTGACCTCGTGAACCAGTTTGTAGCGCTCTAGGTCATTGTTTTATCGCCAAAAGTGCGGCAGCCTCGAAAGGCGCTTTGAAGGGGCTTCTCAGGGCCAAATGGCCATAAAAGGTCACCTAGCCTGTTGCCGTCCTTGGAAGCTTTGTGGAAGGCACCATTATCCGCCAGCAGGCCTTCTGAGGGTCTTCCAGGCTTGACAGCCTTTTAAGGCTTTTTGGCCCTGGGAAGGCCTGGGAGAGCCTGTCAGGCTGCCCTCGTACTTATTCGGGATTCGAAATACAATACAGCAGAAAAAATACAAATTCTAATGATTCTAATACAACAGCGATGCGACACAACACAGTAGAGAGCAATACAGACGAATCAGAACTCTAGGCCATGCAATAAGTCAGCAACGCCTTGCGAAATAGAGGAACGGGACTTGCCTTTAAAAAGGATACAACAGAGCTGATGAAGCACCATGACATTTGCCTATAATTAACGCCACCAAATGATCAGTGTCTCGAACGTATAGAATACCTCGACGACTTACAGAGAAAATTGCGACACGGTAACGAACTGACAGCCATGAGTTCAGCTTCCACGACAACAAGATACAAGACTCACCCCAAAATACATTTGCGAAGACCAGAGCGCTGCAAGAAGCATGAGATATGAGAAGTTGAGTCGACAAATAAAGAGCAGAACTCACCCTGAATTATGATTTATTGGAAGCCTAAGTGGAGGATTAACGCGCAGACAACGGGGGTACCGGGAATACGTACAGGAATGCAGACATTAATAGCTATGCGAGCGGACGGAGGATGCAGTTTATAATCGTGCTGCGATGACGAAGTTCAGACGAGGACCATCTACACGGCAAGCCACTTACAGCTACACCTGATTAAACAATAGTTATGAGTAGTCTCTCAAGCTCTGTTGGCAGCCTAGGTAAATAGAGAGCTTGCGCAAAAGCCGCACGAGCCGCGTGCGGCTTTTTTTTGCATTGCGCAGAGCCGCATGGCAAATTTTGAAATGTGAGAGGTGTCACTCAACTATTTCAATGTAAGCTTACCTGAGGCGAAGGAGAGGTGCTGTGGGAAGAGGCAACATCCTCAGCATTGCCTCTGGTGCACAGAAGACGTGAGAATGTGGGAAAGGGAAGTGGAACTTGAATGATGTCTTGGTGATGCGTGAAAAATGCGGCTTCCCGCAGTTGCACATCCAACAAATAGCACTCTCAATGTAAGGGCAACCTCTAGACCCGAGAATCTCAAGGGGCTAGCGAGGGGAATCCGAAGGTATGAATAAGAAGTAGCTAAATACAAGAAGATACGCACCTAGCGAGGGGAATCCGAAGAGAAGAAACTCTGAGGATTCCCACGCTAGGTCGTGGGTATAAGTGGCTACTGACTAGTAGCACATGACCGGAGTGATCGGCAGATGTCTCGGGCTTGATCGCAGACTTGATGCCATTGTGTAAGCAACCTTTTGGGATCCATAGGTGGGTTACGTAAACTGGGCCGGTCGACCGGGCGCCGGGTGCCGGATGACCGGGGCCGGGTGCCGGGTGACCGGGGCCGGGCGGAGGTTCCCCTGACACTCAAGGGTGGAATATGAGATTTAAGGGGCATTGAATAGTATTTAGCAAGACAAGAATTAAGAACAGTGAAGAAAAACCCGCGGCTTTGCGCAATGCACAAAAGCCGCATGCGGCTTGTGCGGCTTTTGCGCAAGCTCTCTAATAATTTTTCGGTAGATCACTCACCTATTCTGAAGTTGATGAAGTAGCGTGGCGAGCGAGAATTAGGGAATCACACCGTACGTGATCAAATACGTGAATACGGAAAGAGATCCGTATACGTACTGGCACGATCCTAAGGCTTCTGGCGCCCGACAGTACGTTACGGATCACGTACCATATACGGGGGTACGGCCACGTTCGGGGGACAAATCAGCAGATGTGGTGCTGCGGTGATAAGCAGTGAATGAACACACAGTAGAAAACACGATATTTTTCGGTTTTCATTGTATAGTTCATTCCTATTATATTATCCATTATAGGCAGTACTGAGGACCCAAAGTAGCTGGCCTGTGGCCAGCATCACAGGAGCAACAGGATGATGCCCTGGTGGAAGCCAGAGGTGTCTCTGACAAGTACTTGCTCCAAAACATGTAGGAGATTGTGTAGCCCAACCTAAACATATGGGTATTCTACCAAATTATGGTAGATCCGGTCATTCTGGTAGTTCCCATTCGAGGAGAACCATGGGAATGATGGGGATTGGAGATTCAAGCGATTATTCTATTCTCGATCTTGGTTCTCGACGCGAATGCGTCGATCCAAGTGACATGAGAACACCGGAGGCAGTGTTTCTATTGTACCCAAACATCGGTTACTCGACAACATGCATCAGAGTGGGATAGTAAGCGAAGGGAACCCATGATCGTCGATCTCGGAGTTCTCAGGACTTTCCCCATTGAGTGTAGGAGCGCTCTCAAGAACCCATCCTGAGCCATAACTCAAAGTGGGGTATCATTTGAAGCCTACATGGCTGGAGATTACAGTTCTCATGAAGATCTTTGAGGGATACCTTCAGAGAGCAAGTTACATTGCAAAAGGGCTACATGGTGGTTGATGTCTAAGCTGCCATCAAAGTCACCATGTGCAGAATCTTACAAAGGAACGGTCGGAATATACCCGGAATGGCGTGCTCAGTGCCCCGACCAATGAGAATCAACGGATTCTAGTCGCCAAGACGGATACACAGACTTTGGGGCGGCTAAACGGACCATTTACTTAATTCTTTCATTGTCATAGTCATATCTGTTATTGTATAAGTAGATAGAGGTGTTTCTAGGATCGAGGACAGAGTTTCCCCCAATTAGTGAGCCTAGCTTACACCAAGGGAAACTCTTAGTCGATCTTCGGACACCTACCAACATCAAGTTTTTAGGGGTTGGAATATCACCAGTGTTTGGATTGTATAAAGTCATCTGAGCGTGGCTCTTGAATCGTATTGAATCGTTGGAAGCTATAGAATCGCTGGCCTTGGGTCTTGAATCGTATCGAATTGTAAAGAATCGCTGGCCTTGGGTCTTGAACCGTTGGAATCATATAGAATTGCTGGTCTTGGACCTTGAATCGTTGGGAATCGGTTGGGAAACGTTTGGGGATCATCTTGGAATCGTCTGTCTTGTTGTCTTGTTGTCTGGAACCACCACCATCTTTGTTAAAACCTTGCGGAACTTTGGTTTCGCTTCGGAATATTGGTGAACCTCACGGTTCCCTTCATTCCGATAAAACTCTTTGTGTTGTTTGCGTTGGAAGCTTTAGAAACCTTTGGTTTCCTTAGTTTCCATCGTTCTCATCAGTCGTAACCGACTCGTGTCTTGGTGTCCGAAACAGATATCCTTTGGATCTCTTAGTTTCGTACATATCAAACACTTGCTTCGTCTTACAACGACTTCTTGAACTAAACTTTCTCCCGATCAACCTTTACAAGGCTCTGAATCAGGGACTGACACTCGTCTGGTACCTCTGGAACGAATGTTACACTGCACTTGCTGCATACTATTGGTTGTTTGGATTAGATTCGTCTGTTCCATCCGATTCTTTGGTTGTAGTATTTTGTTTGGGCTGTTTCTGTTGGTTTCCATACTAGGTTCGGAGCTCACTTATCAGCAGCATGATTGATATGGCTGAAACTCACTCCTAACAGATGATCAGAACCGAATCCGAACTGAGATGGCACCCCCTGGCGAACAAGGGGCGTCAGATCTCTGGATCAGATACACTGATGGCTATCCCCCCCTAAATATAATCTATGATATTCAAACTCACGCGCAATAAGAACTGAAAAAGTGTACGGGCGAGGCTGATGTTATCAGTTGCCGTCCTGTATCTCGCTCCACAAAAAAAAAAAAAAAAAAAAAGAAGAATAAATAAAAAGAAAAGTTGTCCAGGTTTCATGCAGAGTCTCTGACGCTAACAACAGGAGCAAAAAAGCCGTGTGGGGAGCAGCAGCAGCACACTGAGCAGTGAGATGGGAAGGGCCTCGGAAACCCTTTAGAAGGGTTCCCAACGCTAGGTAATGGATTGACAGACTTTATAGCGTGGCGCCAGGCTGATAGAAACCTGGGAAGGTGAATCTAAGGCTAGAAACACCGGTTAAGGGCCTTGCGTGATGCGTCGTAGGCTAAGCAGCCTATTTATCTTGGGCTCAGTTCTGTGAGCAGACTGGTGGCTGTACTGTAAAATAAAATAAAAAACAGAACAAATCGGAATAAATAAATAAAAGTGTACAGCCACCAGTCTGCTCACCGAACTGAGCCCAAGATAAATAAGGCTATGAAGCCGAGAAGCCACGCCGGAATGAATAATTAGCAATGGTTGCGGGAACTGATAGTGCCCCGAGCTTATTGTCAAAGAAAGAGGCAGGTCCTTTGCTCGAGCAAACGACGTTTTTTCGCAAAATGAGTGCCCATCGTTGGGCTCATTGTGATGGAGCTTCTGAGGCAATTGCTGTCGCAAATGGTGTAGGTAGTCGAAGTGCAGGTGGAAGTGCGGAATAGGAGAACTCACCGCCACCTGTCACTCCTCGATCACAAGACAGCATACTGACTCTGGCTGTGTCAGTACTTCTACTCGAGTAAACGACGTTTTTTAGCAAAATGAGTGCCCATCGTTGGGCTCCTTGTGACGGGTCCAGTGCTGGGCGATAAACGCAACCTCGATAGAATTAGGGAGCTTGCAGGACGAGAGGGCGATATCGCGCCAATCCCGACAGATCTGTCCCAGCAGCAGCGGCGCGGTAACTGGAGATGGTCGCATGCACCCATGACTCGGAAGGGATTGGACGAAAACAAGGGAAATGATTTCTGATGGCAGGGTAAAAACCGGGTATACAACCAGGCCAAGTTCCATCCTCAGATTTGCTTGGCCTCCACTGGACTCTTGGAGCCGCGAGGTGTGCCTGGTTACCAAGATTGCGCATGCGTGTCGGCACGCAGCTGGACGGGCGAGGAAGATGTGTTTCGAGGAAAGCGCGGAGAATCCGTGGTCGAATCCCGCGTGGTTTCCAGCCATTGTGAAAACGATAGCCCATTTTCGTTTTTCCCGCAGCCTCCATCTCATCTATCTGCCTATTCACATTAATGCTCTGGGGCCTCGACCACGGACGTTGTGGAACAGGTCCGGTGCTAAACACAATGTCTTCCGGGATCTTGGGTGCGTACCCTGGGCCACTGATTATTTTAACTTCACTGAGCTTCGTCGCAAAGACGTCAGTGTGTTCCGCGAGAAACGCGTCTACCCTCTTGCGCTGCTCGGGCGTGATGTCCGGGCCGCACTCTACTAGGCGCTGGATCTCCGCGACACGCGCGGGGTCGAACAGATCGTAGCTGAGGTTGTGCACGCTCCGGCTCGTGTCGACTGGTGGGTACGTCGGGTTTGGTAGACGCGGTACTGCTAGGCGATATTCTGGAAACGGCGGTGCAGAGTTCCGTGGAGTGACGAAGCAGCCTGAGTCCGCCGGTCGGATTGGCTGATAGAGCGAATCCTGATGGCGTCGGACTCTGAGATATACTTGTCATCACCGAAAGTAACCGGTAATTGATCGATTGTGACAGATCACGTGGACTGGGTTCACTCATACCTTACCACCAGATACCTACTGATATTAGCTGCAGACCGCATAACTTGTTTGGGGAGAATTGCCCCGGTATTGCTCCATAGGGACCAAAAAAATTAGTGACCCATCTTTGAATTATGCCATTTTCTCCAGCAGTCAAAAGAAACTTTGCAAAGGGATTACCAGGAGCCTGAAGGCAAAGTGGGTTATCTTGCAATAGATGGACAGACATCTCTAGTAGATTCTGTAATGGTTAAGTTTGTGATCATGTCCCATATTCCTGCAGCAAATTGTGCCGTAGCATTGTCTGTCATATTTCAGAATTACTCGTTGAACAAGTGATTCTGACAGCAATTGGTCATGTAGAACATCATGGATGTATGGAACGATTACTCTGGAGTGCTTCAGTCAGGTCTTGCACAAAGTTGAGTTGTTCACAGTTCCATTTTTGGGGGTTTACTGGATAGCAGCTTGCACAAGATCCATGCAGACATGACTTGCCCTGAAAAATGTGTTGCTCATGAGCATTGATTCACTTTACTTGAGTTCTAAGTCATGAGGCATATGAAGCATATCCTAAGGCATGGTGCTGACCACTGAAAACTACATACCTACTTCCACACCAAGCCCTACATCTCAATTTTTGACACAAGTAACGAAAATGAGCAGGCCTTAAACAATTGATCTCCATGTGCACATGATTTTTGATACCGAATTCATTCTGGAGGGCAAGAATATATCCAGATGAACATCCCTAGGCAATCACACTAAGAATATTCAACAAATTTCAGCTGTAATACGGCAATTACCGGTTACTTTCGGTGATGACGAGTATTATCCCGGCCCTCGAATGAGCGCATTGCAAAATAACAATTTTCGGCGGCTGAGGGAGTTGAAATCAGCGAGCGACTGATTCTTTGAGCGAAAGAGGCAGCTAAAATTCATGCCGAGGGCTCATTGAAATCAACAGAGGCCGAGGAGGTGTATTACAGGACCATATGAGCCCAGCTCGCTTTTCGAAGGTGTCAGATGGATTTCGATGCGATATTTCAGATAAAAAACGCTAAATGTTCGTGAACTTAGAGCAGAGAGTTACACGGGAAATGAGGATATTCATTTCTGCGCCGAGATTGTTCGCGGAAATTACAGATAATTACACGGCGCGAGAGGTAAAGGGAAGGGGAGGGGAGGGGGGAACAATAAGAGAGGGAGGGAAGAGGGAAGGGAGTGAGGATGGGAGGGAAGAGGAAAAGGCAGAGTAGGATAGGAAGGGAGGTGCAAGCGCAAAGGGAATGGGAGATAGCGTCCTCCATCCTCGCGCTCTCCTCGTTCTCTCGCGAGGGAAGATAGATATAGATAGAGGGAGCATGGTAGGGATGGAGGGAAGAACCACCGACAGCATTTGGCCAGCAGTGGGAGAAGGAAGACAGACACGGGCAAGGATGGGAGAAGAGAGAACGAAGAGGGGGAGTGGGAGCCAGCGGAAAGCAAGGGAGGGAGCGTGAAGGAGAAAAGAGGATAGGATAGGATGGCAGAGACGAGGCCGAGGGTGGAGAGGTCGAGGAGGGCGAAGAGGGCGAAGGCGTGCTTCAGCATCGTGTGTGGTGAGAGACAAGACGCAGGCCTGAGTGACGTAACATGTCACGGAGACAAATAGTGATGCCATCATTTGTGGCTTGTCTTCTGCCAACAGCGAGTCGGGTTTCCTCAACAGCAAGCCAGACGAGTTGACTTCTCTTTGCCCGCTCGTAGATGTGACCGACCCAATCACGAACCGCTTGGCTCCTTCTCAGATATCCCGATGGATGCCACATCCATAGATGCCCTTGCACTCCACTGCGTTGTTGCAACGTCTTGCTTTTCATTCATGCTGCAACTCTACCCGAACTCGGGTACCTAGCGCAGCCGCAAATCAAGATACTACCTCGGATGTGGTGCGCGGCGCACACCTGCCGCTCTTGAAGTCGTAAATTTCGACGGCCCTTTCGGCGGAAACTCCGGGTTCGACTCTCGGCATCCGAATGTCCATCTTTTTGACGCCAATTTCCCAGATAATAGGAAGCACACGTAGTCCCTGTGTTAAGAAGTGTCAGAGGTAAATGAAAAGTCAAAGCTGGCTGCTGGAATGAAAGCCACGTTTGGAGGTGTTGGATGGTCGAGCGCGGCAAGGGGGTGCGGGCCGGCCAAGCCGGGACCTACGGCAGGGAGGGTGGGTCGGCCGTCAGGCCGCGAAAAAAAAAAAAAATGGGTTTTTATGTTTTCATTCAGAAATGGGCTGGGCACGTTCCAATTGAGTCGAATAACACTTTCTTTGACTTCTATGGCTTTGCTGGGTCGCCTCAATGCAGAATGACGTCGCTAGGCCGAGATGGGAAGTCCGTTTGGCTTTATTTGACAGCGGCAATAAACGAAATCACCGACAAGCGAGTCTATACGAGAAGAATGGGAGTGGGACTCGCCGAATTTAAGCGAGTCCCATTCTTGATGGTAGTTTGATCAGTCACATCAATCTCGGCATCACACAGCCGGCTCTCAGTTCTTGGTGCACACAGGTGTATTTTAACACGTCTTTTGAGTATATTTATTTCTGGGGGGAACGGTGTTCCCCCCAGACCCCCCTCCTTTTGCCTGACGGCACATCTGAGTATTTTATCACATGCTATTTCTTATTTTTCGCGACTTTTATGCCCTTTCTCGCTGGGAAAAATTGATCTGGCGCGGGGGCGGACCCCCCTCGACGCTCGCCGCTTGGCCCACCGCGTGGAGCATTCGCTCGCCGCGGGGGCCCACTGCGTGGAGCTCTAAATATTTTTTCTCTGAGATTATTTAATTTTTTCTGCTTATTTCGAGTCCTTTAATGTTTCTAGCGCGGGGGAGACCCCCGCGGACCCCCCTGGGCACACGCCGCTGGGCCCACTGCGTGGTGCCGGTGGGCGGAGTTTAAAGCTTATTGATGCCCGAGTCCCATTCTTGAGGACGAGTCCCATCACCTCAGGGACCAGTCCCATTATCGAAGGGCTTAAGCGAGCTAAGCGAGGTTAGCCGAGGAAATGGACGAGTCCCATTCCCATTCTTCTCGTCGATACTCCCCAAGCACAGTGAAAATTTTCCGCGGCCCACGGCATTACACACAGCCCGCACAAAGCCCGCATTCCTTGTCTTCGAGGCTAAAAATGGCTCCTTCTGCCGTGAGCGCGTCTCCTTCATCAAACGCGCTTCGTCTGAACAATTTACAGCAACGCAAAGAAGATGACGCGATGCGCAAGCTTTGGGCGAAGGACGAAGTACAGCTGGGTAGCGCGACATGTCCCGACTGTAAACGACTTCTTCGGTATGGTCCAGGCGGACTAATAAATCTGGAAATCACACATCTGGGCAAGGCAGTCTGTCGCGAGCTCAAAGAGAAAAATGCCAAAGCAGCCCGTGACAAGCCAAGCACGATGCTGAATTATTTTAGCAAGAAAATCAACGCCGTCCCGAGCACCGTGCAGGCACCTGCATTGATCAACTCTTCTTCAATCTCAACTAGGGTTGCTAAAAGCCCGGCTACTGTGACGGCGAAGACTTCTGCCGCGCCGATTCACATAGTCCCTTCGCCCATCTCCAATCCTTCCTCGGGCCGCTTGATAGAATTAATCCATCAATTGCGCACGGGTGCTAGGAAACTTCCCCTGGCAATCCCGGATGCCGACGAAACAAATCCTCTGGCGGCATTTTCGGGAGATCCTGCATCATACGTTGGAGCCGACGTCGAGGCAGAAGAGCTCTGGGAACGCCTCTCATCAATCTTTCACGGTGCATTTGACTACGGAGGTAGCCCGGAGAGCAGAGAGCGCATGATTCAACCAGGACCCCAAGGTATTGGTGGATTTTGCAGGTTTCTGGAATATTTCGTCCAGCGAGGACTCCAAGGAGCGATGGTCGAGCTCAAGGCTGAGCAGGTGCTGGAAGCATTGGATTCTGTGTTCGTTTTCTTCTTCGTTGAACACAATAATTTCGGGACTGATATCGAGCAGTCTTCAGAAGCACAGCGTGCCGACGTCCAAAGCGGTTAAAATCTGCGACGCACCTACCATTGTGGTCATCGATAGCGATAGCGAGACCGAAAGTGCTGGTATCTCCGTCCCAACTATTCCTCCTCCTCCGCCTGAAATTCCTCTACAATGCGCTGGGTACATATTTCCGTTCAATTCAGAGTACCCGTTCGGCTTGCACAGCACGCTCAGCATCCCATGGAGCTATAGCTACAACCACGGCATCATCACTCTGCGGTCGCACGGCTGCCACGGCAAACCCGTAATCGGTCAGAGCAGCTGCATTCCATGCACAAAACTTGACAGGGAGCCCACGCTGGAGGGAATTTTAGACCGCGCCGAACACGGGATCCCCGAGAATGCGAATTACGCATATTATAGCTTCTCGGGCCTCACAGAGCTCATTCGACGCAAGAATCAGCGCATCCAGGAGCTCCGTTTGCAGGGGCTGAATACTGCGCGCAAAATATTGGTGCATGCGAAGTCTCTGTCAGACTACAAACGTTTGGTTCGGGCGATCGGCAGCGGAGTGGCGCAAAACGTTGATCGACTCGTGCGGGTGGCGCTGAGGCAGAAGCGCGGTATTCGGGCAATATTACGCCTACACGATGATGCTGCTCGAGGCGTCTATCATCCGAAGGATTATACTGAGCAGGACGACTTGCGTGGTGTCCTCATCTGGAAAATGGGCGGGAACCGACTCGCTGATCTCGCCCATCGCTCACTCGGCCTGCCGAGCCGAACAACACTGCGAAGTCGATTAACTGTCCCACCGATCACGCCCTCGCCCGGCATCCCCCAAGTGTCGGAGGTTGCGCAAAATATCGAGGCCTGCTTTGCCGGAATCACTGATGTTTTAGCCACCAAGAAGGTGGTCCACCAGATCCTCATGTTTGATGAGCTGGCGACAGAGAAGCGTGTGCGCTGGCACGACAAGACGAACACCTTCATTGGGGTGTGCAGGCAGCATGGCAGCAAAATTTCGTTGCAGTTTGATAGCCAGGACGATCTCGATGAGTTATTTCGTGCGTTGGAAACAACCGAGTCGCGAGACGCGGTGCATTATGCCGGCGAGGTAAGTGTGATTCAATCGGTTCATCTTTTAATATTACTAAGCACAATATAGGCGACTGTGGCCGCTGTCGGGATTCTCAGCGACGACACACGGCTGTATGCGGCCCGGCCGGTTCTTGTTTCTGGTGATTGCAAAAAAGAAACGGGAGACGAGCACGCGCGCAATGTTATTCGCCCAACAATCCAGGGTGTGGACAGCAAGAAAGATCTTACTCGACTTCGCATTGTCTCAGTGGCATCGGATGGCGAGAGTAGACGTGGCGCAGCATTCATCGACATGACATTCGTCCGGAAATTGTCGCCCGAGTCCAACATTTACAACCTGCTGAAGGATTTAAAACTCATGAATTTTTGGGTTGGCGATGACGATCTCACACCTGACAAAGATCCCAAGCATGTTTTCAAGCGCCTACGAAATCGACTTCTACGCAAGTCCGGAACTGAAGTCATGGGCGTTCAGATTTCCTCGGCTATCATCCGAATGCATCTTCAATCGGCCAGTCTTTCCACTCAGCACATAAACTCTCTCTTCAATCCGGACGATAAACAGGATGTCAAATTAGCTTTCGATCTTTTGAAGGACATCTGGTCGTTGCCGCTGGCCACTGAAAGTACTCGTCCTGGTTTCATATCTGCTCGCACAGGCCTTCACACGCTCGGAACCCTTTTCTACCACCTCCTTTTCCCATATATCTGTGTCGACCTCACGTTATCTGAGCAGCTCCAACATCTCAGTGCTGCCGCTCATTTGGCCCTCATATTGTACCGGGACGGCGGCAACAAAGCCCTGCCGACCCTCCTCTATACGGACATCATGATCATTGTCAAGAATGCGTACTTTTGTGTCGCGAAGGCAAAGGTCGATGATCCCGAGGGGAATTTCTGGCTGATATTGCTAGGAACGGATCGCTTGGAACAGCTGTTTGGCATCCTTCGCACCATGATCGGAAACGACGCGAATCTCGATATTCTTCAGCTCATAGAGAGGATCACGGGGACCACAGAATGCGCGAATATCCTGGCGAAATACCCCCACTGGGACAGACCGCCACGGCGTCTCACATTGCCTGCATTGGCGCGGGACTCCACGGAGCTTCCTGACAAGGTCGATCATATTAGACCTCCATCTTGGCGTGCCGATACAGCTGTTCGAAATGTAACTCCCCTCACGTGTTGGCGGCGTGGGCGTCGAACGTTAGAAGAAGAGCTTCCTCACCTCTCTTCGGCCTTCCAGGCCCTTGATGCCGAGGCTGAATCCAATCCGGAGATCGACATCCTTTCTCCCAATGGCACACTCATCACGAAAGTCAGCCTTAGTGCCGACGATAATGAAGATGAGGACGAACTCGGAGCTGAAGGCGAAAAAACTACAGTAACAACTCCCCTTTCTGCCGATCTCGAGGACGCCGTCATGGAGGAAGAAGAACGCCACATAACCCCCGATAAACCAACGGTTTCTCATTTATTGATGTCGACGGCAAATCTCTTCGCAAAACTCGTGCTCTCTCCCTCATGCAAAAGCCTCGCCACAAGGCTAGTTCTAAAGATCGTCTGCGACGGGTAGCTGACGTGGAACGTTATTCGTCTGCTGAAAATGCGGATATTGCTGAATTCGACTCGGCCTTCGGCGCTCCCTCCATTCTTGTTTCTGAACCTATTGTGACTCTGGTTCGATCCGAGGACAAACTCTTTGTGTGCATCGGGGAGGTAACCGACATTCACGTTGACTCACAATCGGTTGAGCAACTGGCTCTCGAGGTTTTTCAGGAAAAGCCTGTCACAGTTTCGTTCCAAATTCTCCGTGTAGTTCCCGCCACTGCCGAGGACGACCCGACATTGAAAAATGACTGGGTTTCTGGAAGCCGTATCAGGACTGTACTCTCATCTCCAGGGCGTCTTGTCCTTCCGATCGATCCCACAATTTCCACGCGCATTGCGGGTAAACCTTGTTATTTATTCGAGAGCAGTGTTCTGCGCGCGTTCGGAGCTCAGCTCATGGACTTGGTAACACTTCACGTCAACAAAACCATCCCCAAATTCAATCCCACTGAAGGTTTTCCGTATCGCGAGTCGCATGGTGTGTGCTAATCCATTTTATCCATCCAAAACTAACCCGGAAATTCTCAGGTCGTGCATGTTTTGTGTGCGAGGGCAACGACGACGACGACCCTAACCTCTTTTCCAGTGACCCACATGTCTGCGGCTTTTGCACGCCCTCATTTCCTCTGGATACAGGGCATCCGCAGTCAATTATTGCTCATATTGGGGCACATATTCTGCACGATCCGACGATTGACCGATCCACAGAGCCTCGTGGCCTTTGCGGCCGTCCTTCCCCAATGTGTAAGATCTTGAAGAAAAGTACAAGCGGATCGGGTGCGCTCACGGTTGACATGAAAGCATCCAGCGGCTGTCCAAATTTAACGAAGAGGTTCTCGGTCGGGGCTGCTTCAAAATCTATTGCCAACTCCCCTTGTTCTAACGCTCCATTGAAATGTCCCGGATGTAGCAAGAAGGATCCCGCGGTTTGGCGATACAACACAAAATTTCACTTGATGCGACACCATCCAGAAGTTTCGCTTCCAAAGTACGCACATCTATGGGAGCTTGGGACCTCCGAGCTCGCGGGCATGAAGATGATCTGGAACAAACGCACCGAGCGCAAGACCGTGAAAAAATCTAAATCTACGCTCACCATTTCAGCCGCGCATAGTTCACGGCTCGCCCTTGTGTTCGTCGAGTCTTTTCTCTTTTAAAAAGTTCCGCATTTGATATTCTTCAGGGATGAAAATCTACCCAAGTCCGCCGACGTTGACTCCGAGTCCAGTGAATCCGATGAAGCTTCGACCACGCGGTCTCGCCGTAAACGGACTTTGCGCCCAGTCGATCTTTCCCAGTGTCTGTGCGGAGAATCCGCAGTTCCCTCAGATGGCGGCTCCACGTCCTCACTCGCTCAATGCAAGGTAGATGGCTGTGAAACGAAATGGGTTAGTGGGGCTTTCTTCAAATCGTTCGCATGGCTGATACTATTGCCGCATAGTATCACTTAGCGTGCATAGACATGGAATATGTTGCGGATAATTGGACTTGCGACGCCTGCATTTCCTCCGGAGCCCGTCCAGTGAAAAGACGTCGTGGGGCTAGATCATAGATATCAGATACATGTATTTCACATGCAAATTCTGCGCGATAAATTGATACCGATGCTGTATCTATGGAAACTGAATTTCTGCTCAGGACACCGACATGCCACGATCTCCAGAGGTCAGTCAAAACTGGAAGGCTGCTTCGGGACTCATATTTCTCAGCAACTTACCCAGGTCCAGAAGGCCCAAGAGCTTGCAAAGACTGTCGACCCGGAGCGATTGAAGAAGATAATGCGCGAAGCAATACGAAGATGCAGCCCATCTGTCAACGTCCCGACAGCGAATAAATTAGCAGAGTCTGCGATGGTGAGTGATTACGCTAGCCTCAGACTCAACTCTCGACTCCACTTGACTTATTCGCAGGAAAACACAGACAGGACCACGGTCAATTTCACATCGGAGGGTCACGATTGCCAAGGTGAGCAGCTATCACGAAATTTGCAGATACGAGACCCACTAAATTGACGAACCATAGAAACAGATAACCCTGTCGAGGAAAAATTAAGCCAAGACGCCCCCGCGTCGGGAGCGGACTAGTAGTGCCTAGATCAGGCGCAGCGCGGCGGCGTGCCATTACCGCCGCTTTGCTGGGCTTGTTTAAGATAGTCTCAGGCCGTGAAATGAAGATGATCGACATGCTAGACACATTGTAGACCATTTATAACTCCACGGAGGTGTTTTAATGGCCAATAGATCCACTTTTGAAGCGTCCGGCAGTCCCCGATCAAAATTTCCTTATTTGGACGTCACGAGGTAGGGTGGGTCAGAGGGAGGGGTCGGTTTGAAAAAAAACGGCCCAAGGTATTTTTTTTTTCCGTACCCCCTTGGAGCGCGGGGCTTTGTTTCGGGCAAGGATGGGGCCATGGCTAGAGGAGTTGAGTTGTGATGAAAGAAACTGGAAGAGATACTACTTGGAATGGACGCTATCGTCAGATAGGCAGTGGCGAGAACAAGGCGGGAAGCAAGAAGGAGAACGGGCCGATATCTCCGATCAAGGCTGTAGACAAACACGTACACATCACTTCGTCATCCTTGATCAGCTCTTCTTCATCGACTTGCGCGCGTTTGGCTAGCATCCGCAAGTTCGCTCCTCCGTTTTCTCACCTTAGTCTAGTCTAGTCCACCTAATCTTTGCTACGACGTTTCTCCTTAATCTTTTCAGCCATCTGTTGGGTGGCATCGCTGGGGATCTTGGAAGCAGGATCAGGATGTCTGGTGCAACACGCCCGCTGGCGGCACCGCCAAGCCGCGCATGTCTAGCCGCCACAGCTCCCAGGATCTCGTGCCCTTTGCTACCCCCACATCGCACGCCACCGCGAGCAGTTCTCGCACAAGCGCGGCCCGCTGGCGTTCGCCACCTAAAGACCAGGTGAGCCATCCTTCTCTCTCCCCTTCCGCACTCTCCCTCCTCTCCCTTCCTTCTCTTTGGTCGCGACAGCGTTTTTGGCGGCAATTTCCTTTTTGGGATAGTCACCACACTACTTTTGCGCGTCTTTTCTTGATATGCACGCCCTCTCGCTTCGCGCCTCGCGTACCTATACCTGCATACCTGTCCCTCCCCTCCTACCGGCGTGCTCGAGCGCGTGCATCGGGTCACAGGGTAGTACATCCCATCCCACGCGACCGAGGCAACGAGGAAGGCGATGGTGGACTCCGAATCGCCTCCCGGGTGCGTCCACGCAGGTCTGCGCGCGGTTGTGAAACGCGGTGGCAGCGATGACACCATGCGCTGAGCCATGGTGGTCCTCGCGCTCCGTGAACGCCGCTACTGAAGTGCATGCCTGCAGCACGCTGGAATAGCAGTGACACAGGCGAGCCGGGAGCGTCGTTCTCCTCGTTAGCGTAGTCGTGCTTCCGAGAATACCGAAGCAATATCGAATGTATGTCAGTGTGAGATACAGCGCTTGCAAGCGCTGTCCGCGCAGCATCCTGCGTGCAGGAGCACTAGTCCCGAAGGGTTCGTACAGATGGAAGAAAGAAAGGAAAAAGAGGAGTGGGAGGAGGAGGAGCAGACAACGCACCTTGGGTAAAAGATGGCGCCGCTGCTTGGAGTGCGGAGGCCTGGTGGCGAGTGTCTGCGAACGCGCATTGGGATCGTACAAAGGAGAGTGAGATACATAAGGCTCCAACCTTTTGTTTTCCTTGTATAGATCCAGGTACAACAAACGGAAACGGTTGAAAAACATCGTAAAACCGTTTAAAACCGTTTATACAAGGTAATTTTCTGGGTACTTTAGAACCAGTGCACATAGGGCTTTTCAAATGTTGGTTCTGTCCAATATCGGTTTGTTCCATTGCACTTTACTGTCCAGATCAGGTTTGGTTAGAAATCACGCACCCCTTCTATTGGCATGGGCCAATTCGTGGATACTCAGAGGTGAGTTGAACAGTAGCCGCAATTCGCGGATGGCTAGTATGGCGGTAATGAAATCCAAGGATAACAACAGAGTATGAGGGTGGAAATTCTTTAGATTCTGGTTGACAAAGAGGTCCCGCAATACATAATGAATACACACCCAAGAACAATTTTTACATGTCAGAATGATCCCAATGGTCCTTACGGTTGAGCGCTGCATGGTCAGTACAAAAGGCTTCAAAGATATTTCCATTGTCAGGATTCCTAAAGTTTTCGCTGGAAAGTTTAGAACTCATTTATTTTTTCAAACAGTTTACTTAAACCCTGTAAAAACGGTTTATTAACATTTTGAACTCACCAACACAAAAAACGGAAACGGAAACAGCTAAAACCAGTACAAACGTTTTTACACGGAAAAGGTTGGAACCTTAGTAACGGAACGTAGCTGGGGATCCGGAACAGGGCCGTAGTTTTTAGAATATGGTCGTCGTTTTGAGGCTGTGCGCAGATACAGTATCACAGCGAGAAACAAACCCAAAATGAGAGGCGCCTCCGCGGGATTGTCTCTCCATAGCCGAGCAATTTGCCAAGCTCTTGACAGGACTGCTTTTTGAGCCCAGCCTTCGCGAACCAAACAAGCAATATTATCGTGGCCCTTAACCGATGCCGCCTTCAGTTCCTCTGCGTTCACGTCGGCGCCGCGGTCGAGAAGCAATCGAACAACATTCTCGTGGCCTTCAAGGGACGCCGCCTGCAGTGCGCTTGGGTAATGTATGCCCTTTGCATTCACGTCGGCGCCGCGGTCGAGAAGTAAGCCAACAACGGTCTCGTGCCCTTGAAACGACGCCGCGTGCAGTGCGTTGCTAAGCCTGTTATACCGTCCGCCTTCCGCATTCACGTCGGCGCCGCAGTCGAGAAGCAAGCGAACAACGATCTCATGCCCTTGAAACGACGCCGCCTGTAATGCGGTGCTACAGTGTCCGCCGCCTGCCAGTGCATTGACGTCGGCGCCGCGGTCGAGAAGCAATCGAACAATGTTTTCGTGGCCCTTGTCCGACGCCACATACAGTGCGTTGTTAAACTGTCCGCCTTCGGCATTCATCTCAGCGCCGTGGTCAAGAAGCAATTGAACAATGGTCTCGTGGCCTTCGCGCGACGCCAACACCAATGCGCTGGGAGACTGTGACTCTCCGCCCTCTGCATTGACGTCGGCGTCGCGGTCGAGAAGCAACTGAACAACATTTTTGTGGCCTTGATACGACGCCGCCTGCAGTGCGCTGCGAAAATATGCGTCCGCTGTGTTCCGACCGAGGGCGTAACTTTCACCCTCTGCGTTCCCATCTGCTGCGTTCCCACCCGCTGCGTTCACGTCAGCGCCGTGGTCGAGAAGCAAGCGAACAATGTTCTCGTGGCCTTTTTGCGACGCCGCCTGCAGTGCGCTGCCACATGGGCTTGCGTGCTCCGCCAGTAACTGAACCATCTCGATGTATCCTTCAGCTGCTGCTACCGTAATCTCTGCGCCGTGTGACGCCAGCCGATACCCCAGCTTCAGAAGACGCCTGGCCGTTACCACGAGATTTGCTGCTGCAGGAATGAACAAGGCGGAAGTCCATGATGTGTCCCCAGAAAATCTCCAGGGACATGAGTTCCAGCCCAAATCCCACCAGAAATTAATCTCTGTCCATTGAGACGCCTGTGAAAGGAAATTCACAATCATCCTTTCTAGTTGTTCTTCAGGCTGCCCTGCAGCGTGCATCAAGCAATATTGGCAGTAGTTGACGAGAGGAGGTCGACGAGAATCCGTGCCGTAAGCCCAAGACATGTCCGCAATATTATCAAATGCCATGAAAGTGAGCAGAGTGCGTGTTATTTCCGTGTGTACATCGTGGAATTGCCCTTGCTGAATACAGTCGAAATATTCCTGGGCAGTGTGTGGACAAGTCGGACTGCATTAGAGTGTTCATCCACAGTTACGAGCCCAGCGCAAACAGAGATAATGGTCTCGATGTCCAAGAAATTCTGGGGATCAAGCCTTTGTGAGTTAGGTTCAACTGCTAAAGCGGTTTGTAATTCTGCGACCGCCAATGGCCGCATCGTGTATGCAACCCAAGTCAAAGCTGAGTGAGCGATCTTTTTGTCATCTGCGTCCTGGGCATTGATTCGCGCCATTGCATTGTCGTAGCTCTCATTTATATCGGCTGGCATCTCTGGGGGGGGGATTTATTATACTCGCGTGGTCCACAGGCTGAACAACGAGTTTACAGAAGACATACAAGTAGTACTGTAGCAGGTGGTTATCCTCACAGAATCTCTGTAAGGGCGGCTTGAAGCGCCCTTATTGTGCCCTTTGTCCTGAGTGATTCAACACGAAGTTTAGCAAGCAGAAACCTGATCCGAAATGATTCTCCATAGCTCGGTAAATTAATCATGAGCACTCACATGCCATCCGCAGTGTTGGTGATATTTTCGTGAATTTTAGCGCGCAAATCAGCTTGGCTCTCAACATGCTTCAAAAGGCGCGGGAACATGTGGATTTGGGCATCAACGTATCGCCGAACATCCTCTTCGGTTGCATGGATCTCTTTTGTGCTGACATTCGGAAGGGAGGTGTCTGGAGTGACGTGAGGCCGGGATGTGATCATGAAGTTGACAGTGGGTCCCATCTTTGAGAGATATCCAAGTAGGATCTGGCGTTGGGGCTCCGGGTATTCATCGATAGCGTCAACAATGACAAAAATCCTTGAATGCCACTGAATTGCAGAGTGGAGCAGTTTCCGAGCTTCCTTGAGGGAGGGTTTGGTAGTTTTCTCGTGATGCTCCGGATACAATTCCCATGCCACGGAACCGATGTCCGTCCGAAGGACGAGTTGTCTCCAAAGCGCACACAGAAGCTTTGGCGGAGTTTGCTCCTCAGCCTCCTTGTGGTCGAGGTAAATGCAAGCCACACCGATATTGTTCAGTCGAGAGTCGGCCCGGAGATGGTCCACGACCATCGATCTATCGGGACAATCAGCAGCTGCCCGTATCCAGAGAATAGACGCACACGAGAACAGTTTTACCCGCACCAGCTAGATATGCTTCAGACATGTTTACACTGTGGATTATGAGGGTCAAAATGCACATTTATTCCGGCGCAAATATTTTTTTCCAAATTTCGGTCTGCCACCACTTTTTTTAGTGCTCGAGGCTTGTGCCGCCACTTTTAGGCCCTTTTTGCAACGTCAAAAATAGTGGCGCCAAAACTCGACCTGCCACCACTATTTTTTTCAAAGTGCGCCACTTTTTTTTGGGTTTTTTTTTTTTCAATGCCACTTTGGTGAAGCAAGAAGTTATCCATACCACGATTCTTTTGTTTGTAGCACATGCGGTTAGGGATGATTGTAAGAGGACGTCGAATCACTTCGATGTTCTCTGTGGAATTATGTAAGTAATTCTGCAGATATATTTGTATCTTAGTGAAAGTACACCTCCATTGTAAGGTAAAAGTTCAGAGAATAGATTGGGATGCATAGATGCTAAAAAAACAAAATCTAAAGCATTCGGGAGGAGCCCCCTTGTGTCAGAAAATTGGGATGTTTATTCCTCACAGTGATGTCCGGACCGATTTCCGGCAACTGGACGTGATCCGAAAACCACGGATTTCACGTAAATGGCCGTATAAAAGGCGAGTCTACAAATCCTTACATGGAAGAGTTGTCGTTGGTAATAGCATAGAGCACCATAGGCACAGTTGGACGGGGTTACTTCCATCTAACTAATACATTAAACTGGTTGTAAGGAAGGTTGGTCAAATGAATCTGAAGGTCTCTCAGGGTCCAAGTCGGAGGAGTCTAGCAAAGTGCCATTTTGGAGCCGCTGAATACTTGATGATTGTGAGGTTGCCAAAGCGGCTGAAGGTATATTGGGGCCTTGCATGGACGAAGATGGATAAGGGAATAAGTGGATGCGATAATGAGATGGTCGAATCGCTTACTAATTCGACCATCTCATTATCGCACCCACTTATTCCCTTATCCGGCCTCCGACATTACCCGACAGCAGCCGGAACAGTTCGGTGCTACAGAATATACTTAGAGATTGCGACACACACATCAAAATTGAACAAAAGAGTGCAATATAGTCTGAGATCACTTTGCTTAACCAAAGTGGCGTTGAAACCAAAAAAAAAAAAAAAGTGGCGCACTTTGGTAAAATAGTGCCGGCAGGTCGAGTTTCGGCGCCACTTTTTTTGATGTTGCAAAAAGGGCCTAAAAGTGGCAGCACAAGCCTCAAACACTAAAAAAAGTGGCGGCAGACCGAAATTTGGGAAAAATATTTGCACCGGAATAAATGTGCATTTTGACCCTCATAGTGGATGCACAGACGAGCAACGCACGAATACCGTGACACCAAAGTGTCTCCCCGGAACCAGATTTCCACTTTTGAAAACCTTCATCGTCAAGCAGCCACTCTCTGGTTCCTTCCAGCCTCGAAGCAGAAATATCAGCTTGTCGAGGAAAGAAATTGATTGGGGAGAGGAAGTCGAGAATTTGCGTGCGCACAACGGCAAGAGGGTCAACAATTGACACGATCTTCGGTTGGTCGGTGCTGCAACTGTTGAGGACGGTGATAAGGCGTGGTTTTGAACACACCTAAATTCTTTGATTTTTACGAAGTTACATTAGAGCAATCTAATTGAAGTAAGACACAGAGGGTACTAGTCTTGTCCCGAGACTGAGTATTAAACCAATGAAGCATTGAAAACTAGCTCTAAACAATATTGAATGAAGGAATTCTATCAATACTCTTAACAGAGTAACTAGTATTATTCTGGAGTTTAATCAGCTAGCTATAGGACTCACCCGACAAGCTGCAGAGAACCTGTGTAGCAAGTTCGGTGTCAATATGGATGCCAGGTAACCAAGGGAGTTATTGAAGGAATCAGTTAAACTGCCGTTGAAGTCTATTGAACTAAAGGTTGAACTATGTACGCACACTGGAACTCGAAAGCCCGGCCCTGAAGTGATCATGTGCCCCAGCGCGTCTTGAAGGAGGGAACAAACAAGGAACAACACACCTGTAAATGGATGATTAAGAGGGCTAATGGTGCGATGCGCACTTAGTCTTCATGTAGGGAAATAACAATACAGCCTGTAGGAGGGTTTGTAAGGTTGATTGGTCTATTGTTGAGTACATACCACTTAATAATGGGCTTGGTAGGGAGAATTGGCTTAGAAATAGTGCTTTAAAGCTGCTCAGATGGTTAAATCCCAAGATCTGAGCAGACTGGATGCTCTTTTCTCTAAAGCTGGGCAGTAGGGATGTTCTATTCTATTTATCTGGGCACTTACAAATGTGCATTCTCTCTCCGCTAAATTATTGTATTGTTTGTAACCCGCAGTAGCCAGTAACACTATAAAGCTCCACCAAATGTACTAGATAGACAGTGGATTATCACCCCCCTTGTTGGCACAAAGCTCTTTTGAGTCTTTTAGCCTCACCAGCTATTTAGTTCAGCAAGACTTATCAGTCTTGTGGGTTCTATTCTATTGCCACTACAACTTGGGGGTTGTTTAAATTAACTACGGTTATTCCAATGGTTTGACAACCATAAAGTCAATTACAACCACTTGTTCTTAAGGTTGAAGGGTTTTCAAATCCTACCTCCCCGAACACACACACACGCGCATTATTGAGTAGTAGTCAGTGTTATATTTGGTGTTAAATTGAGCAGACGTTGTCTTGCTCTTTTTGATATTGGATTTCACTGTTGCACGCAAGTGCACCGTTTCAACGGTGTTTAGGAGAAGAACGGAATGGGGCGACATACTAGTTATTCACGGTGTACTCTCCACCATAATAAAATCTCGGGCCCTCTCCAAGGCCCCCGGCTCCACCCCGTACACAGCCCACCCCACCGTTCCCACCCACGCCGCCTGGACAAAATTGAAATGCTGTGCGGGCTCATCGATGCCACTGCGCACCATGTATGTGCATTGTCGCTTCGCGAGCTTGGGGGTTCATCGAGACCTTGCTACAGACGACTGGAGCGTCCACCGTCTTGGGCGCGTGTCTGCCGCGCAGACAAGGATGAGTGACAGCTGGCTGGCATTTGGTGCGTTGACGGCTGTCAGCCAGTGGCAGACGGGCGGCACGGGAAATTAACCGTTCTTTAACGATTACCTCGGCAATTCTTTGTATCTCTTTGCGCACATCCCCTTCTGACATATCGGGATACCCTTCCTTCCGTCTCACCCCTGGTTCTCGTTTCTGAGCATCATAAGTTCCTCTATGTAGTTAAATTTTACACTTCAAAACCCCATGTGGCTCAGCAGCTTACCGATGCGCAGCCTTTGTTCATTCGATGCTATTCAAGGCTATTCATCGCTGCTATTGTTGGCTACGGCACAGCCCAAATATTGTAATCAAGCCGGGAAGCCACGTAGTCTCCCCGAAGAGTCTCGAGATCTTTATAAAGAGGCAGCATTTCCCACCTTCGCCTACACTGGCAATCTTTCGCCCACCTCTCTCTGCCGTGCCTCAATATACTGCCTGTCCTCACCCCTAGCTATAGGATTTAGTCTAGTGGCATGGAGCTAGCCAAAGGTACGCAGTTTAATTTTCGCACAAAGCCCTCATGTCCCTGAACAGCTGACCGACACGCAGTCTTTCTTGACAGGCTGCTTTTTATGCTGCCTACGGCGCAGTTCAACGATTTCTATCAGGGCGAAAGGCCACGTAGTGTTCCGGCGATATAAAAAGGTGGTCCTTGGCTGTGTTGGAACCACCAATATTTCCCCCACTGCTCTCTTCCTTGAAATACTGGAATCACAATAATCTTGCAATAATCTCTTGAAAAAAATCTTGCCTAAGTTCCTTAACGTCTAACACTCCTGTCTGCTGCTGGGCTCACCTGTGATCTGGTTCAGTCGTGACTGAGCATTCTGTAGGGATGGACACGGGTACGGGTTGGGGTATGAAGCAGTCAACCCGGACCCGTACCCGGAAAACCCGAACTTGAACTCGCGGGGTTACGGGTCGATCACGGGTCTCGGCTAGCGAGTGCCGGACGTGATCCAGGCCTCGGCATCTCCTGCCAACAAAGATCCGATGGTAGGCACGTCTGGGCACAGCATTTTAAAGTGAAATTATCAATGTTACAGGTGAATTGAGACCTCATGCCCTTTTTACACCAGTAAAACTCACTTTATTCATGTTTTTACAGTGAATTTGCATTATGTGCCTGGTACGTGGGGGCAACCCGCGGGTTTCGGGTCTGGAAAACTACCAACCCGCGACCCGTACCCGCCCGACCCGACCCGGGAACCCGACGGGTTAACCCGAACCCGTGTCCATCCCTAGCATTCTGAGATTGGGTAATCGTTGGTTTTATTCAAACCATTGGTCTGAAGATGCTGAGCTCGTCGGCGAACCTCACTGCATTCCAAGGGGGGGTCGGCATTAAAATTTCGGACATGGGGTGGGAGGGGGGGTCCCCAGGAGGGCCGAAAAAAACTTCTACCTATATGTTAGTAGGGAAGGAAAAGAGGGTCCAGAACACCTTTCTGGGCCTTTAGGAGGTTCCAAAGGCTTAAGTTCATATTTGGGAGTGCAAACGGGGGCATGTACGGAGCTGAGGAGTGCGAGCCGCTGTCTAGCTGTGGCTATACTTCGGCTAGATCTGGCTATACGGGTAGCCAGTGCCGCCTCGCCACACGGCCGGTAGCTTCTGCGAGCTGATGGTTAGGTCGGCTACTCAGGGCGTGGGTAGCTGTGGGTAGCTGGGCCTTCGGCACGACCCTTGAATCAGTCGTAAATCACTTGTTGTTATCATCAGCGAATCCGGGGATTTCCTGCAACGCCATATAAGGCAATTGCAAGGTGCGCAAGGCTCACAATCTTCACAATATTTGTGACATGTGTTACAAAGGATTACATCGCAATATGTTAACCGTGGATACATTCCCAATGTTCCCAATTATTGTGAGCATTGTAAAGTATGCAATCCATATCTGACAATATCTCGCATTGGGCAGATTTATAATGTACAGCACGGATGGTAGCGAATGCAGCTTATCGAGGCAATTGCAGGTATTGGATTTTGCATAATACGGCGGAAATCTTTCGGAATTGTTTGGGAAAAAACATATATATTTGGGATACGTATATCAACGGCGAACGATCTACACATTCAGCTCCCTAGCTGCGCGCCTTTCACGCATAGCGGAGATCGAAAAGGAAGCCCGGGATGACTCCGGGACAGAAGGGCTGCTATCCTTGAATACGCGCCTGCACGAGGAAGAGCCTGTTAGATAAATACGAAGTGATAGAATGGTTACGCACTGGTCCCGCCACGCGAGGAGTTCATCCACTTCCTTCTGGCCCACGGGACCGACATTCTAAACCAGTCGAGGATGTTGTAGTAGTAGAGGATGTAGTCGAAGTCGCCGTCGGTTTCGTTCCAAGTCGGGGCGTCGGATAAGGCGAAGCGATGCTGTAGGCAAACAATGATCAACACTTGTTAGCAGGAACAACCATGAGCATGAAACGACGAACGTGAACGGCCGCATAGGCAATGGACCGCGGGGTAACACGACACATACGAATCTTGCTCGCCACCGACTTCTTTGACGACTGGCTTGCCGCCACCTTTCTTCTTTTCGCCGGACGCTCACTGCTGGAGGGGCCGGGGAGAACGTTCTCGGTGCCGGATAAGTTGGCGGCTCCAATGCGCTCGTTGTCGGCCTCGTCCTGCAACTTGACAGCAGATTTTGGGGCTGTGAATATATGCAGGTAGGTCTAGGTGACATCAGTGCCAGAATATCACGCCGAATGAAGTAAAGCGCACCTGTAGCAACGACATGGACTTGAAAAGACCCTTGTCCGGGCTCGCGGGGTCACACACGCCGTTCTGGTATATGCCCCGAGGCCACTGGTTTGCATCGACGACAAAATCCTCGTGGCCTTTGATAACATTTGCCCGAACTCTGCATCTACGGGTAGTAGGTCTGCAGTCTGGTCGGCGAGGCTTACCCAAGGTCATGGTAATCGTAGTCGACCGGGAAGAGAAGCGGACCGGTAACTTCACTCTCCAGCCCGCGATTGGCACGCGACGTCGCGATAAGAGGGTCCTTCGCGCCTTTACCGACGAATCCGGCCATGGCAGCCCTGACAGAGCTAACATCATCTCCGTGGGCTCCGCTGGCTCCCGTTTGCAGCTGCCGACGTGATATCTCGTCAATATTGGTCTATGTAAGTGCCCGCAATATACCTTCGAATACATCGCGTCCAACTCAGTCGGATGAAAGTTCACGAGAGCTTGCTTGATCGCAGGGATGTACCGCTGCAGCTCCTGGAAGCCGCGGAAGAGACGGTTCTGTCTGGTGTCCCAAAGCAAGGTTAGTGAGATGGCGAGGGCGGGTCAAGTGTATGTACTCAAGTGTGTGCTCGACAGGCGCGTCATCCCCCTCTTCCTCGCGCTTGTCTTCAAGTTCTTGACGGCGGTCATACTCGCCCACAAGTGCTTGGATTGGGTCAAACAACGACACGACCTTGGGGATGGCACGTCCCATTGTTTTGTAGGATTTCCTGAAGCAGCTCAGCGACATCAAGGCAACAAGGGAATGAGTACGTACTCGACGGTGGGCTTGGCCACCGTGCTGGTGGACGCGACCTGAGCCTCCAGCTCTGCGATTCGTCGCTTAAGTCGAGCCTCCTTTTGCTGTTGGTCGACTGGTGGATCAGAAGTAGGCGAGGAAGAGCGGGGGTGGGACGACGAGCGGGAGGAAGACGACATGATGGGAGAGAGTACTAAGGCGAGTCTGGCTTGTGTTTCGCCTTATATATGGCCGCCTTTGTTGATATCCCACGCTCACTTTAATCCATGAAATTCAGCGCACGCGCACGATAAGCAACGTGATCGTGCAATGACTCCATCTGCACGTATGATCTCCAAGACAATAAATTGTAACGTGATATATCGGGACCCGCAGCCCGCCTGCACGATCGTGACGACTCTCTTTGCTGTCCCGCCCCGATGCGGCCCATTCTGTGGGCTCTCTTGCTTTTTTTCATGCTGCTCCAGTGCTGCCCGTCATGCCCAGAAGAATACCCGACCTCATCCGCCGAGCTTACCAAGCACCGCAAGCGCTGCAAGAAGTATGCGGTACACCTGGCAGCGCAATCGAGCAAAAGGAAGGACATCCAGAACCGGAAAATGGAGCGCCAGAAAAAGAGACGCCGCCCGAATACCGCTTACGAGACGGTAGACCCGGTGGTGAGTCTCGCATATCACTCTCTTTGCCTCCTTTGCCTCACCTATTTCTAGGGCCCGGGTGCTACGCTTGGCAGCATTGCAGGCCCGTCTCATTCCGCTACCTCCCTCCTACCAATTCTCGACGATGCTTTTATGCCGGATGCACTGAGTCCCTCTCCGCCACCCTCACCACCACCAGTTTTGACGCAAGCGGGGCGACCCTCACGCCGTTATCGACTGCCGAAGAGATTCCAAGATATTTTACCTGAGCCACCCACAGCCGTTATCATTGAGGCGCCGCCCGCCGAGCCCGTAGTACGCCGTGTAATTCTCCACGTCCGTGACACAATGCAAACCGCATTAAATCGCTTCCGTGTCTTCCGTGAATATCCCCACCGGCCCTCATACGATCCTGATGCGCATGTCGAGGTCGAGGACCTCGCGAATTTCCCACTCGACGAGGAACGGCTCGCTTCCCTCACAACAGAGCATAATCCACCCAATTCGACTCCACCCCCGCCTCCTTGGCCCTTTGCGAATATGACGATATATAATATTATGTCCTGGCTCAATACTGGCAGCAATCAAAAATCGGAAGCGGAAACCACGCGTCTCGTCGACGAAGTCATTATTATCAGCGACTGCCTAGTGGGCCAGTCTAGGTAGTGGGCCATTTGCGTAATACCAGGCGGTGCAATACATCAAGTCAGAAGTTGAGACCTATGGCACAGTATGCGACCTATGAGGACTCCGTACGTCAAATTTGGAGGCAAATGATGGCGGTGATCAAAAGCAGTGCCTGATTATGATGGCGGCAGCGGGCGTGTGAACATTTTTTCTTATCTCCGAGCACAACTTCGCGCTTTCTCCTGCCCATTTCTCCACCAATTCTTCACCGATCCACAAATTCTGGGGCTCGTTCTCATCGCCTGATGTTGGGGAGTGACATAGGCCTATCGCATACATCAACACCGCTCTGTCTTGTCTCCTGGAACCTCGCGAAAGACCTCTATCTGATCTCCAGTACTCCACTGCGGCAACCGCTATAGTGACCCAGCCGTGGAAACTAAGACCCTAGAACTTTGTCAGTGCATTTTAAGTACACATTATTGTCCCCTACCCCAGCGATGACTTTTCACTGGCTCGACTTTCAGGTCACGGCGGGGTACACGTCAAAACCCACGAATTTCATTAGCGCACATAGACGAGCTTTTTTTTGAGGGTTATTGGTGCGTAGAGGCCGTACTATGCTGATTTTTGTATTCCAATACATCGTATGTAGCCATATATGTCCTCTTTTCCGGCACAAATTCCGTCTGTGCTTCGTAGAGCGCCCTATTCAATCCACACTGCGATTTCACCCTTCAGTGTTGGCTTCAAGGCAAATGCTTACAGTGCTGAAATACCTTAGATTCACATTTTGGGTGTATATAGTGGTGGGGCCATATCACTTTGTTAATCTGAGATACACAGGGCTGGCCAGTACGAGTCCAAAATAGTGATTTAAGACAGTGACCCGCTACCACGTTTTTTGCCATTTTGGGAAAGCGCCAGAAGAAAAATTTGGTAAGCCCGGAAGCCGTCGTGTAAATTCACGAAAAATATATCCACTGACTCATAGGATCCATACCTTCCTTCTAGAGCCCATATATTTGTATCCACCCCATTTTATTCATGCGCACGAGGGCAAAACCGCTAAGGTGGCCCAGTACCCAGTCACTGATAATAACGCCCCAGATTTCTCGCGGGACGACCTTCATGGATTCAATGCCCACCGCGAGAATCAGCGTTTTGATAAGGCTTCCTCTGGTGATGCCCCGTGGGCTCGAGATGGGTGGAAAGAGATCGATGTCGAGATTGATATTCCATCGGGCGTCAAAAATTCGCCCGCACATTCCTTTAACGTCCCTGGCCTTCATCGACGATCCATTGTGGAGGTAATCAAGGCGGCATTCACCGATATATCTGCTCGCGACTTTCATCTCACACCATTCAAGAGGCTTGTCAAATCTGCCTCCGGCATTGTTACGCGCATTTACGATGAAGTTTACACCTCAGACGCATGGATAGCTGCACACGATCTCTTGCAGAGACAACCTGGGGAGCCTGGGTGTAAACTCGAGCGCGTTATTGCGGGGCTCATGTTCTGGTCGGATTCCACGCATCTCGCAGACTTTGGAACTGCGAAGGCATGGCCGATCTACATGTATTTTGCGAACTTATCCAAGTACGCTAGAGCGCGGCCAACTTCGGGTGCATGCCATCATATCGCATACATCCCATCGGCGAGTTTCCTAATCTTTCTGCATATAGATGTTTCTTACTTATTCCCCGCTTTTAGCTCCCCGATCGCATCATGGAGTTCATTAGCGGCTTCACCAAAAAATCGCACCGAAAACCGTTGATCACTCACTGCCGTCGAGAGCTGATGCAACAGGTTTGGAGGTTGATGCTTGACGCTGATTTCAAGCACGCGTATGCCCACGGAATCGTGATTAAATGTATCGATGGCATTTATCGTCGCGTGTACCCTCGAATATTCACCTACTCGGCGGATTACCCTGAAAAGTGGGCTCTCATCTGACAGACTGCGGCATGACTTTAATCCTTCTATTTCTAGGGTCCTCCTCGCCACAATCAGGGACAAGGGATTTTGTCTTTGCCCGAGGTGTCTTGTTGAAAAGAAAAATGTAGACCAGATGGGAACGGGACATGACCTTCGGTCGCGGTTGACTTCGATCCGCACATATTTCTGGACGAAGGTGGAGCAAGAGCGTGACGCTATCTATAAAGTCGGATTCGCCATCACATCTGACTGGGTAGAAAACATTCTGAAAGAGTTCTCGCTGGTCCCTACGGTCGTATGTTTGCTTTCGCAAAAAACTGTGGATGTCTAACTGATTATTCCATTCAAGAATGCATTTGCCGAGATGCTCCGACCTTATGGCGCCGAGATGTTCCCCATCTTGGTGGTTGATTTGCTGCACGAGTTTGAACTCGGGGTGTGGAAGGCTGTGTTCACCCATCTAATTCGTGTCTTGCACGCCATTCCTGGAGATGCTGGCAAGGCTGTTATCGAGTTCAACGCACGGTCGGTCTTCTCTATCTTCACAACAATCGAGTCTAAATCATGGTCCACAGCTTCCGTATGGTACCCACATTCGGAACAGACACCATTCGCCGCGTCACCAGCGATGCATCCGAGCGCAAGAAACTTGCTGCGCGGGATTACGAAGATCTCCTCCAGGTAATAATTGCGGCGTTCGTGGCAGCGACCGAGACTCATACATTTTTTAGACAATTATCCCTGTCATTGAGGGGCTCCTTCCCGAGCCGTTCAACAGCTTAGTCATGACGATGTTGTTCCGCCTCGCAGAATGGCATGCGTTGGCCAAACTAAGAATGCATACAGATGACACCGCGACCCGCTTTGATAAATCGACAACTATAATCGGACGTGAACTTCGCAGCTTCCGCGACTACACGAAGGCCAACTTCGTAACCAAAGAGCTTCCCGGGGAGGTCGCAGCACGAGCTCGACGCAAACAGAACAAAGCCAAGAACGCACCTGCTGGCACTGCACCGGCGCCGCTTCCTCCACCGCCGCCCCCAAAAGGGAAGTTTCTAAATCTAGAGACCTATAAGTTCCATGCCCTTGGCGACTATCCCGCCACCATCCGTTTTTTCGGTACCACTGATTCGTATTCGACTCAGATCGTAAGTCATTCAGTAGAACCGATCTTTATAGGGTTAATATTTCTTTTTTATCAGGGAGAGCTCGCCCACCGCATCGTGAAACGACTGTACCGCCGCACAAACAAGAACAACGCCATAAAGCAGGTTGCTAAACTTGAGCGACGTCAGACACGTCTCCAAAAGGCTCGCAAAGCCGCTGACTCTCCGCTTCGTCGTCATACACATCATGTCGCATTTTCAGAAAACGATCCTCGCTCATACACCGGTGTCGAGGTCCACCACCATATCTCTCCTTCCCGAAACAATCGACACCATCTTGTGAACTTTCTCCACGGTAAACCCGGGGATCCAGTCCAAGTCGATCCAGCCAAGAACGTAGGTTCAAAATTATTCGCTCTTTTCCTTTGGTCCTGACGCTCAATGGGCAGGACTTCATTCCGAAATTGAAAAATCATCTTTTGGGCCGCCTTTTGCAGCGGGATTTCGATGGCGACGAGGAAGAGTTTTCAGAGGAAGACAGAACAACGGTGAGGATTCTTGGGCAACATATATACTCAGCCAAACTGCTCCGCATCAATTATACCACATACGATATGCGCCGCGACCAAGACTCAATCAATCCGCGAACACATTCGGATGTCATGGTCATTTCTCCGGAAACGGGTCCTGACGCTCACCCGTTCTGGTATGCCCGTGTACTTGGGATCTTTCACACGGAGGTTCTTCACACTGGGCCGCATTCCCGCAACAACGGCGCCCAACGGATGGAGTTTTTATGGGTTCGATGGTTCGGTGTCGAGCCCAATTACCGGTCGGGATTCAAGGCAGCTAGACTACCCAAAATCGGCTTCGTTCCGGAAGACGATGCTAATGCGTTCGGGTTTCTTGATCCGGCGTTGGTTCTTAGGGGATGCCATCTGGAGCCTGCTTTTGCAGGTGGACGAACATCTGAGCTGCTCAGGACTGTTTCTCCTACGGCTGCGAGACCTCTACATAAAACCGATGACTGGGCAAATTTTTATGTTACTATGTGAGTTTTCATTTAATCTGTCGTATTTCAAGGCTGACTTTGTCTAGTTGGGTAGGTCGGGGCGTGTTCATGCGCTATTTTGGAGGGGGCGTTGGACATATTGCCCATACCTCCGCGCTTCCGGCAGACGACGAACCTGACATAGAGGAGGAAGAAATTCCTGCACCTCTGAGCCACCGGGCCGCCTCTCCGGCAGCAGCTGCGGCGCAGGTTCCAAATAATACGGAAGCTACAGATGCACCACAGGCAGACGAGGATGACGGGAGTGGGTCCGAGCCCGAGGACGACTCGGACATGGAATCGCCTGTGGGTGATCTCGATGATTCAAGTTCAGATGACGGGGAGGGTTCCGATGGTGCGTACGACGACTTGGATCCCGAGGACCATGGCTTTGGCCCATTGTAGCGGGGCGCGCCAGCAATTTATTTTTCACTTTGGAATGGACTGAAAATATTTACGAACCGTTGGCAAGGCCATGCATTTTCTCTACCGTATTTATAGCGAACTGCAATAATACACAATTTAGATCTCCACATTACATACTGGAAACAAATCAGATTACATGTTACAGACCCGCCACAATATTATGCGCAAGTTGCAAGGTGCTACAATGCCTGCCAAAGTGTCGGCAATTTTGCTGAACATTTGTGATCGTCACAACATCAATCAAGATTTTCCCGAATTTCCTGATGATGGGAATGCCATCTGCCGATCCATCTCCGCATCCATTTGGAATCAAATTTGTTTGCCGAGACTAACTGCGCCTAACCGCCGCCCCACGTTCTCATGTCGGCAATGATTGAAATGTGATACATAGGAGAGGTTAGAGCTAGCCAGAGGTGTTGGCTAGCTGTGGGGAGGTTGGGTTAGCTGTGAGGTGCGGCTAGGTGCGGCTAGTGCAGCTAGCCAGACTCGGCTTGTCCGGTTAGTCACAGAGGGCCGGCTAGGTCCGGCTATGTGCTGCGTGGCTAGAACCCTGCTGAACGCAGTGCCTGCTGTGTGCAATGATCTGCAAACTTTCTCGCTCCCATATGTTCGTGGCTTTTGTCAGCTGTCCTGGCTAGTGCTGGGTTGTTTGTTGTTTTTTTTTTGCGCCGCTGGCACTGGGTAGTTCAATTTCCTCGGCTCGTCTGCATTTATACGCAAAGCCCGGCCGGCATTCGATGCGGTGTGCCCAGTTCTGAATCAAGATCAAGATTCAATGTAATTGAATTACGGCGACCGAACCGCCGAAATTTTATTGTTGGTTTGGAATCGCTGGTATGTTCCTCTGTCAGAGTTCAAGGTTGGAGAATGGCGTTTATCTTTGTTATGTTCCACGTTTCAATGTTACATCAATGTATCGTTTTTCTCTTCTTCCGGAGCGAAGCGGCGGTCCGTCTTGTGCTGGTTCATGAGACTCGTCTGTACTGCCCCACTGACCTGATGCAGGTTGGTCCCGGCAGTCCACAGTTGTCGCGCAGTTGAAAAAAGCCCCGAAATGAAAAGCGTAGTTCATCACGCGTCAGGAAGTGTGGAAAGATACGACGGACCCAAGGGGTTAGCCACGGCATCAAGACATAGAAGAGCGAAAGGGGCGTGGATATACGGAGAAAGTGCACAGGAATTGTACCATCTCGCTAAAGAACGGATAATAATTCGTGCTGTCCATCAATGCTGTCACAACAGCTTTTTGCACAGCCTTGTGTCATCTCACACCACTTTGTGCGAGTCAAAGCGTAGCTTGCTCGTATGTTTAGTGGCACTGGCTTCCGGATACACGGCGGTAACTTCTACAACGTCGGCGGTGATGTAAACCTACATACCCACCAGCACCTTACGATTCCAGAGCGCAAGCTTCACGTGGTGGCTTCTCAGTCACCGCCGACAAACCAGGGACTCGAGGACGGTCGAGATGCAACTATCGAAGACCGAGGGCCGGAAGAGACTACTTTTCAGCGTCCTGCAACCTCGACTTTCGCATTCGGCGGGCAAGGTGCTGGATCCGAGCGTGAGAGGGCGGGAGTTTCGAGGAATCCGCGCCACGGCATGGCTGCAAGGCCGGCGCCGTACGGTGCGCTAGAATTCGCATAATCTTTCTGTTTCTCAAGCCCTTTAGACATCGGTTCTCATCCACATCGTTCAAAAATTTCCTCTGACGACAAGAGATCCCCCGGTCCATCATCATCGAGCACGGGAACCTTGATCCCCTTCTCTGGCGGATTGCTCCAACCTGGTTCAACAGGTGGAACATTCATTACGGCGGAAAATGTCAATTACAACCACCATCACGGTGAAGAGGGAATAAAAATTCTCCACCGCCACGTCGCGCTTGAGGCACTCTACGACTCTGCCGATAGCTTTCCGCAACCCAGATGTCATCCGAAAACCCGCACAAAAATGTTGGACGAGCTATACAATTGGGCAAAGGAAAATCGAGACAATTCTACCTGCCCAATCCATTGGCTGCACGGGCCTGCAGGGGCGGGAAAGTCTGCCATCATGCAGACTCTTTGCCAGCGATTGGAGAAAGAGCATTGTCTTGGCGGCGCCTTCTTTTTTAAACGGGGCCACACGACTCGCGGGAACGCCAAAGTACTGTTCGCAACACTCGCCTATCAGCTCGCGCTCAACGATGACAAGCTGAAGGACTTAATTTCGCAGAGCATAAAGCGTGATCCGTCTGTCGTGGGGAGGCACATGGATGTTCAGCTCCACAGACTAATCGTTGAGTCACGCAAATCTCTCCCAAATTCTGCACCTCCGATCCTTCTTGTCGACGGTCTGGATGAGTGCGACACTCATCGGGCTCAAGTGGAAATATTACATTTGATAAAAAGCGCCGTCCGCCCACATCCCAACACATTTCGACTTCTCATCGCCAGCAGACCAGAGGCTCATATTCGCGAGATTTTCCAAGAGTCTTCTTTCGCCGGGATTCTCCATTCCACCAATGTCGAGCAGTCATTCGAGGACATCCGAATATACCTCCTCAAGGAATTCGCCCGCATCCATCGTGAACACCGGGGTACTATGGACAGGGTTCCGACTCCCTGGCCATCACCACATACACTGGAATGGCTAGTTTTGAAATCCTCGGGGTATTTCGTCTACGCATCGACTGTCATCAAGTTTATTGATGACAAGTTTTTCCGTCCAACGGACCGGTTGGAGGCCATTCGAAGCATGACTCCCATCGGTGCTGATGACGCCCCATTCGAGGCTCTTGACCAACTGTACATGCAGATTCTATCTAAAGTCCCAGCTCGATTTCACCCCAAACTTTGTGATATCTTGTACTGTGCACTTTTCACTTCGTTGTGCAAAGGGCTGTCATTCCCCCAAATTGAATGCCTTCTCGAGCTGCAGCCGGGTGATGTTCGGCTAATTCTTCGCGGCCTGCATTCTGTTCTCGAGATAAACTCGCATGTCATTTCGGTGCATCATGCATCATTCCTGGATTTTTTAAAAGATCAACAGCGGTCCTCGAATTTTCATATTCATCTGGAAAATCGCAGGAAGGAAGCAGTTCGTGCCGTCGTCAAAACACTTCAAGATGATAACCACTGGATTGATACTTCCGATGACCATCCCGCGTGGCATGTAGCTTTATTAAATTATAGCCTCAATCTCTGCTCACTTATCGTTAAGGCAACTTAGCAAAGATTTCGCTGGATTGATTACCTCTACTCCACCTTCGGCGGAGCTTGTACCCCATATGCGACTTGTCAATTCAGATTTCCTCTGGTGGAACAAGACTGATATCAGTTTTGACATACCAAAAGTGTTAACTTGGTTGAATGTGAGTCTCATTGGCACACTATGTCAATCGCTGAGATCTTTCGACGCAGGCAATTCGACCCATACCTGAGGATTTAATTGATCGCTGGGAACTCTACCGTTTCATGTTCATATGGGACTACTCCTTTGATACCGAATGCACCACGGTCAATGGTAATGAATGGGGTACTTGCATGCAAATCTTTTCGCTATCCCCTCAAATGCTTCATGTGCTCCAATATCAGATGTCAGGCTCATCACTTGCATCACTGGCAGACTGTCGTCAGATTGTGACTCAGTCTCCCGAATTCGTTCGAATCTTACAGGCCCAATGGCTGCTCCATAGTCATGAATTCAGTACCGACGAGCCCTGCCCCTCCCAGGCCTCGCCGAGACCAGCCCCAACCGCGCCGGATCCATACGAGGGCTCGCTGGGCCTATACCACATACGACTTCTATTGGGTGTATCCTGGAATGATATATTGGCGGCTCTTTCTGTTCTGCGCTCACTTATAGGTGGAGGATCTCGGAAACAAGTGATTGCTGGCGCACTTTGCATCGTTGCACTCTCTGCGGAACTTTACCCTACCAGTGCACCCTCGGTCGCCAAGGATTTGGCTGTTGGAATCCTTCGTCTCATTCAGCGAATTGGTGCCAGAGACTTGCCCTTAAATGTGTGGTGAGTCGTATGTGTAGTAACTAGCAGTTTCAGCAGGACTAATCACTTCCATTGCAGGCACCGCCTCAGACACTTGACTTGTTTCTTCGAGCGCTCTCCAACATGGGGCTATCTCATCAGACGTTCTCCGAACTCGAGTCCCGAACTTCTCCATCAACTCGGAGAATTTGTTCCACACTGGGATTCATTTCCTGGATCTGATTGTCCATCGGATTGTCTGTGTCCGAGCGAGTTCTACCATGTTGTGAAATGGCTCAAAGTAGGTGCCAAGATCAATTTTGTAGTCAGATAGTTACTCACAACTTGTCAGGCTCACCCAGAGCCACCATTCAAACTCATTGAGCAATGGCAAAGTTATTTCAACAAGAGTCGAGATATATGTCCGACATACGGAAAGAAGTGGTGGCTCGAAATGAACCTTAACTCGTACTTGGAGAGAGAGTGGCAGAGAAAGATGAAGGGAATGATGGAATCTAGCAACCCTCCACAGGCGTTTGAAGAGGAATTGATTCAACGCTTGGAGCGCGCTGTAGAAAGGATGGTGGGTCAGGCGGATCGCGCTTGGGGTCAAGATCCCGTTGTGTATTATGAAACTTTTGAGCTCTGAGGTAGATAGCGTTTGGGATAGTGGTTCTGTTTGTAGTCTTTTTTGCTTTTTCGTTAGATCACAATCTAGTGGAACTAGGGGCTGTGTGTGAACTGCGCGCATTCTACTCGTGTCCTCAAACACATTGAAAACGACTGCGGTTGTGCACATGTGTCCATGTCCGGGCTACGTGATTTCGACCGTGCAGCCTGCCAAAATTATTCAAACACTAGTATTGGTTGGACATTGGAAGTGAACCTTGGAGGACATCGCGACACTGAGATTGCAGTAGGAGAGATGTGGTGGTAGACACTGCAATGGTGAATCAATCATATTTCTTGGCGTAGTGGGGGTGAGCGCGGATGAGTGGCGTGAATGGGGTCAATGAATCCGGATATCTCAGATAAGCCCGGGGTTTTGTGATTCCGCATTTGCCGGGGGCCGCCATATATATATATCTCCCCAGGTATAGTTTTGGCCCGGGAGATGCCGGGGAAAAGTCTGTAGTGTACGTTACGCGGACCTGGGGTCAAGAGCGGCGATAAATCTCGGGGACAGGTTCCATTCCGTGAGAGCTCAAATTTACTCGAGAGTGAAGCACTGGATACAGTGGACAAAGGGACAAAAGAACCTCCCCGGGAAACTTGCAGTGCTATCTGCAATCGAGATATGTCCTCTGGAAATTTTCTCCCGAAAATCGGACGTAAGGGTGTGAAAAACTTTGTCGTGAACTTCCCAAGAGAAATCTTGGCTGGCAGATGCTCAGGCAATATTTGACAACAGATGTTTCCAATTGGATATTTCGAAATAATTTTGGCGCAATTTTCCATTGCTGGCTGGAAGGTGTCGTCGCCAATCCTCCAGGGTATTCCCGGGCGAAGGGATCGGAAATTCTCGAGGAAATTCCGGGGAGAATCCACCCAGGAATCCTTTTGGAACAGAGGTCGGATGAGGAGAGGCGCTATCCCGCACCAATTAACCAGGGATCTCCTGGGGACAGGCAAACAATGCAGCATTGGAGATATGTTGGAGATGGGTTTCAATAACTACATGCCCGACACCTCTATTTTGAGTAAAGGAAGACTGCAGCAGACTGAGAGACGAAGAAAAGACAGAAGGAAGTGCTGCCTGTGAGTACAATCAAAGGAAAGACACGAGCGCGCCGAAACCTCCAAGGAATATTGAAAGTTTGATACTTTACAAGGTTCAATGCTTGGGGAAGTGTCGAGTGGAGCTTCAGATGGGATAGTGTCAGGTCAGACAACGACGAGAGCGTGCACAGGACGAACGCTACGAAAGACAGCCCAGTCAGATTATCTTTTGCAAAAGATACGAGCAGCGTCATCCGAGTTTCAAAGGGAGTGCTAACACAACGGACCGTTGAACTGGGAAGGGAGGTGAGCTGCGAGGACATGAGAGAATCCGATGGGATGGCGAAAGGAACAGTGCGCAGGAGTAGGATATATCGATTGGTGGGCTGCAGAGAGACAAGGTGACCGGGATATGTGGAATGGAACACCGTTATCAACGTTTGCTGCCCGGAGTACACGGTCACGGAGCAGTCAGAATACATTAAGGAGCAGTTTCTTGGTACCGGTAGTACACTCGGCACGTTCTGTGGGGGTCGAAGAATATGTAAGAGCCCGGGGATTGAAAGATTACAGAAGAGTTGGAGGGAGAGATGTGGATGTAGGTAAATGCGCCAAAGATGAGAGGAAGCAATTTGTCGTGGGACTGGTGAAAGAACCAGAAAGTTACGCTCCCCGAATCGGGCGGGTCAAGAGCGGGGAAGTCGCCAAATGTCACCAAGAGTCGCACCATCGACGCCTGGGAACATGTGAATATCGGCGTCAAATAAAATAGAACCGAGATATAATTACCTGATTACCAGGGGGGTACGTCGCGAACGCGAGCAAACAAAGGTCAGCGGAGGGAAATATATCGGTGGTATCATGAGATTCGAAATCCTGGGGAAATAACGAATGGACTATACGCACCTTGAAATACGTCACTCGATGGGTTGTTCGATGAATATGCCAGCGCGGATGTGCTGGGGGAGAAGGATTGGACCGGGGCGTCCTCAAAGTATTAGGGAAATCCCGGGGATAATATGCGTCACCGCCGTTTGCCCCTGCGTGCGAATGGCTTTGTGGAATCCACGTGTTAGTGTACAGTGCCGTCTTCTATTAGTATGGTGCTGCGGTGACCCCGAATTCATGCTACAGCAGAGCTTAGATGAAAAGATTTAACGAACTTGAGACGGAAACAATGCGGGGAGACTCACGTATGTGAAGAGGCTGCCCGTTGTACATGAAACAGAGTAATTCAGCATGACGAAAACCAAACCAGAGGGTGTTTCGTTGGTATCGATAGTTTCGGTAGTTTCGACAATCGAAACCTCGAGGACCAAAGTAACGAGCGACTATATGATTGTCTATTTGGTGATATCGACGTGTTCGCGTCAATCCAGGTGACGTGAGGGACACGTAGGTGGTGTTTCGGTTGTAGCCGAGGTATCGGTTACTCGGCAACGGACATCAGAGTGGGATAGTAAGCGAAGGGGACCCATGATCGTCGATCCCGGGGTTCCCAGGACTTCCCCTTTGGGTGATAGGAGCGTTCTGGAGTATCCATCCTGAATCCACACTCGAAGTGGGGTATCATTCGAGGCCTACACTGCCATTCGAACCTTTTGTTTACCAAACATTGACCATCAGACAATCTTAAAATGTGCCTCAGAACATCTGAAATACATTACCTGAATGTTTCTCAAACCTACGGGACAAAACATTTACCCGATGCCTTGACAATGTTGCGAGAATGTTGAGAAAACGTCTTGTATGCATTGTCCCGAATATTTGAAGACTATTTGAGTATTGCGGGTTTCAATACGCCTAGGTACATAGCTTAATTAATGGGATCATAGCTCGCAAGTCACAGCATGGATATTGCTTGACATTGCATTTACGCCGTTAATGCTGCGGGAACTTAGCCGCAAAGTTAGCTGCGCAGACGGTGTCGCGGTGTCAGGCCGTCAGCCATACTCAAAGACACTGACAGTTTAGATGGAAGAAAATAATGAAACAAAGCTAAGAACAAACGAAGGAATTCTGAACAAGAATAAGCGGAGGATCCCGTGACTTCGGAAGGATTCGCACTCACGGGTTTGGTTTAGGTCCGTGTGCATCAGAACAAACAAGGACAATGTTGGTACGCCCACATCTTTCCTTTCCTCCCCTCCCACCACTTTCGTGTCTTCCAAGTTCCAACATCTTCCATCGTCGCTGCCTCAGCCCCAACCGTCCAATTCATCGCTGCGTGCACATCTGATGGCGTCGCCACCAAGCCGACCGATTTCCCATCCGCTGGCCGCCTCGTCGTGGCCCTCGTCGCGCTGCAGGTGCTGGCTGTGGACGCGGAAGTACCGTTGTTATGCCCCTTTCGCCACGAAACCTGCGGTCTAGTCTCCTGCCCTCAGCCTCCTGTTGGTCGCTCCGTCATGGCTGGTGTTTGCGCGAATGAAGCCGACTGCGCGCGAAGTCTCTGCCTGTTCCGTTTTCAAGCCAACCCCAACGTACCCTGCCAAATGATCAAGTTCTCAATATCCATCCCAATCCTTCTCCCTCACGCAACATAGACTAAACTCTGCCCTCAAACTAATCTGCTTTTCAAATGCTCATGTCCTGTTCTAACCGAACCTTATTCCTTCAAGCTAAACTCCCGAATCTTAATCCATTCAAGTCCCGGCACCTCAAAATTGCAAGTATATTCAAGCATCAAGTCACATTCATTCTCAATCCGGCATATCCAACGATTCGATGTCGCGCATGTCTGGCTAGACTTCCCCAAGCTGCAAGACAACTGGTGTTTCCCGCTGTCCCATCCTATCTTCTCTCCAACGCGTCGGGTGGGCTTCGCGTACGCGGTGTTTAATTCTGTAATATGTATAGCCATAAATGCATCATTTCGAGCACACCTGTGGATGGATCTAAGATTTCAGTAAAATATAATTATTATTGAAATCAAACCTTGAGGAAACCTCGAAGAAATGTTGATTCAGACATCTCTGAAATATGAATGTTGTGGAAGCCTTGAGGGATTCGACTCTTTTTATTTCGGTGACGTTGCGGCAACATCCGGCCAATGTTGTGAGGACTATTTACAAACATTTCGATTGAAACGTCTCGTAAACATTCATCCCGAACGGCGGTGTACATGGCTGGAGACTCTAGTTTCCTTGAAGACCTTCGAGGGATACTCTCAAAAAGCAAGTTACATTGCAAAAGGGCTACATGGTGGTTGATGTCTAAGCTGCCATCAATCCACCATGTGCAGAATCTTGCCAAGGAACGGTCGGAATATACCTGGAATGGCGTGCTCAGTGCCCCCAACCAATAGGACTCATTATATTTTAATTGCCAAGATGGATACACGGATTGCGAGGCGGTTAAACAGACCTTTTACTTGATTCTTTCATTGTCATAGTCATATTTTGGATTGTATAAGTAGCTAGAGGTGTTTCTAGGGTCGAGGACGGAGTTTCCCCCAACTAGTGAGCCTAGCTTATGCCCAAGGGAAACTTTTAGTCGATCTTCGGACACCTACCAACATCAGTTTGTAGGAGTTGGAATATCACAGTTGTTGGATTGGATAAAATGTCTGAGCGTGGCTCTTGAATCATATTGAATCGCTGGCCTTGGGTCTTGAATCATATTGAATCGTTGGGAATCGTATATAATCGCCGGTCTTGGACCTTGAATCGTTGGGAATCGTTTGGAATTGTCTGTCTTGTTGTCTTGTTGTCTGGAACCACCACCATCTTTATCAAAACTTTGTGGAACTTTCAGTTTCGCATTGGAATATTGGTGAACCTCACGGTTCCCTTCATTCCAATAAACTCTATCTGTGTTGTTTGCGTTGGAAACTTCAGAATCCTTTTGCATCCTTAGTTTCCATTGTCCTAGTCGGTCATAACCGACTCAAGTCTTGGTGTCCGAAACAGATATCCTTTGGATCTCTTAGTTTCGTACATAACAAATGCTTGCTACGTCTTACGACAACTTCTTGAATTAAACTTTCTCCCGATCAACCTTTACAAGGCTCTGAATCAGGACTGGTACCTCTGGATGAACGTTACACCGCACTTGCTGCACACTATTGGTTGTTTGGGATTAGACTCATCTGTTCCATCCAATTCTTTGGTTGTAGTATTTTGTTTTGGCTGTTTCTGTTAGTTTCCATCCTAGGTTCGGAGCTCACTTATCAATGTGCTATTTATTTTACAGGGGGTCATGGTTGAAAGTGGGTTGCATGACTCTTATCTCGCATTCTTTCATCTGGAAGCAGCCACACTCATTCTTAGGGTCCTGGCGATGTATTTGTTTGATAAGCGGATGATGTTCGTCCTCGCAATTGTCGAGATACTCGCTATTTCTCTCGGCACGGTGAGCACCGTCGTCCCATTTCATTTATCAAAATCGACGTCGCCCACCAGTGGTCGGTTTGGGTTTCGGAGCCTCCTCAGGTTTATCGGGATTTTGCTGGTTGCTACAGCGCTATAGCCAATGCTCGGTCCGTTCGCATTTCGCTTCGGAGCCAGTCACTCAGAAATCCAACGAGTGTAAGCCAGGACCTTTGTCTCATCACCTTCTTAGAGTCCTGCAGCCTCGGCACCGACATTCTATTCCTCGCTCTTTCTTACCTTATACCGGGGCCACGGCCGTTATCGCGACTGCACAGGACTTCCATCAGGTTCTCTCTGGCGCGTTTTGGTCTGCAATGGCAAGTGCCGTGAACCTCGATTCGAGGAACATTTTGACTTACAAACGTTGAAAGGTGTGATGTACTACGTGTTGAGTCCCAGCTCCTCCGTCCATGATATTCGGTCGTTCTCATGTCCTCATCCCAGCATCATCTGTCTGGTAAATGGGGCCATCCTCATGTAGTATGTACGTTCCACAGCCGCATTCCAGTCGCGCGCTTATCCCGTGATATAGTTTGCTGGCGTCCGTGCCTTCATTCGCATTAAGTTCCGCGCAGTCTGATTCTCGGTTTCAGCCCAATCACAGTGCTGGGTTGTCCTCGTTCACAGTCGCGTATATTCTGTTTTTCTCGTCCATTTTTGGCAATAGCTCACTACTCCTTGCCCAGGCTTTCGGTGACGGTGGCGTGTCGACTGATGCTTAATCTTTACGGAGCAGCAGCTAGATCTTTGACGAGTGATTCGTCGGACTTGATCTCAGGCAGTATACGATTTGCGCGCAGGTCGAGTTCGCAGCATGGATCGCGTGACTCTGGCGAGACCTCATGTTCATGATGGTCCTGTGTTGTGCAGTCAAATATAAAGATGCTGTCGGGTACTTGCATTGAGCCGAGTCGAGGCGATAGGATTTCTAGGCAGTAGTCTCGAGCTCTGTGTCAATGTGTCCGTTACGCTACATACATAATGGCTTCCACCTGCTCTCAAGACAGAAATACAAAGATTTTCGAATGTGTTAATAAATGATTACGGTTCTTCCCCCGAATAACCCGGTGGAGGTGACTCTAGTTGCGCTTCCAACTCGCGCACGCGCGCCGTCATTTCCTGCAATTGCCAAACCACCTCGGGGCCTGGCGACCCAGGAGAATCCGAACCGAACGTGCGAAAAGCCGTCGATAATTGCACGTTCCGTCCAGGTGGGTATGTTGGAGGCGAGGAGGATGTGAGGCTTCGGGACTCCTCACTAAACGTCTTTTCTTGTCCGCCTCGAGATTCGGTTCGCATGTGGTGTCTGCCGGCGGCGCTGGTGCGGTGCAAGTCGGCATCATCCAATACACTAACATTCGACGGATCGGATGTGCCAGTATCAGTGGAGGTGATGGGGAACGCTGTCGGGTATGCGGGTTGTGGTCGTCGGCGTCGGAGCCAGACGCACAGTATGGCCAGTAATATCAAGCAGACTCCGATGATAATTCCGACGATGGCTCCTGTGGGGAATCGACTTCTGCGAGAGAATCAGAGTGGATTTGGCGAGTCTGTAGGGGATTCAGTTTACCGGTGTGTGGATGGTAGGAGCTGGGGTGCGCTCGTCGATGTGGGAGTAGCATTGCTCCCACTGCCAACATTCGATGTAGTTGGTGGTGACGGTGTCGCGATTGTAATACTCTGCGATCCAATTGCACTCGGAGATCCCGTTGCCGTATGCCTCACTGGCGAGCCTGATGGTACAGTTGTTTGAACGGATGTCAAAACATTCGAGCTCGTTGGCCTCGTCGTGCTCGTCGTGGTTCCCGTCGGGGGAGGCGGGGAAGTAGTGGGAGCCTGAGTCGTAGTGGGAGGAATCGGAGTGCTGGAGGTGTCCTGTGTGGTAGGAAGCGGAGCCGGAGTTGTTGGAGATAAGACGAAGGCTGAGGCCGCCTCCAAGTCGAAAGTTGTGGGCTGCATATTAATTAGCAAAGACCATGTCGAAGTAAAATTGCGAACCGTTGGCGTGGCCGAGACCATTGCGAAGGCCCAGGATGCAAATTCTTCTTTTCCCGCTAGCAAGAGTAATGTGAGATAGAGTGCGTGATATTCCCTCAATAAATTACTTGGGAATGGAGAGGGATACCTAATATACAGTATGTCAATTCCTTGCGCATGAAAGGGGAATAAGAGACTTCACGTACTGCTGGGGAAGTCCCTTGCAATCGAAATAGTCAGCGTAGCCGTCCCAACTGAAATTTGGATCAGTAGAAGCGTGAAATTGAAAACAGGAATCGCACCTTGTATCAGTGGCATAGGAACAAATGTCACAGGCAGCCCAGACTACGTATGAAATAGCGGAGCAAGAGCACTGTTCGCTCGTAGAACCTTCGGTCGAACGAAGATCAATAGAAGTGTGCGACACAGAGGGACAACGCACCCCGGCAGACGTCATCTGGATTCCACTCGCATGTGTCGAAACCTGCATCGTTGTCGAACTTGGTTGAAATTTGAAGTGTCCAAGCATAAGCAGACCATTAATAGATGTACTTGAAATAGTATTCACCAGAAATCCGCAAGTATTTTTCCCCATTCTGTACGGCAATCGTGTGCGAAAGAAATTGAAGATGAGTCAATTAGGCGTGACTGGTTCGCGCCGCGTAGCCACAATGCAGTGGGACAAGGCAAGGGAAGCAATGTATGCCGTAGAGACAGTTTGGGGGAGCAAAAGATTCTCGATAGGCCCAGGTCCCGTGTACGCGAGCTATTCCTCCAGCGCCTAAAAGAATTGTCAACTGAATACTGACAATACTGACAGACGTAGCCGAAGCAATGACAAACTGACAAGAGACGGCCTAAAAAACAGAGCGAGCGACGATGGAGTCAGAGAAAAAGAGGGGGAGCACACCGCTCTCCTGGGCGACCAAGGGAGGCGTTACTTGGCTGCCTGAGAGACTTGAAGCTGATTGGGAGATATATATGGTTTGACAGTTCGGGAAACCAACATTGTTGTTGTCCGCGATATTCTTCTAGAACTCCGATGAACAGCTTCTGTTATATTAGAGAAGCGAAATTCAGCCGGAGAATCAATACACAGAGGGCAAGGAAGCCAGTATGAAGAAGTAGAATATAAATAGCAATGTCGAGCAACTGTGGAGAAGCCAGATAAACTGTGAAAGTGCCATGCAACGGACCCATGTAGAGTTCTATCTTGATTGATTGTGGCGCGAGATCAGGTAAGCGGAGAGTTTTGCAAGTGGTTTAAAGTGCGTCGCGCATGAAAAAATAAACACAGTTGGTACCAGCGCCGTACTGCAGGTGGAGGCCCTGAAAGCAGAAAGAAACAATCCTTATCCTGCAAGCATGGCAGCCCTGAAAAGAGGAAATCAGAGTGCGAGATGGAAGGAACTCAAGATGATTGATTCTACACAGCTTGACATCCATATATTTTATCTGCGAGTATTGGTCCGATACACACGATGATCGAAGACAAGGCGGAATTTTCTGACGGAGAAAACATTGTTCCCGCGGCTCAACGAGTCAGGTCGATCAACAGGCAACAGGCGCCTGTCTAAGATTGGCTCGACCCGAGAATCTTTCCTGTGGAACAACCCGATAAATCAGCGCAGACAAAGATGATTCGCAAGCATTACCATAAATTGCGAGCATGTCAATGATGATCTATTATAGATGGAACCCAGATAAGTATACTCTTCGTTCTGGAGTGTATCTGAATCAGTGTGCAGAGGAGATGGCACGAATATCAGATCAGTCAGTAGGTAATTGAACGTCCACGATATGCGTTGTGTCTACAAACACGAAATGGATTGGAAAGGAATGCAACAACCTAATTGCGTCCGCGTCCGCGCCCCGTCCAATACTTCTCCTCTGCCCGCACTTTCCTTAGTACAGGTAGTGCCGCTTCAACCGCCTTCCACTCCTTGTCCAACGCGATGATGGCTTCGGAGGGGTTCCGCCGATAAAACCTGTCGGTGTAGACATGACAAAGCTTTGGAAACACATTTGAACGGAACGCCGCCACTGCGAGCGGTGACGCAATGCACGAGTTGGACATATATAAGCTCCCAAGGCGAGACTGCCGAACACGTGTTGTGTTCTTCTTCTGCACCTCCCAGTGCGGGACCGTCGACGTGTCAAGTGAGGGCTCCAAGCACGACAGCTGAAGGCAGTATTGCGCTAGGGATAGCAGTCCTGCAAGTGTGACATTTGACAGGACGTGCAAATAATCACTGGCGCGGAGTTGGAGTGTCTGCACATGAGGCCATGCACGCGCCATATCCACGATCGTGGCGTCGTCGAGGTCAAAGCCGGCTGGCACAGAAAGCTCAACGTACGTGAGATCGGAGAAGGATAGGAGTGGGCGCAACTGGACACTATTGATTACATAGTCGGCACCATGCAGTGCGGCGGGAGGGTCGACTTCACGGTCGGCGAAGTCGCGGCGTCCCAGACGCAAGCATGACAGTAAATGGGAACAGTTAGTCGCAAGTGCGTGTGAGCGAAACGGGGTATACGCGGGTTACTGGTAGAAGGCGTAACATGTGTATGAGCGAGCGAGTTGGTATTGCACGAATGTAATACCGTGAATGAATATAATTGAGTTCAGGAACCCTTATATAATTAGTCAACTGTGACTTTGAGAACTCAAGTGATACCTTCACAGAGTTCAAGACCATACCAAATCTATCTCTTATCTCAGGTCTAGCAACCTGATAACAAAATACAGATATAAGAATCTAATTACGCCGTAAGGTCTAGTAACGATACAGCAAAAGTAGATGTTATCTAAGAGTACTGCAAGCCTAGCAGCATTACAGTAATAGTAGATGGATATGTGAGCTAGCAGCTCAACTCAGATTCACGCAGATGTGCGGTTCACGATGCAAAGTAAGTAGTGTGTCCTTCACAGAGGGAAGGACTCCGCTTATATGCTACTAGGGTGAGTCATAACTACAGGAGTCATATTAGAATGACTCAGTGATACAGGAGTCATATACAAGTCTCATAGCCTCGTACAGCATTGATGGGTACGAGCGAATGAAACTCGTACAGGCAGTGTGAACCGTGAGATCAGATCAAGTAATGCATTGCCATAGAGTGATGGCTACTGATAGCAAAGCATAAGCGCACGAAATATATACATGGAGGCTTGAATAAATAGCTAGAAAGTCGTGGTATACTGTATTCCATCACAGTGTGGTGTAGAACCGGGCGATCATATGGGATGCGGCGAGTTTTGGAAAGGACACCTCGAGATCGCCAATGGGCGCAGATGTCAAGAACGGGATGATCTCGCTTGACGCCCCCACGGTAGTCCCCGCCATATTAAGTGACTTCAAACAGGCAAAGGGAAGGCCACCGGATGGGCTGGGGAGCTCAGCGGCGGGCGGCATCGGGAATTGGTTAGACAGCGTCAAAGAGGTGAATGCGGGCAGCCGAGCGAGATGTTGCAATGCCGCGCGGTCAGGACACGGAGCTAGTACTATTCCGCGTGCCAGCTTAACTCTCATTATCAGAAATTCATGCTCTGCAACACAGCCATTCCCGCCGCGCTGCGGGAACGGAATTAATTTAAAAAAAGATTCACCTCAAAAAATCTTCCTCAAAAATCTGTTCCCGTATGACGTTCCAGATTGTGACGTTCCAGACGTTGCACAATTCAAATCGGGAAAAAAAACTTTTGACCTCGGAAAACTTGTTTTTGTTCACCACCCAGAATCCTTCTAGCCTGCATCCCTACATATCATATGAGTGGATAGCAGTCCTTCATCATCTCGGGGCCCTCAATCGTGCTGTGCGATGAATTTGCAGCCAGATTTGAGTGCCATCATCAGATTTTGATGGCTCGGGATATTGCGACCAGCTCAATCCTCGGGTCTAGCATTCATTTCAAACCAGATATCCATCTGTAAAAACTGTTTTCCATGCAAGTCACTTGCATTCAAGTGTGTTCAGGTTCAATTCCAAAAATCGGTGAATTTCGGACTTGTGCGGAAATTTGGAATGTTCCGAGCTTGTCAAACTTTTTTTTGAACCCCTCCCATCGAGGACACATTATATATGGCCTGGGGTTATTTGGACACATCCAGTTTACTGTTCATGTCATTGAGCTTCTTTAAGACATAAAAACCTGATACAAGATGAGCCGGGATATCCCGAGCCATCAAAATTTGGTGATAGCACTCAAATCTGGCAGCAAATTCGTCGCACAGCACGATTAAGGGCCCGGAGATGATATAGGACTTTATTTCGCTCATATAGTATGTAGGGATGCACACTAGAAGGATTCTAGGTGGTGAGAAAAAAAAAGTTTTCCAAAGTCAAAAGTTTTTTTCCCGATTTGAATTGTGCAACGTCTGGAACGTCATACCTTTGTCTGTGAAAGAGATCTTTGTGGACTTTCTTCACATGTTGTTTCAGTTTTTTTCATATGCATTGGCAATGGCGTACCATATGCCTTTTAGGTATGTGAGACCAAACACCTTGGTCATTGCCCCCAGTGTGACCAGGGAATACAAGTCACTGTACTTTCCTCATATTTATCTGCACTGTGTACTGCAAATGTATTGTGGGGGTTCCAATCAACCGGAGAATAATGGAAAGTTTGATTAGGCATCTGTTCACATTGCCGCTGGATGCCTCGGCAGTCAGAGTATCCAGTTAGCCAGTCTGCCGGCTTATGAGTACCTGGGTTGTACGTAGATCAGTCATCAGTTAGTGCGCAGGGGTGTCAACTTAATTACTCGCTGTACCAAAATTCCAAGCATGCAATGTCGCACAAATTTAATTCGGCTGTGGCGTGACAGTGCCAGGGATATCATGGGTTCTCCAGTCCCACTGAAGACAAGTTGCAGTACAACTGGAGGCTGATTATTATCTTCCATATGTTAACATGTCATTTACTGTAAGAGCTCACTAGACCATGCCTGACACTGCTTGTCAGCAATGTTCTGACTATGTATAATCGACAATAGAAAGCCTGAGGTTGATGCACCGCTGGCCGCTCCATGCCTTCCGTTGCTTTGCATCAGGTCTACGAAGCCTTTGACACTTCTTCTAGCTGCTTCGGTTGCTGTTCGGGGCCTTTCAAATAATAGTAATTTAGTGTGGACTTGTCAGATCTACCTCTCAGAATTTTTTCGGATTTGTTTGGATGTTTTTTCCCCCCCACCCTCGAAAGTGTACGGCCACCCCGCTTTCTCCGGAGTGTACAGCCACCAGCCTGCTCACAGAACTCAGCCCAAGATAAATAGGCCCGGGTCAACTTCCTACGATCGAACTGCTTTTGAAAAAGACGACTTGAGCGAGCACTATACTCGTAGGATCAAAGTGGAGTTGAAGTGAGAGCGGGTCGTGCGTGAGCCTGTAGAGTAGCCGTACAGTAGATCCCCCGTGTGACGAGACAATATAAATACTCAGCTCTGAAACAATTCGACTCGATAACTCTTGAGGCTCCTGGTCTAACTCGAAGGACCTTGACTCGATAAAATAATACTCAGGACTCGGAGATGGTGGTGGTCAGAGGGAGAGGAAGGAATCCCCTTTCCGTCGTATTGCCAGCAAGGTTACATGATTGGGATGACTGAAACGCGTGCTCTCGCGTCACCAGAGCCCGCGCGCGATCGAAACTAACCAAACAAACACAAACGACGCGTGTATGTAAGTGTCTGTGGTGCGATAAATAAAATACCTCCTGCTAGCCCCTTCCCTCGACCTTCGGCAAACCCGGATATACACAAAGACTGATAGGAAGAGACACTGCCCGCTAACAGTGTTGTCGACTCGGTGACCAAGCCAGCGACGCCTCGATTCCCAGCGCAATCCGAATGAGCCTAAGTCGCGGTAGGAGTGTCGCCGTCGGCCTATACAAATCATGGAGAAGACAGATGTATGAGTGAGAAGTTGTGCGAGATAATGAGGATGAGAAGCTCAATAGGAAAGATAGAAATTAGGTAACACTTCAGACCTGCGCGCGATGCGTCTTCTTCGTCGAGTTCGAACCGTGAGATACGCGGCCACGTGGTTTGATGATGCCCGTTTCAACGTGACGAGTGCGCGCGAATACTCGTTTGGACGAAATTGGCAACCTAGCGAGAGGGCAATTATGATGGAGGAGAGAAACATGGGTAGTAATACAATAGATGGATGAGAGAAATTGAGAGTGGACGTTAACGCCGGAGAGGGAACAAGCCCGTAATGCATTGATGTGCACGAGCGACGTGCGTGCCTATTGGCACTTCCACACCGCCCTTTGCCTTCCACCACGACCATCGCGCCTGCGCAAGGAATTCGCTAGATTGCTGGCAATGTGCACCGACATCGAAGACAGAGCTTTCATCGGTGGTGGGTGTATGCTACTCCTTTCTGTACTGCTTGTACCGTGACAAGAGCAGTATCAACGTTTCCTCACCCGGAATCATGCAGGAATAGGACGGGCGGCTTTTATTCAGGATGGTAAGGCCACTTCTCCATGGCTTGCGTGATGCACGGGCCTCGGCAAACGCAGCGCGAGGCGCATAGGGCTGGAATTGGCCATGTGGACATCGCTGATCAACGGCTGCCGTAGCATCTGCACCAAGTAATCATAATCATGTACTCGCCTACCTCACATATTTTCGCACCTACATGTATTTCAGCGCGCAAGTGCATATAATCCCCTTAAAAACATAAATTTTTATCCAACTCCCCACCGATAGTTCGCGGAGGAGGTTCAATGTACATCAAGTGATGAAATTTCAGTGGGCTAGCGAGAAGTGACGAGCTTTGGCTGAAATTTTGTAGAACTCACGAACATTCATTGAATGCCATCAAACTGACGAACTTACACGGATTTAACCGAAGTAACGAAGTGACGAGTTTGGCGCGAACTCGCTTCTCCCCCAGAAAGCACAAGACATGAGAAGGAAAACCAGTGAACCGCGAAGCGCGGAATGTGCATCTATAATAAGCGACGCCAGGGACATGAAGTTACCACCGGAGTAGGAGGCGCGAAGCGCCGATCGAGCGCCGACGACCGTCAACATCTGACAATGACTCCCTCTGAGAAAAAAATAAAGAAATGAAGAGCAAAGTCATTTAAAGTGAGCCACGAAGCGCTGAGTGAGCGATAGGCGCCGGCTCCTCAGAAAGGAAGAACATGCCAGTGAAATCGTACGTCCAGAGAGGAAGGCAACGTAGAAGATATCTACAACGAAAACAAGCCAAGACCTTGAGCGAAAGCGGCTGAAACGCGGGAGAAAGTTTCCACAGGTTTGCCCGAATGTATGAAGGGTGATGGACTATCGGCGTATCCAGGTCTGCCCGGAGGGCAATAATATCCTTACTGATTGATAGCAATGGATCAGCTGCGCTAATTTTATTCATTTTTGCCAACCTCCATGGCACTAGCGAGATACTGCCGGAGAGCTTCCAGGCTCGGTTCCTGTAAGCTCCTGATCTGCTCTGGGGCACCTTCCACTTAAGCACATAAAAGTTACGTGCCACGGGGTCTGCCCGCAGTGATATAAAAACGGGCTAGTCAACTCAAGACCAACAGTCTCTCCAAGTTCCCTTCAGGTCAGTGTTTTCCCTTTGAATGTACATTCAGCTGACAGGAATAGACAGGTCAGAATGCGCTCGTTTTCTGCCGCCTTCACGTTTCTTGTTACTCTTTCCGTCTGCGCTGCTTCGTCTTTCACCAAGCGTGCTGTAACCCTTCCCCCTTGAATGGCAAAGCCGATTACCAGATCGGTGGCCCTTACACCCCAGCAGCAGACGTCGCCGTGGTCACTCGTGACAACTCCGCCTCTCCAGTGTCGGGCAAATATAACATTTGCTACATAAATGCGTTCCAAACTCAATCCGATGCCGCTGCATTTTGGCAATGTACGTCCTCAGTTCTTTACGTGTTCCGTTCGTACCCTTATCTTTAATTTACAGCTTCTGCAAACGCTGGCCTGCTGCTGCATAAATCTAGCGGGGCTTTGTTCGAAGATCCGGACTGGCCTGGCGAATACTTCCTCGACACCCGTACTGACGCAAACCGACAAGCGATAGCTACCATCCTTAATGGCTGGATCGACACCTGCAAGTCGAAAGGCTTCAATGCCATCGAACCCGATAACCTCGATACCTTTACACGTTCCAATGGCCTCCTCACCGCCGCCAACAACCTTGCTCTGGCCAAGCTCTTCACCGACCACGCTCATTCCGTCGGTCTCGCTGTCGCTCAAAAGAACACTGGTGAAGAACTTGGATCGAGTGGGAAATCGACTGCTGGGTTCGACTTTGCTGTGGCGGAGGAGTGCCAGAAGTTTGAGGAATGCGACTCCTACACGGACGTCTATGGCAATAATGTGATCGAGATTGAGTATACTGACAATGGGATCTCGGCCTGGAATGCTGCGTGCCTGGCCAGGGGATCAGTCATTTCGGTCATTTACCGTGACCGGGACGTCGTACCTGCTGGCTCGAGAGCTTATCACTACCAAGAATGCTAGGCGTCTGTAGTAACTTGAATCTATGTTACTATCTAGTTTACCATGTTTACGATACACCGCCTCTGCCAATACACGACCTTCGAGGTGGCTCGTTCATTGAATTTGAGTCAGTAAGACTACATATTCGCGCTCAAACTCTCGGATCGAACAGCATTGTGTTATCTCGGCCCTGTTTTCAATGCCCGTTTAATCAATCCACTTGCCTTGATCTGCTGCTGCCCTCTTATCCAAGTTGTCGGCCAACGTTCAATTGTTGCAGGAGTTCGGTCCCATTTCCATTTCCAAAGGCAATCTACCTCTGCATCTAACTGGTTATTTCTCAGTACACCGTCTTATCTTATTGCACATGGATCCGTCAGTCCCCAATGATTGACATGCAGAGCTATCTGTCCTCGCTGCCGCAGCGTCGCGTTGGTTGGCTACGTGGTCAATGTTTTGTCTACAATGCTGATCTTAATGCTCGCCGGAGGTCGCTCCAACATCACTCTGTCCGACTCGGCAAGATCTAAATCTTCGTATGTGTTGAATGTTGAATTCCATCGACAGAGACGCTCTATCTAACATTCTTCTTGGCAGATCTGTCATTTCTTTCCTCAGCCAACATCGTTATTCAGACCTAAGACTTTCCCCTTTGATTCTAGGCCTTGGCCAACATCCCTGCGTTCGATTCCCGGAGGGTTCATTCGTCATTGCGTGCCGGTTTGCCGCCCGATTAAATTTTATACTGGCATCGTTCGAATTCACTCGACCATCTAGAGATAAAAAGTGGCCTCAAGTTAATCGTCTTCCTAGATTCAATTAACTTCCACAAATTTGTCTATCCACTGATAACTATGTCTTTTGTACATGTATTACTAAAGGGCAACCGCTTGAATCAATGGCCTTCGTGGTCATGTCCATATAGATCGGTGATATCGCGGGAGATTTGACGTCGGACGAGTTGACTCAGCGGGCGTTAACAGACTTAACAGCCTTGAACTTTTGCTACTACCCAACGATCACCTATTATATTCACCTACTAGCCGGAGCTTTGCTCCGGCATGTCTTGTAGCCACTATCGAATCTATCTGCTTTCTTTCTTTCTTTTGTTTGGGAGCATTTGGGATAATGACACTTTGTCTGCAGAAACATCTGAAGCTTATCCGCTGGGTCGCTAGGCATTAGCCACTCGGTGCTGGTGAATTTTTCCAGGAGGAAATGCCGTTACGCACATCTTTTAAACCAGTGTGGGACTCTGGCCCTAGAATTTAATTTATCCTATCCCATGTCTATCATTTATGGGCCATATACCCACTAAAACCCCCTCATGTGTCCAATCATCCAGCAATGATTCTTTGTCCATAAGTAGGCCACTCCATGTACAGTGTTAAAACCCGGTTCCGAAAAAAAAAGATTGGCCTAGTATTATAGGGCCATCACAGGGGTTTTGATTAATAAAAGTGCTCTATGAGGAACTATATACCTTCGAATGTGTGCACAAATTTTTTCATATTCTTTGGTCCCGTCGTTGTGTTGCATGGCGCCATCACTTATTTGGCCAGTTTTGGCGTTTGACCCGGATCCGAAAACTTCGATCAGAAAGGTCCTTTCAATCACTCTCTCTGTATTCTCTTGCCCCCACACACCCTCACATGCTTGCAGACGCCTTCCACAGGAAACCTCTGGGCTGTTCTCATGGGACAGACCCCAGAGGGATCAATAGACTGGACAACTCAAATTTACCTACAACCGCCGGGCCAGAGAAGACGTGCACTTATCCCCGTCACCTACCTTGACCGGGTATTGTCAGAAACGCCTGAGCGGTACCCCACGATACAATAATCGGTCTGTAAAAGATCCTAGATATGAATGACCAACTATTGTCCTCAGAATATACAACTCTCGGCAGCCATCAATGAGATTTAACCATTTTTGGCAATTGTTTGATTTTTCGCTCGCGCCCAACGGGCTCAATACTGATTTTTTGTACATTATATTACTCATAAGCCTTGTGGCTATTCCACGAAAAAGAAGCAAGCCGAATACGCCCGGGGTTCTAGCTCAAAATGTATTTTTTTTCGGATCCGGGCATTTTTCGGATCCGGGTTTTGACACTGTATTTAAAACCAGTTTTTTTTTCAACGTGAGCGATCCGAATCGAAATTTATCAGTCAAAAGGCGGTCACGTTACTTTCCGGCGATGTCGATCAGCCTCTGATAGACATGTCGCGGACACGACTCCAGTGGTTACCTCCCAGGGTTGTCGATTCGCTGACGCTACATAGAGATATGAGCGAGCAGTTCTCGTTGCATCACCCAGATTGTATGCCAAACTCTTCCGCGATCGCTCAGCTCCGGGCTCTGGCGTCTGCGGGCTGAAGACCAAGTTCACAGTTTCAAGAAGACCAGGCTACATAACTAACGTTGTGCTGGACTCTGCTGCTCACTCACGCGAGTCTTGCATCGTCAACTTCAGGTCCTAGTTTGTTCACGCCCACACCAGCGAATATTTTAGACTGTCTGCATGATTCGCTCCAGCTCTAAAAAATTTACGATCGAGTCTGTTGTTATGTTAATCTTTCGGATGCAAATACTCGTCCTTGAAATAGTCTTCAGGTCTTATATCTCTCGATGTGGAACGGATCTCTGTATCTTCGTATACATTACGACCTTATTTCGGCTATCCGCCTTGCGCTATGCGATTCAATCCCATCGAAGCTTGTTGATGCAGCTTCTCGGGTCTAATATATAGAAGAATACTTACCGTGAGATCTCCTGCCGGCGGACGCGATAGGCCATTTAGAAGGATCGGAAAACCACTATGAAGACAGAAGGATTCCATTGACTTGGAAAAATGCGTGATCATTCATTTGAGGATACCTTGGTGGCAGGGACAGATCGGGACGTTCATGACACCTTGATCATCGGATACATGGGGAAACCAGTTGCGGCGGTGCCTGAAGATACCACACCCAATGCATCCACTTTACCCTTCCCCACCGTGACTTCCCTGACGACCTAAAAATATATGTAAGAGGTACTAGCAACAGGAGCGGTTGCGGCTTTGACCTCGAATCCAAAATGCTTGTAAACGTCGCGGGCATGCGGTGTGTTTGCGACAAGTGTAAACACTGCATTCGGGGCATGCTCAAACGCTTCCCGAAGTAGCATTGATAGGTAGCCTTTTTCGCAACGGTCAGTGTCAGCACATTTAAGCATTAACTGTGGGTCACACCTTGGCCTTGAAATTCTGGATCCACCCCCACGAGCTGTAGGCACCAACTGTTCTCCGGGGTGCCTGGCAGCTTTCGCTCGACGTACCCATCACTGAGTGCATGTTTGATGGGTTGGGTGAGATCCGATATGCGCTATAGGTGACACCAAATCGATACATGAAATCAAAGAAGAACTTGAATCAGTATTCACCGCCATGACTCCGATGCCCCAGTTCATCCAGACGGACAGGAGACCCATCCGGAGAGAACTAATCAGGGATGGAGGCTTCCTATGTCCGGGAGGGAGCCAGATTGCAGCTCCAGCGATTCTGGCTGGACCATCGGTCGCAGGAACAGCAACGACCGTAATTCTTAGGCCCAAACTCCAGGATTTCCGCAGAACAAACTCAATATACTTGGTTTGATGCGCCCTCCGTTTGGCGTCTTTGGGGTGGATAGTCAAGGGCTGTGGTGGTGTTTAATTGTGTCTAGACTCAATCAAAGGAACGCCACTCACCGCCTTCGCTCCGGAGAAGAAAGTCTGGACCGGACTTGATATAAACGCTCTTTGTTTCATCGCAGCAATTTCATCGAGGTCTTCCAAAGTTGCAGTTCGAACATATGCGCCCACGAACCTCTCGTCCGGCATAGTGAGTTCGATGTGGCGTATACGAACAGATCTTTTGTGAGCGAGTCATTCGCGAGCCGCTGACTCGGTGCCGACATGCAGCTTCTCTCACAGCCTTCGCTTGAGTCCGTGCTCGGCATCAGGAAAAACTGTTTTACTACATCGCGGCAAGCCAAATTCCGTAGTGCCGGTTGCCCCGATAGCCGGCAGCAGTCGCTCCGTAGCGGCTAGCCTCGCGTAGCTGTACGTGATAGTGTTGATTGCCGCATGCTACGGGCCGGTAGCGCCTAATAGTTTGTATCCAAAAAAGAGCATCTTTTCATCCCTAGCTGTCGAGCCACAAAACTGGCAGATGAACTGCAACGTTCAGAAAGTCCAACGTCACTTCAGGGAAACCGGTCACTACTTATTAGTATCCTCACCAAAGAGGTGAGCGAAATTTTGCGAAGTCCATTTCAAACTCCGCTCGCACGTGCGATTGCGTGATTGTTTGACGACATTACACGTGTTGGTTGATCACCTCTTTCTCTTCTTCCTTTTTTTTTTTCTTTTTTTTTTGGAGCGTTGGGTCTAACCTAACGATACTCAGGCAGCAGAAGCATTCTGAGGTCGTCCGCTATTTGTTCTGGTTGTAGGCCAGATGTTGCCGGGGAAGTTGTCCTGGAGGAAATGCCATTATGCACTATAAACCGCGTGTGGGACTCCAGCCTCAAATTTAGCCTATGCCTTTAACAGTATCATTACATGGCTGTATACCCATTAAAACCCCCTTTGTGTAAATCCAATCATCCGGCAGTGATTCTTCATATAATAGCAGACCACTCCAAGTGTTCAATACCAGCTGTTTATTCAGCGATAACGATCCAAACCTGAGTTTATCGGCTAGGATCCTATCCCTGTTGAGAGATGTATTAATGGATCTCAGCCACTGATTATGAATTGCTGACTGAGAGTGGATTTTTCCGGGATGTGTTAAGACTCGGTCCACTCGGAGCCGCCAGATTTCATGCCAGGCCACCGAAACTAAAATGGCAAATAAGCGGCCTTTCTCAGGTATAATAACTCCTTTGGCTGTTTTAAACTGAGCGAGATTGCAGCCCAAAATCAAGCCCCAGCTCAATTTTGGCCAATCGGGGTATTTTTGAGACCAAAGTTTACGAGTCAGGTCCCAAATTAGACGTTGTTCAGGAGCATCACATTCCAACGCAATATGTTCAAGGGTCTCTGGCACTTTACAGATGTTGCACCGTCCAAAGATTTCAGAGTTCGGTATATGATCCCAAAATTCACCAACTCGGAAAATGTTGTGTAAACATTTCCAGAAAAATTCGCGAGTCAATCGTTGCAAGGTGGTTGAGCGGATAGATTTCCAGATCATAACTTCCGTGGGAGAGAAATTGGAGTGGTCTTCAATAGCATAGCGGACCCGCTCCAGATTAATCAATGTTGTTTTTCGAGGAGGTACAGGAACGAGATTGTTGATGATTTTCGTGAAGAGACGTTGTGAGCCGCCAGACAACAGAATTCCAGGACACGTGAACATTAAATCAATCTCGGTGTCAAGTTCAACTTCGTTCGGGGTAACTGAAGTCAATATGAGTCTGGCAGGGTTTGAATCAACTTTCTTAAATTGAATTTTGGCAGAATGTTCCTTCAGCGCTGCAAACACAGCCTGAAATAATTCAAATGAGTTCAAAATTTCCACCTCGAATCGAACCCGGTCTTTGACCAAAGTTCGTAATAGGAAATCAGACGATGCACAGATTAGAAGAGGCTGATTTTTGGGGCAATGTTGCAAGATATAAAGTGATCCACCCAGAAGAGCATTAGGGAAAGTAGGATGGATGTTAGGGTTATCGAAGTTCATTCGAAGTAGTTTTCGATCCTGATGATCATTTACTACTGATAAGATTGATAATCGTATCTCAGCGTTACTTTGGCCGGCACGCACAATACTAGGTTCTAAAAACACTGTCTGGAGTGATGGTTGCTGTCCAGCGTGAATAGATCTGCAGGCTGGGATCTCATTTAGAAACTCATGAAATGCAAAGATTCGGAATCCATCTTCCAATTTGTTCAAGGTAAGGTTTGGATTAAAAGATTTGCATTCACCAATTCTAATAGGCTGCCTATTCTCTTCAAGTTCTTCATTTGTCAAGGACATGATATCATCAAGGCCATGGTTGTCCATGGTAGGATTCCATTTTCGATGGATGCTGTTAATCAGGATCTTGGCTGCCTCAATGCATTTTCCGGGATGTTTACATCCGAGTGCAACACGGTCGTATTGGCAAGGCGGACATCCACAATTTTGGCGACTAATTCCAGATGAATTGATTGTATGGGGCCTGCGTGGTATAATGGTTTTGCGTGTGGCAATGGTAAGAGTATCTTTGACCAATCTGACATTGTGGTTCAGTCGTAGGCATGCAGCTGCTTGGAGTCGGCAGGCATGATCATAGTCTGGCTTGTGAACTGCTGGATGCTTCCATATAGGCATTTGAAGTTTCACTTCTTGGCCAATACAGAGTGCCGTAAATTTGAGTTTGTATTTCCTCGCGGTCGTGATCATTCGCTTGATCTGATCGGGTAGTTTAGTTTGGGCTGAAATCGGAATGTGTATGTCTTGCAAAAAAACATTCAGTATTTGGCCTGGCCTGAAGTTTAAATAGCTTGTCTCTAGCCATTTGGCTAGGATAAAATCGACAAAATAACACCAGTAGGCCCGAAGGGGTCCTTGGACTAAATATGACTGAAGATTCCAGAGGTCGATAGCTTCATTCCTAGCAGCTAGGTTCAATATTTGTTTCCCGCCTTGTGTTACGCTGGAATACATTGCATTGTCTGAAATTCTAGCCCGTTTACCATCCCAGAGAAAGACGTGGATCAGCATTGTCAGTGTTTCCTCAATGTCTTTTGGCATGCCTTGCACCCTAGTCAGGTACTGAGACCTGCCGCCAACGAACATACTAATAATATGGCGCTTTCCCTCTAGGGTGGGTTCCGTCACTTTCCAGCGTTCTAGGTCGTTTCTAATTTTATCAATGGTAGCAGGCCATGGCGTCAAATATGTGACATTGTTTCCTAACCAAGCACCCAATATGCGACACGTTTCACCGTCCCGTACAATTCTCACGGAGGGACTGATAATTTCAGATTGTGCTTTATTGATTCGCCGTTCGAGTGCCACACTGGCACGATATTTCTGTTTGCCAAAGGGTAGAATAACTGTCTTATTTTCGTTGAATTTGGCAGTGGATGCTGCACACCAGAGGTCAAGAATAGTCCATAGGTTGGACCAGGAATCACGTGAAGAAAGATAGATTGTAGTGTCATCTGCAAAGAGTGAGACAACTAAGTTTTTGTCAGTCCCGGGAATTTTAATTCCCTTCAGGTCAGCATCCCGGATAAGACAAGCTAGTGGTTCAATAGCCAGATTGAATAAGAGACAAGAAAGTGGGTCACCCTGTCTGACTCCTCGCAATACAATATATGGGTCACTCAGCATACCGTTAATTATAACCACTGTCTTCGCATTGCTGTACAAGTTCGCAATTGTATTACAGAATCTCGGTGGGAATCGCATATGACGCAAAACGCGCATCAGGTAGTTATGATTTATCCTATCGTAGGCCTTTTCTTGGTCGAGGGCTATAATAATACCATCTTCTTCTGCAACTTCAGCGTAATTGAGGAGGAATTTTGCAAGCTTTACTTGATCTTCAATTTTTCTACCTTTCATGAATCCCGCTTGATCGGGGCGAATCAGAGATGGTGCAACTTTCATGAGCCTGAGTGAGTAGGCTTTCGTCATCAATTTATAATCGGTATTTAACAGGGTAATTGGACGATAGTTGCTAATCAGGCCTTTATCGCCCTTTTTATAAAAGGGGCACATCCAACCTTCATTGAAATTTGTACCTTCAGTGATACCGTATGACTCGATGTGCGTGAATAACTTCGCAAGTAAGGTCATGATGTCAAAAGCTGTTTTTTTATTCTGTTGGAACTTGATGTCAAGTATCCTGAAAAATTCATACGGCAAGCCGTCCAAACCAGGTGATCTGCCGGTTTTTGACAATTTTAGCGCCTCTCGTATGTCACTTTCTGTGAGGTCGTTATCCAATTGGCGGTATTCATCTTCTGAAAGGTGTACGTTGCACTTTTCGAGGACAAGTTCCGTGGCCAGGATTCTGCCATATTCATCTGGTAAGTCCTTCTCCTGGATGGTTTCATGATAGTCTCGAGCCATTTGCGCCATTTTCTTTGGTCTGTTTTCAAACTGGGATGTGTGAGAGTTACTGCTGGGATCGATTTTGAACTCATGGATTGTATCTCGTGGACAATGGCCTTTTGCTGATTGTGTCCACCAGCTAGTTCGCAAAGTCTCGCCTTCAACATCGTACCTGGCTTTCGACATGTTCGTTTTCTCTTGGGCTTGTTCTATTTGGCAATTTTTGATTTTATCTTCTAGCATCACTATAGCCTCCCAGCGGTCTGCAAGGGGCATCTCCTGGTCATGGATGACTATCAACAGCTGGGCTCTCCATGCCCGAATATTCTGTGTATTTTCATTAGTAACAAACCTGGAACAGTGTTTGCCATATTCAACGACTTTGGACTTGAATTTAGCCCAAAGAATTTGTATATTGTCGCTTGAGTTTTCATTGTGTTCCCCGTTCTCGGTGTCTTCAAGCAACTCCTTTGCTAGTTGTTGAACCCGGTTCATAAATTTCGGTGTCTTCAAAAGATATAGTGGCATGTTCCATCTGCCTTGGCCTGGGCGAGTTTCGGGCCGGCATGTAATTTGAGTGAGGATTAATCGGTGGTCAGTCTGAACGGGGCAGTGTTTTATTGCCCAGTCTCTGAACTCGTGAAATTTGCGGCTATCCACACAGGTACGGTCTAGCCTTGCATATGAGCTGATAGTCATTCCAGAATTCTCGTCTTTTCGATGCTGCCAACAGGTGTAGTCTCTTGTGTCGGGGAAGGTTGATCTCCAACCATCTTGCCAGCGGAACAAGGCTTTCAGTCTCTTGAAAGAGTCCGGAACATCGTCTTCTACATTGGAAGAGCGGTCCATAGGATCTTCAACAAAGTTCCAATCTGCGTGGGTAACTTGGGGTAGTGGTAAATGAGGATCGGATACCCAGCATTCCCAGAGGTCATTCCAGAGTTGCCGCCTCTCGGCAGGGCTGTTTGGGGCATAAATATTTAAAATAGAGAGGATTTCGTCTTGGTGCCAAGGGATACAGATTAGAATTGCACGTCCGGGTACCAGAATATATTCGCGATAGTTGTTGGAATCAAGGAATTTTTTATTAATCAAAAACGCGACCCCCGCAGTGGAATTAGGTTTGGTTGGATGGCCGGAGTTCACCATTTTGAACCAACGTTGGTAGATGTTGTTGAATTGTATGGTCCCATCAAGGTCGAGGTGAGACTCTTGAATAGCGAGGATCCCTATCTTGTTCTCGTCCATGGTCTGTTTCAAATATTTAAACTTGTGTTCGTTATGATGCATTGATTTATTTCTGTCCCTCCCGTTAATGTTGAGAGAGCCGAGGGTGAGATTAGATTTAGTTGATTTTCCGCTGTGCGGAAGTTTCGGTGGCTTATGTCTCTTTCGTATCTTGGCAATCATTTCGTGCCAGCCATCTTCGTTGGATGAGCTTGTATCCTGTTGCAAATGCTGCGGGGTTATATGTGGTAATTGACTATTTTCTGTGACTGCGTTCAAGTTTGCATTTGCTGATAAATTCACTTTAATATTCTGTAAGCGGGAGCTTTCAAGTCCCTCTCCATCTCCCATTACCGTGTTCGACATTGAAGAATCACACCCGCATTGGGCACGGTGTGAAACGGACTCAAAACCCGAGTCACCACTCACCACGGTTGAAGGCACCAGCCATGGTGAGTCAACATCTAGGTTATCAGCCGCACTTGGAGAGGGACGGGTTTGATGCTCTTCACTCATTGCTGCAACAGCCAGAGCATCAGAGCTATTACAGAAGGGGCCGCGCATTGGGTCGTCGGAGCTAGGCCCCGCATCACCCCGACTCCTGCTGGTTTCACATTCTGAACTCGCAGCCTGCAGGCACTGACGAGAGGGAGATACCACATCCCCAAAACCCTCTCGGGATCCAAGAGGGCCCAAGGTACTGAATCGAATATCGTTTTGGGTTAGTTGCATGGTTGAGGTGCGTTTAAAGACCGCCGTCAAAAAAGGAAAAGAAAAAAAACTCTGTTCAGTCAGCGCATTCAGATTTAGTTATGATTTATGGTCTGGTCGGAGAATGCGTTGTCATTTCTTAAGTGACGGCCAGACTCCGAATGACACGAGGACAATAGATGCATTTGCGTTGCGGCTGCGCACCCACGCAGATCGGACGAAAGCAGCGCGTGAACCAAACAAGAGAGGTTATTACAAACCCTGTAGGTAAAGAGTACAGCAATCAGGAGGCCGTAGTACAAACCCTGTAGGTAAGGAGTACAGCAATCAGTAGGACGTAGTACAAACCCTATAGGTAAAGAGTACAGTGGTCGAGGACATCGTAAATGAAAAAGGTAGAGTACATTATCAAGTTCGTCGTTGGATGCAATGTCAACTGTTCAGTACGGGCCATAAGAAAAATGACCGTGTCCACGGCCACCTCGGAATGTTTGGGATCCCCCGCCGCGATTGCTCCCACGGTAGTTGTTATTGTAGCCGCCAGTGTATGCGAAACCGCGGCCGCGGCTGCCACGATATCGAGTGGAAGAAGACCATTTTTCGGTGTTCTTGTCCGTATTCGAAGAGGTGTAGATGGAGGAAAGGGTCGTCCCGACATTGTGGTCCTGTATATCTTCCATCGCGTTGTGAACAGCTCGGTATCCGTCGGAATTAACGATACGGCAGCTGTCTTTGAAATGGTCGAGACCGAGGCACTCGTAACATTCCAAACCTCTGAACCTGCCTCCTCGATTCGCCCGGAAGGGAGTAGCGCGGCCGCGAGGGCCCAACTCGATAGAAAAATTCACTGAACGGAGGTGATCTTTCCATTTCATTATCGCGGCGTCATTGTTAAGGGATGGCGGCGGCATGTATAGGCGGAATACCGTCTGTTTGGTAGTGTATCGGCCCGGAACCGCAACTTCAAGAAAATCGACTTCAGTGAAGTAGAGGAGGACGGACAAAATGAAGTCTGGGTCAAACTCATCTCCCGGTACACGGCTATGGTCCTCCGCCATGATTTGGCGCGCAATCGGGTCATTCGTGAGAGTTTTTAGTAAGCCGTCTTTGAACTCGGCCGTTGTCGTGTACTTGGAAAGGTTCATATAGGCCGCTGTGTACCAGCTTGGCTCGGGAGTAACATCAATAAAGTACATTAGAGAGCTTGCGCAAAAGCCGCACGAGCCGCATGCGGCTTTTTTGCATTGTGCAAAGCCGCGTGGCAAATTTGAAATGTGAGAGGTGTCAATCAACTATTTCAATGTAAGCTTACCTGAGGCGAAGGAGAGGTGCTGTGGGGAGAGGGAACATCCTCGGCATTGCCTCTGCTGCGCGGCAGACGTGAGAGTGTGGGTAAAGGAAGTGGAGCTTGAGTGATACCTTCGTGATGCGTAAAAAATGCGGCCTCCCACGGTTGCACATCCAACAAATAGTACTCTCAGGAGTAGAACATGTGATTCAAGGGCCATTGGATGGTATTTAGCAAGACAAGGATTAAGAACAGCGAAGAAATACCGGCGGCTTTGCGCAATGCACAAAAGCCGCGTGCGGCTCGTGCGGCTTTTGCGCAAGCTCTCTATTGACATCGCGGGGCTATCGTCATTGGCTGGTACATGGAGTACAGCCGGGCCCGTTACAAGTTTTGTCTTGAGAGCCAGCGGACAGTCGGTGATGATGTTGGTGTGGGGGTGGATGGGGTCAGCGGCCTGTCCTTCAACAGGAATGGGCGGAATGACGGTGAACTCATCGGCTTTCGCAAAACCAGCCTGGACGATGGCATTCGCGATCGCATCTGCACCGCCCGCGCGATCCGGGTTACGGTCTGAAGTTAACACAACTGCCGCGAAAGTAGTCACTGCGAGGAACATTTATTGATTTCAATTATTGCACGACTGGGTTTACAGCTAATTGCAGTACCGAAGGCGCGAACAGAAAATTACCGTTTTGGGCGAATTCCAATCCTCACGACCGATTTGCCCATAACTCTCTGAGTTTTGCGCGGATCAAACTGAAACCTAGCTAGATAATTCGTACTAATTCATACGCAATTAGTGACAGAGAGGGAATTTTGAAAATATCATATTTTGTATCCTCTGGCACTCGAGGGGCGAATTCCAATCCTCACGACCGATTTGCCCATAACTCTCTGAGTTTTGCACGGATCAAGCTGAAACCTAGCTAGATAATTCGTACTAATTCATACGCAATTAGTGATAGAGAGGGAATTTTGAAAATATCATATTTTGTATCCTCTGGCACTCGAGGCTCGTAAATCAGGTAATTACAGCAAATTCTGTCTTGACAGCACAGAACACCATCGATACATTGCTTCTTACATGTCGAAGTCCCTGGTATTAAGAAATCAGCTCGTTCCGACAAGAACTGAACCAACTAGCCCAAATTTACGCCGAAACGAGCCTCGAGTGCCAGAGGATACAAAATATGATATTTTTAAAATTCCCTCTCTATCACTAATTGCGTATGAATTAGTACGAATTATCTAGCTAGGTTTCAGCTTGATCCGTGCAAAACTCAGAGAGTTATGGGCAAATCGGTCGTGAGGATTGGAATTCACCCCTCGAGTGCCAGAAGATACAAAATATGATATTTTCAAAATTCCCTCTCTGTCATTAATTGCGTATGAATTAGTACGAATTATCTAGCTAGGTTTCAGCTTGATCCGTGCAAAACTCAGAGAGTTATGGGCAAATCGGTCGTGAGGATTGGAATTCGCCCAAAACGGTAATTTTCTGTTCGCGCCTTCGGTACTGCAATTAGCTGTAATTCACGCACTCGGATTATTCTTAACCTTTTCTTTCACATAGTCACTGTGGTTGTAAAGGATGTCTTTTGTGGTCCAGCCGCGAACAATCAGATTGTTCTTGGTTGGGCCTTCGATGCACGATAGGAAAGGATCCCCATCACCATCGACGCTTGGTTCCGGACTTGGGTCCGGTGGATTAGGGTCCGAAGATGGTTGCTGAACCTCGGCGTTCGGTTGTACGGGATCCTGTTGGGCACAATGTAAGCCATCAAGGGATAGACCAGAATAATTCGATTAAAACCTCAGCGTCGGCGGCCTGAACATTGTCACGATCGCCCTCACGCATAATAATGTCCGAGTCCGGATTCATGGCCCTCGCAAATTTTGTCGGCCGTGGGGTGGAAGCAGCAGAGGCGTAGTTGCGTTTCCGGGACTCGGCGGAGCTTCCTTGGAGAGCTATGGCGAAGTTGATGAGGGGAGACGGGATTGTCTGAGGCGAGGCTGGTTTCGAAGCGGCCAATTTAGCGCTCACACTCTTCAAAACGAAGCCGGTGTAGCGATCTCTCGGGCGCCACGACCCAGAGAAATTTACTGGCGAAGCCAGAGTGGTGAGTCACTCACTTGTCGGGGCGGTTTATCATTTAAAGCCATCCGTGTTTCCGAGAATGGAGAGCGGACAGAGGAGCATAAATTTCCAATTCATCGGTAATATGATTGTCCATAAGCGTAAGTCATAGAGTAATTCAGCTACTGTCTCTTAGGCTACGGACTTGAGTGTAATGCGAGCACGTAGGTTGTAGATGGAGACTGCCAACAAGTTACCAGGTGTCGGGACCCGAGTGTCTGTGGTTAGATGAGGGTGAAGGCGCTGTTGCGTGTGAAGCCTTTCAAAAAATATCATGGGTGCCGGCCGTAGGGTGTCTGAGAACCGATGACACAGTCAGCTGAACGCCCGAAGTCATTCAGTCCGGTCACATGGAGGGTACGGGCCGTGGAGGTCCGCAGGCACTGCCAAGGGAGTAGAGCGTCGTCGTCGGTCGTCGACTCGTCAGAGCGGGCAGAAAGGAGCGGGAGGATGGGCAGAAAGAGACGGGAGCAAGAGGAGATGCCACATTTCTAGATTATTATGAGGTTCGTGAGAGTTGCGGCAATAGGACCGTTGTGCCGCCCTTAGATAAGATAAATGCAAGTTGCTCAGCAGCAACAGCGACTCTCGTCGCGGGCTCTCGCCTATAATGACGGGGGTAGTCGTGGGAGTTATCCCGGGCTGCTAACCCACTCTATGAACCTTCACTATCGTCCATCTCGGCGTTCTCAGCGTGGGAAAGCGCGAGATGGTGGTAGTAACGGATCAAGGAGCCCCCCTCTTTCTCTTCTCCCCTCTCTTTCCACCACTGTGAATGCCTTCCCCTGCCTCGGATTACCACTTCAACGCTCTCTTCTGAAGGCTCAAGTATCTCAATACCCCCATTACGTGCTCGCCGACCCCGCACTAGGATAAGCACTTCCTGTGCCGGGTCCTCGTACGTCTCGTCAACGCCAGCTGCAGTTCTCAGACCCGCCTCGAAGTTTGCGTAGCAGCTCTCTACCAAATCTCAGTTCGTCCTTTGCTCTCCCTGAATCATCCCAACTTTCGCGCGGCCCGTATACGCCGCGCCCTTGGGTGACACGTAGTCAAAATGTCCACAATATACTGGTGTCTAACCTTAATCAAGTCACTTCAAGTCAGAATCTCTGAACCGTCAAGTACGATATCAAGACTTCTCTTATCTTCTGTCCGTGGTCCAAGTCTTGCCGGCGCCGTCAAGCTCGTGGCTCAATCAAGTTGCACAAGCATCCTCCAAAACTCGGGGAACTCGACTCCTGTGGTAATGCAGATCTAACAGAGGTTCTTCAATCTTCTTTTGTTTGATCAAGGCTCTTCTCGCATGTGTTTGGTTTCGTACCACCCGAGTGAGTCGCAAAAGTAACTTTTATTTTATCTGGGATTTATCTAATGTTTCTCTGTGTATAGTGTCGCTTTTCTGCGAAGAATACAAACCATGGTCCCGATCCCATCTCGATCCCGGTGCTGGTGAGTGTGGCTTTAGCTTTGTGTACACCTTAACTAACGAGCAGATTCACGATGTCTTGTCCTAGATTTAGACTCCGGTGTATTTTTAATAGATTCAATACATATTTTACACCCATTCATTATTGTGGTATGGTCGTCTATGGCTGAATATTGCGAGATATCGACTTCTATGAGCGTCTACTGAGCTGCACCGCGAGAGCTATTGAGAGCTATCAGACGCTACCATAGCCACCTGCCAGGGCTACCAACCGCTACCAGATTTTGGTGAGCGGCTACCAGGAGCTACGTAAAGGGGGACTTGTCTACCAGGTTACCACGGGTATTTGGGCTACGGAGCGCTACGTATTCAAGTCATTTTTTCCTGATGGGCGCAGTTGCCGGATACGGCAGATGGATGTACTATTTTGGTCTGATTTGGCAGCTTAATCGGCGGCAGAGTGAGAAAATGGGTCGGCTCCCCGTTCAATGGACACTGAATTCAATCAACCAGGTGTGCTGCTTGGACTAGGGAAGAACAAAAAGAAGGCATGTAATCCTGGGCGGAATCAAACCCCCCTGCGCCGGAAGCTACCATACTTGAGGCGAAGCTTCGCCTCCAGTGGTACTAAGCGGCGATGGGCGCCCAAAGCTGAAATTGGAAGGAATGTGACAATCGATAAGACAGAACAGCGACGAAATCAGCGCGCCCACATCTGAGTTAGGCAAAATCCAACAGAAACAATAACTGTGGAGTCATATCTCCTGTCAGGGTTGAGCTCATCCGCGAACGCACTAGAAGTGAGAACAGGAATCCGGGAGTAAACACAATAGCGCGAAAGATCAGTCGAAGGACGACAACGGGTGGAATAAGTCCAAGCACCAGAAACACTGAAGCGGCATGAAAGGCAGGGTCCAAATTATCCTGCGCAGGTACAGTTTCCAGTTCGGATAGGTTAATATGTAGGTGATATACAGCAAGTTGACGCGTTGGACGCGTTTCTGCGCAGAAGCGTTGACATTTGCTCGAATGGCCTAACGACGCGTCAATGGTCCGAAACCGAGGAAGAAAGGAGGCCAAAGGGAGTGAGAAGGGTTAGAAACGCGGGTGCTAGGCAAGACGAGGGCTCCAGGCGTCGGACTAGAGAGAAGATGATGACGCCAAGAGCAAAAGGCGGTTGATCCGTCAGCCGATCAACACAGCCACACAATCTCTTCCCTCTGTTCTTCATCCCACCTTAGCGCGACTGGACCTATGAGGCGGCCTAGTCTACGTCTACAGCGCACGACAATACCCAAACGCGACAGGTGGCTATATCTTCGCCGCTCTCCGAGCACTCTGCTTGCACGTTCCGCACTCCTCCCCCGCTCATGTCCCCGCCCATCTCGGCCGTTTCCAGCACAATCCCACCTCGCCCGCCTCCAAAGTCACGGACACTGTCATCGCCCATTTACGATGTGCGCTGGCTGGTGTATGCGCAGCGCTTGCGTCTGTGCTCGTGCTCCCCACTGTCTTCCGTTTTCTGTCCCCTACGTGTGTTATCGCCAGGTTCGACCGCCTCCGCTCGACCTGCACACTCGGGTGCATTGCATCGTCAAACCGTGTCAGTAGCACCTGCAACCTGCTCCCCACGTTGCCTGCTTCATTTCGCGACGCACTGATCCCTCCACCTCGCCCAGCAGTGCCGCCAACAGCATCGACTTTTCGATGCGACAACTTGCAGCACCTCCGCAATACGCAGCGCCTGCGACGGTTCTTTCTCGTCGCCCACACCCCCATCGCCGCCTCCCCCCGTAATATCCCCATATTGAGCTGCTCCTGCCACGACGGCGTCATTGCCTCCGAATCTCGTCGATCTTCCTGCGATGGAGCGCTAATGAGGTGTCAATGCGCTCACGCTTGAAGCCGCTGCGCAGCCCTGCTTTTTCTGCAGCAATTCACAGCTCTGGCCGCCTTGCAGGACCACCGATCCATTGCAAGTGCATGCGGGAGAGACACGGTCCTGGCGCTGATGCATTACTTGTACGTACACTCACCTTTCTTTTTACTGTTTATTTAGTGCATGAAGCCTCATGTTGTAGTTACTTCTGAATACATGTATCTCATTTGTACAAGCCTAAATGGAGAAGATCAAATTGAAAGAGTATCGACCGATGCCCAAATTCTTGGAATAGGCGGTATAGATTCAACGCGACTCGAGTCTTGTCGCACGACTCGACTCATGTCAAATCTTCGCATCTCTTATGGAGTTGGAACCCGCTGGACTCAGATACTTGTAGGATGCACATCGAATATTCCACCGCCTGCAAGACTTTTCAGTTTCGTGGACTTGCATGCATCATGCAACGCGACTAAGGCAACCAGCAAGTTGAAATACTCACAGGTCGACTGAGATTTTAGGCGAAGAACTCCATGAATGAGGGGTAAGGGACTATTCCATCGAGTCGGGCGTCAATAATGGCTGAAGGTGTGTTCCACAGAAAGTCTAGGCATTGACTTTGCGTTGAGAACGGATATTGCTCATCAAGTCGTATTCCGAATGAGAAACACTCAACGGAAAGTTCTGATGTAAGTTTAACGAAGAGAAATGGAAGTTGCGCCCTGAATATGGAATATCCGATCCCTCACAATGGAGCTTGTCACAAAGTTGCACGCCCGACATTCGAAATCGAACCTGTCGGGATCGTCGGGACTGTTCATGCCCCCCTGCCGCGCTAGTGATATTTTTGTACTGGCGAGACCAGGGCCAAGCTGGGATTTGATGCCGAAGATGTAACAGCAACGTGAGTGCGATGGTTGCGGAGCTGCCTTTATCGAAGGCGATACAAAGAAGAAGAGTCGTTTGGGAACTTGACGTGAACGAACAGGCGCCGGTCTCGAATAGACGCCGAAAGCGCCCGCTTTGCCAATGTTTTTTTCTCCCAGTAATTCCCGTCGCGCAATCTTGAATCCTCAATTTTACGACACATTGCACTCGCATTATGTATCCCGAAATTACCCTTCACGCACACGAATTGCCGTCCGAAGCGTATCCTGCAATACAGATCGATCAGCGCGGTCCTGCCTTTGATTTAACCTAAGCGCGGCAGGGTGCATGCAAAGTTCCGATGAACCTGGCACATTCGAATTTGAATCTCGGCCTGTGAAATGTTCAACATTCATATCTGACAGTTGGACCTCCATTATGGGTGTTCGACTCTTCCGTGTGCAGGCGAGAATTTCCGTTTTTCCTTGCATCAGAACTATCTTCGAGTTCTTTGGGTGTTCTTGTCATTCGGAATACAACTTAATACTGAATAACATCCGTTCTCAGCGCAAATTCGATGCATCGAGTTTTCCGTAGAACATACCTTACGCCCGCGGTGACACAGGACTCGACAAAGAAGCCGAATCATTTGCCCCCAGAAATCTCCAGCTATGTACAAAAGCCGCGAGAAATACATCAATAGCCCACTACCATCTTCCCCACTTAAAGGATGAAGTACATATTATCTGCGATATTCATCTCTCTTGCGGTTGGTTCAGCCACTGCATTACATACTCAGGAGCCTGGGCCAGATGCGGTAATTCATTAATTACATCGCAAAACTCTGTTAACCTCCCCTGTGCAGATACGGTCTGCCGATACCTGTGGAGATCAGACAAATGCCCAGCCTTTCTATAGGACCTATAGACCGACCAACACCGACCATTGGTACACCACCAATGTAGGTCTGGTCATCAACGCTGTTGTTAACTTGCAATCTTTGGAAGGCGTCGCTGCCCTCGTTTTCGTCACCCAGGAAGAATCGACTGTCCCCTTTTATCGCCTATTCAACACCGCCACAACGGACAACTTCTACACGATTTCAACGACTGAAAGAGACAATGCCCAGCAGAATGGTTACGCCAACGTCACGCAAGATCCATTCACTTACATTTATCCGACTCAAATGTGCGGAAGTGTCCCCTTCTACCGCCTGTACCACGAGACCAAAAAGATCAACTTCTATACCACCTCGGTATCGGAGAGACTCGCCTTCATTACCAGCCAGGGATACACCGACATAGATATTGCGGGATATGTGCTGCCTGTGGCACCCACTCAGTGCACTTGATCAGCTGCGTTCTGTGGATCACTTCAGTTCAATTTGCGGCTCATCTGAGATTTACAGTCTTAATTTGGTGGCCGTGTCCTTACAAATTTTACACTGTTGTATATATTGCAGCGGGATTCAACTTCAACTTGTATGCAGGTTGAGTTTTGCCTTGGATCTCTATACCCTCCAAAATCGCGTACATGGAACTGGTTGTCCACCGAAAATTGCCAATTCTTGGTTTTTTTTTTGAAGTTCTCCCTCCCGCGAACGATTGGATATCGAACATGCCACATAATTAAATGTCCAGACGGTAGCAACGAAGCTCGGCAAGACTCGGCCGCATCACACGGCAGTCTCGCCAAGCCAGTCGCTGACATTGTCACTCTCATGGATCGCACATCCGAATTAACCGCCTACCTAGTACCCGCGCTTGAGTGGTCATTATTCGTCTTCATTCCTCACAATTCCTCGTTGGTTCCATTGTGCAATTTCATGTCCTCTGACAAGCTCGATATCTCTCTGAGATTTTGTCACAGTTTCCGTTTTTATTCGAATGTGTCCAATGCTTTCCGAACTTCTCTATCGTTTCTGAGATGGGATGGGTATCGCTCAAATGATGAAGAATCGAACCTGGGTCGGTTAAATATCCCAGCTGTCCCTACTCTTTGTTATGGCCCGCGTTGCACCTTCGCGGCGGATCCAGCTCGGACAATGGATCTGATAGCGAGTAAGTCAAATCCCACTCTTCCCCCTGAGATTAGAAGCCGTTGGTCCATCCAATAAACGTTGGTATGGGGACAAGCCCCCAAAGCCACGCAAATTGGCGAATAAAGGGAGGGCCAAAGCGCACGGCAACACTAATCTTGGGTGGAGAAAGGAAGAAACGGCGAAATATGTCGATGATTTTATGAATCTTGACTCGGCTCCAGAGAACTGGGACGTACCTGCGTTTGAAAATCACGTTGCCTATGTTCTAGATGTCTCTTACACTCTAGAATATCTCCAGGTTTCAACTAAAAGCCTGACCGTAGATGGAATGATTAAAAAGCATGCATGTCCTTATCCATCCTCTTTGCTGCATCCTGTCCTAATAAAAGTTGTCAGTATTCACCTACAGGGCCCACCGGCACGTCCAAAATGCCAAGCCAGCAGAGGCCCTCATTCTGAATGACGACATCGGCATTGAGTGCCGTCGGTCGAACTTGAGCTGTGGAGGCTACTATATATACGTGTTCAGTTGCGGTCGACGATTATCTTAACGATTTTGACGTCGAATACACTTTCAAAAAGAAATCGGCGGCATTGAGGGAGCTGGATCCATGGTCTTGCTTCTTGTACCCGAGGAACGGTGTACGTGTCATGATGGGCATAAACAGCTGGAGGTGTCGTAGACGTGGACGACGCCGGTCGTCGCACCTGCTGGACACGCATTCTGCCCGAAGTGGGTAAATAAACTGTGCGACGCGGGGCACCGACGACGAAATCACATGAGGGTGAAAAATGAAAAATGAAGGGGTCAGTGCAGGGGGGAGATCTGGGATTCTGGGAAGCGAAGACTCACTAGTGCAACCAGAGACACAGTCTCCATGGATGTACATCGTCCGCTCCAGCAGAAAAACACGGATACTGCGTGCAAGTTAAGTAGGGCAGCCACCGAATATAGTCTGTCCAGCCGATAAGCAATGATAATAAGGGTGAAAAGAAGATGGTGGTGAAGAGCAGGAGTTGATCCGCCAGCCGATCAACACAGCCACGCACTCTCGTCCATTCCAAGTAGTATCTCTTCCAGTTTCTTTCATCGCAACTCAACTCCTCTAGCCACGGCCCCATCCTTGCCCGAAACGAAGCCCGGCGCTCGATCATCCCGGCTTTCATTCCAGCTTTGACTTTTCATTTCCCTCTGCCGCTTCTTAACACAGGGACGTGGGCTTTAGGGCCATTGCTGCGCATGGCAATACGAGTTCGGCGCTGCGCGGCAAAACACTATAAGTGTACATCTAAGGTGACTATAACCAATCCAAAGGTGAGCGGAGAAAATATTGATGCCCGAGAACAGCTTTGGGCATAACAACAGGTGTACTTGGCTGTAGACCCCTCGCACAACGAGCTCGGATAAAATGGGAGCATCTATAGCCTCCAACAAATGACTGACAAAGCTCGGCCAGTACTATAGAATTTCACGTCCAGCATCTGCAGCAAAGCTGACCGCAAACAATATCCAGTGGGAAATTTGAAAGCCCACATGGGCCTCAGGCGAACGACCCGCAGATTAATTGCGACCGGGAATAAGGCTGGGGAGAAGTCAGATATTTCGACGATCTTTAACAAATTCAATAGGCCAGGGGCATCCTAGGAGACGGGGACACTAAATAAATCTAAAGAATCTAGTCGACAGAACACATTGCCAACCCAACTGGCAGGTTCAAAAAAGATCTCGTACAGATCTCGAGCGTGGATATGAGGGGAATAACCCAACATGTTTGCGAAGTACGAGGATCATTTTGTTGAAGCATCTGTCTACTAGAGACTACCCGGCATGTAGATATATGCCAGCTTGACAGTGACAAGATTAGGTGTAAGAAGGGTACTGCAGTGGGTTTGGACGCAGCGAAAAACTATGGGATCTTCTGTAGAGAGGTGGAAAGACGTCCAACGACTGGCATAGCCAGAAATAGTATGGAAGATGTCGTCAACCAGACATGCTATACTCGACACAGAAGCCGGAACGCCCGGTATCCCACGAATATTGCGCAAGGAGAGATGAATATTGAGATCGCCGTAAGAGCATTTCGATAGGCGAACCCAAGCTGATATATATGCTAGGTCACGAGGTTGGACCAAAAAACAGGTGTACCATAAACACGACCCTGATATTGGGAATTATTTAAGGCTTATGAAATGCGCAAGAAATCTTACATGCCACTCTCTGCACACACAAGCAACGATACCTCGAGTATAGGCTGACTGCCGAGTGTGAGACACCGATCTCTGAGAAGGCTCTTAATCAATGATTCAGCAGGAAGTGCCTGAGATTGTTTAGTCGGATCCGTACACAGGTCTGGCTCCAAGAAATAACTAGGCAAATGTACATGAAAAAGGTGATAATATGCGGATGATGATGTGCAATCAAATATGATGTAGGTGGTAGACTGTTCACTGCCTGGTGAATTGCTAGAGGCTGTCCTAGAATGTGGCGAACATACCTAAGAATTGAACCACAAGTAGGGTGAAACCCGAAGAGAAAATAAAGCCACAGCTGTACCTCTTAAGACGAAACAATACCGATTTTCGGGCCGGTCATAGTGAGCAGGATGGCTTCAGGAGATGGGAGGGAATAAGATACAACCACGCAGCAACCAGCGGTTTTCACAATCAGCCGCAAACATTAACGCAGTCTTCATAGAAACTGCAGCCTCAGACCAATCAGACAACATAGAACAGAAACAATCTACACACCATATTTATCTACATTTGAAACACTCCAAAGCGATAAGTCAGTAGTTAAGGCTATTATCCACCCGTCAGGACTACACCAACACCGGTGAATCCAGTACCTTGCAGAAGTCAGCCCTCTGAGAAATCGAATGTTCAGGTTACTACTGCGCGTACCATCACCTTCCACGGCACCAGTACAGAAGCCTACAGAAGCACAGGTGAGTTTAGATGCAGGGACGATGCCAGTACTAACTCTTCATGTATGATGCAGAAGAGACGAGCAAACTACCTGTGAGTGAAATATATACTATCAAAAATATTCCAACTCACATACCAGCCCCATCTTCTGTAGATTACGAGCTATTTGCGGTCAGTTAGACACCTGGTAGGCATATTTGGCAGACTTAGCTCTGATCTATCCATACCGTGTCTCCTTGGTTGAGCTGCCAGATGCGCCCATTCCGAAGGAATTACGTCGGCTTTTGATGACAGCCAAAGTACCGAAAGAGGTTTCGGCATATTACAAGAGTTTAGGATGACACGAGGATGGAATTGCGTAACTTGGTAGACACCGGTATGATGGTGAAGTTACTTAGCTGCCAGGCAACGCCGCGCAAACAGCGCTCAAAACAAGCATAGAGGAGGTGGTCGGGTTCAGGATTGACAAAGATTTAGCTTAGAGCGACTGGAGTGCAATACTAAGGAACAGATCGAATGCAAGTGTACAACATTTTAACAAATCAAGGCATACTCACGAAGAATAGACGCCACTGCGATGTCATAGCATCTCTCCAACTGTACCACGTCCTGAAGGTCATACCGGAGAAAATGCGAGCAAATCGGTAGCACGATTCCGGAGGGATGGTTTAACCGTGGACCTGACACGCACGAGGCTGGCAGCAGATGGCAGCGAGGTAATTTGGAAACCGAGAGACTGCACGTGGTACACGGCTGAAAAATTCCAAGTGTACTCTCCTTAGTTATATATGTGCCGATCTTTCGCTTCTCTCTAAACGAATATTCAGTACAATCCCCCGAAACAAGAAGAGAGCCAAAAAGAAAACGGTGCACAAAGTAAGGGGAAGAGCGGAGCAGGCTTGGCTAGTAAGACCAGAAACAGCATACGAGAATTACGCACCGTAGACGCAAGCAGATCGCACTACAGGAGCCATAAGCACACCAAATCAACGGGAGTATTCTGAATAATGACAGTAAGAAGACGACAAGTGGGGTGCCAGTGAGAGGTGCGAGAAACACGGTCTCCGGCACAATGTGGGGTTCCATAGCAGATACCCGAACATTGGCCCTGATACGTAGTAAATTGGTAGATATAGCTGGAAGATGTAGCTGTTGTAGTTGAAAGCAGAAGTAATGAGGAATGTCGAAACTGTGCAGATATAATAGAAGAAAGAATAGACTAGAAATAGGAAATATTCATGAAGAGTGGGTGGGAGGGCGGCCAAGTAAAAATGAGCAGGGAGGCGGGCAGCGTTGTTCTACTGCGGTTACATGAAGGGAGAAGACAGGAAGGATTCGATCTCCGACTTCCGCTGATCCACAAACCCTATCTTCTCGATCATTCGTACCTCGTTACCACGAAGACGTCAATTTGTGGATTTGCTGGACCAATACGGAAGGAATTTCGAGTGTGATTATGTACAGTGCAGCCAAGAGAGACACATTAAGAGGACGCAGGCCAGAAAAATTGAAAAGGGGGAATTGGAGCAGGTTCGATGCCGAGTTAGCCAAACAGCATAGAACAGCGAATTGAGATAAGAAGGGCATTGAAGCTGCACCAGAAATTGTCCGTTAAATAAAACAGGACATCCTACCCACCCGAAATCGCAATAGTCGGGCGGTGGAATATCGGCCTACATGTAGCTCGTCCAGGATGTAGACAAGGCAAGCATGAAATCAATGATCAAGAATTTTGCGGCATCGTGAGTCGGCCAGGGAACTCAAGGTCAGTACAAGAGACATATAGTTCAACGGACGAATTAATGGGTAGGATTTGGGCCAGAAATCGGTGGAATACTGCTTCCAAACCGGGTTGGAGCAGCGGAGCCGAAAACAGGCAGACAGAGCAACCGCAGGAAAAGTTAGAGGCTGTTAATTGGGATAGTGATAGATCTGGAACGAAAAATAGAGACCAGATCACAGGTCGACTTCGCCACGATAGAACATTCAAGACACTAGTAGATGTTGAACATGTCAAATTTGCTGATGCAGAATAGCGCTCCCGAGTCCCGACCAGAATGCACGAGTTGTAAAGGAATAATCTGGACAAGGTCAAGATGCGGAATTGCAAATTGCACTAGGAGTTGAACGGCGAGCCAGGCGGGATGTATCCGAAGTTGCCAAGGAAATGGCCACAGCCAGGAATGCGGCTTGTAAAAGTAGGACAAAATTACTTGACTGTGTTGCGAACTTGAAGATAACATAAAACCAGGCGGTGGAACCACGAGAAAAAATGCAAGGATTTCAATTGCCCGACGCATTCCACTGGTGTATCACGAAGGATAAATGGAGAACATTTCAGTTGAACAGTGGCTAGGGACGTGAATTAGGATTGCTGCGGCATAGGGTGAGAAGCCTTGCTAGGATCGAAGGGGCGGCGGGGGTGGAACCACTTGAGATGATTCGGATCGCCAGATGCGGCTAAGATTGGATTGGACCCGGAGAACAAGGATTAGATTCGAGATAGGATTGCAGACCGAAAGCCTTTCTAGGCCGGCAAGCGAAGTCCGACAGGAATCAACAACTCGAGACTCGGGAAGATATAGTGCTCGTTTAGCTGTGATCGTTTATCTGCTAGATGGCGGGCGCAATTGCAACACCAGGTGAGACTCGGGAGATATAGTGCTCGTTTGGATATAGTCGTTTATCTGTTAGACCGCGGGCGTAATTGCGACACGAGATTTAGACTCCGTGAGTAGCACTGGCAAGTTTAGTCGATGGAAAGGTCATTCTGGACCAGAACATCTTGTCGTCGCATTTACCGTGGAAATCCTGCTGAGTAGAACCAAAGGGGCTGGACCGCGCACATGCAGTATCGGTTACGTGGAATTGGGCGGTCGACTCGGGTTAGAGAATAGCTTGATGCTTGACCTGAGAATAGATACTGTGGTGGAGTGTAACGAGATGATGGTTGCTGCGGGAACGATGGAACTGCCGGGTATCGGGCAGCTTTGGCGTAAATGAACAAATGCCAAAAACCGGACCTTAAATCAGCACATTCGAGCAGAATTACAGAATTGGACTGATATCCGTGAGTAGACCAATGGACGTAGGCGGGGAATTAGAAAATTGTTGAACGGATCGTAAATCGGCACATTCGAGCAAAATTGTGGAATTGGACTGGAATTGGTCAATATATATGGACGCAAGCAGGGAATTAGGAAAGGGTTGAACAATAAAATGCAGCCTGATAATTTCAGGACAGGAAGAACGGCTGTGCAGCGCAAAAATAGGATACAGACACGAGCGGTATTTCCAAGTGCTTGATTTGAGCATAGAAATCAGAGGAACGTCGGAGCGGATCACAAATAGCATTATCGAATGCGAATAGCATTATCGAATGGACATAGATGAGGCTGGGCTCAGATGTAGACGGAGTACCAGTGCGCGGATTGGAAGCCATGCTATTACCAACTCCACTCTGCGTTCTTCCCAATCTCCCGATAGGTGAAGCCCAAACCAATCCCAACCACAGCGCAAAATCCACTTGACTGGAATGCCAGCTTGAAGATGAATATAAATGGAATGCCTGTGCGCTAGAGTATGGCTCGGATGGAATGCCGTTGAGGCTGGCTCGAATAGATGGAATGCCTCAAGGGCTTGATGGGCCAGACAGCAACATGCCCAATAGCACCGACCAGCAGACGACATGCGCGATAAAGCTCGCTGAGATGCCGAATTTAGGGGTAATGGTTGTCAAGGCTCCACGGAGCATTTGTACGTCAGTGCCACTTGAAGTATGAGGAATGCCGCTGGCGAGGTAGACAGTCTGGAACAGAGACATAGCAAGCAGGAGAGGCAGCTCAAGTCGATAGGAAAAAGGTTGGACCGGAGTCGCGCGGCTGAGAGCTCCCAAGAAGAAATAGACGACATGGCAATAAGGTTTGGAGAAGAAGATCCAAAGAAGATCCAAGTAAGAATGAGCAGGGAGACGGGCAGCGTTGTTCTGCTGCGGGTACATAGAGTATACGTGGGGTCACCAGGACCCGCTGGTGACCCCGCGGTGACCGTTGGTGACCTCCGGGTAACGCTGCCGGAGGTCAACAGCCCAAATACACGATGTATAGGGGGATCCGGGAGCTGTCGCCCATTTAAGGAAAGGGGCTCGGGCCACCCATTGTTCTGATTAAATGGTCCATTGTCTGATAACGGTGTACAGCTAAAATCTAAGATAATTTGAGGGCATGCAGGACATTGCTTCAGAGAGATCTCGCTCTTCAAAAGAATTAATTGTTTTGCATATGAAGGAGAACCATGTTAAATAGTCTTGGCTATGTTCAAAATAAGGTGCCGTGTCAAGCCGGCGGCGTGACATTACAAATCTCCTCGAACGAGGAGAACGAGGAAATGCCGATCGAGGATTCCTCGATCGGCGGTTTGATTTTGCTCATTCCTCTCGATCGTGATGTCTAAATACAGTATTTTTACTTGATTTGGGAAGTGTATTGGCGGAGTCACCAGCGGATTTTTTTGGCTGGTGATCGATCACGTGTGGGAAGTAACCTCAGGCCAACAGGGAGGTAACCACGCCCTCTATACATGAGGGGAGAAGGAAAGATTCGATCTCCTGTCTTCTCGATCACTCCTACCTCGTTACCATGAAGACAACAAGCGCTCATCAAGCGCCCTAGAATCGTGAAAGATCTTACGCAATGGTAACGTCAGAAGAGATACGAGAGTAGCTCAAAAAGGAAGAAATACCCACGAAAATTGACTAATATAGTAATGCCTCCAACACGAAGCGCATACGTCATTACACAATTTTCACCTCACTTGGCTGTACAAACGGAGATAAAAACGAGTCTAAATAAATTTAGAACTCGTAACTACGTGTGCTTCCTCCTTTCTTCCGTCTCCGACACGGATTTTCCATTCCCGCGTTGCACGCTATTCCAGGACATGTATCGACGGCTCAATGTATCAAATGCAATGTCGACGTGTGCGGTTGGTTACCTACCCTTTTGCCTCATTATCCGGTCCCCGTTGATACGTCCTCCGTGTGTTCCGCAATATACTGCTCATATGTCCCCAGTCCTGGCAACCTATCTGAAGCTTCCAACATCCGTGAAATATCTTACCTGCCGCTTTTTCTTGCTATTCTAAATCCTACCCTGTCCCGACATCCGGTCATCTGACTAACCCTTGCGTGAAATCACTGCGTTTAAGATAAATCTAAGGCAATGCTGTCGAGGTCTGCCAGGTCACCTCGGCAGACCCTCAGACAAGGTTCGGCGAGATGAGCTGGCCAGGTGAGATAAAGGTCTGCCGAGGCGGCTTATGCAGAGCTCGGCAGGGCCGCACTAGATGACCGTGGCTGAGGCCTTAGCCGAGGCCTGCCGAGCACCTCTAAGTAGCCCCGACTAGCCTTGCCGAGCTAACTTCGGCAAGGCTTGCCGGACTTGAAAAAGGTGCAATCGACAGACCCCATTTTAGGTCTGTCAAGGTCAAATCGACAGACCTCGACTAACCCTGCCTAGTTTTGTCTTAAACGCAGTGAATGATTCAACCCATGCTTCGCGCTGTCTTTTTCCCAGATTCTATTCCAACTCATACTCCGTCCCGACACCCGACTTCCGTGCAACAACTGTCTTCCTGCTTTCTGTCTTCCCTTAGATTCTATTCCAGGATCCCGGCGGCTGGCTTGCTTCATCAGATCTCGGACATATTTCATCCCGGCATAGCGAACGGGGCTGCGCGGTGTCTGCGAGTTACTCAGAAACACGCTGACCTTTAATGCTACTCAAACTCCTCTGGGCGGTTCATTGCTATTCGAACTCTGTCCGCGTTTGACTGCTATTCGGATTCTCTCCGCGTTTGACTGCTATTTAGATGCTGTGAGCGCTTCAGTGCTATTCAGACTCTGCGCATTCAATCGCTATTCAGACTCTCGGTGTGCTTGATTGCTATTCGGACTCTATGCGCGCTGTACGGGACTGCTGCTGAGATGCTCTGCGTCGTGTACTGCTACTCAGACTCTATGCGCGTTTAACTCCTATTCGGTCTGTGCGCGCTTGATTGCTATTCGGACTCTGCGCGCTTGACTGCTCCTCAAGCTCCAAAGGCTCCCTCCGTCTCGGCCTTGAGTCCGGGATCTATGTATACCCGCCCCGCAGTTCCCCGCAGTTCCCCAACCGGCGATCTCACTTGCGGTGTCTCAGCCTCTCCTCGGTATTCAAATATTCAAGAAACCGAGTCTATTGATTATTGCAGGATCCGGCTTCTCGATCTACGGTATAATCAAATATCGCGATCAGGTGTTTGGATTTTGCGTTTTGCGTTTTGTGTTGTGGACGAGTCACGGTATATGAAATATTGCTTCTTTCACACTATCACTGATCGCATTCATTTAGTGCTCGATGAAATGACACAGCGATTCTGCCTCGGCGTCCGTCTATGCGTCCATTTTAATCGGATGTCGGGTGTCGGATGTCGGGCCTCGAGTTCTAACGCACCGTAATATCGTACTTAATTAAATCGCCTCGCATCTTCCTAGCCTACGGCTGCTGAGCTGGATTGCCTCTGAACTTCTTGCTTTCGTTGATTCTCGTCGCCGACATTCCTCAGACTTCCTTCAGTTTTTGGCTAACGCCGAACTCAAGTTCTCTGTGTGTCTGGCCTGCTCTGCTATCTCTGTCTGTCCCATCCGCGTGAAATTCCACGAAGTCCTAAGCTGTTCTGAAAAGCACGGCCTTCAAATCCAAGATCCAATATTCCCTCTACTCACTGCGCAATGAGGTGCGTTCATCAACTGCTTCTTTCATTAAATATAAATAATACACAAGTATTATTTATGCCACTGCCCTTACACCGACAACCGCCTCAATATTAAATTATTGATCAGCCGAGACCGCGTACAAGTATCTTGAACCTGTGGCAGCTATCATTATTCCTGCCACAGCCCTTGTAGCGACAGCCGTCTCAATGTTAAATTATTGCTCTGTATCTTGAACCGCATGCACCACAAAACGGACCAAATTTGCGCTAAATCATCTCGAATCTCATGTTTGCACCTAGATTTAACCCGTCACGGCCGTCGCGACCGTCCCGTTGACCGTGCCGTCCCGTCGGAACTCAGGGAGACCACTCGACGGGCCGTAAAAACACGGGCTACGCAGAACGGAGTGGCAACTCAATAGGTGGTATGTGACCTTTGAGGAACAGTAGAAACACCCAGATTGCATGAAGTGGAGAAAAGGAAGCAAAAAAGGTGCGAAAAAGGGTGAAAAAAAGGGAGCCCCAGGCCACGGCGTTCACAGTAACCCTTCTTCGCGCCCTTTTTTTTTCTCATTTACCCCAGAATTGCATGTAGGACCCCGTTTTTTTCTTCTGGGTTTTCTACTCTTTTTGTACTTCTAAATTAAAAAGGGGAAAAACTGGGCAAAACCAAAGAGAATGGCAAAAAGGGCGCAAAAAAGGGCGCAAAAAGGGTGCAAAAAGGTTGACTAACATGGACACATTGCATCCCAAACACGACAGGATCCACCTGGTACGCCAATCGAACTTCAGCGTTTCCCGTGTCGCTGATTTGTAGCAGACCCTGTGCTGCCTGCCCAACCGTAGGAATCTCCATAACCCTTCGAGACCTAGGAACAACTTTCTTTCATGCTTATCTGTCTCCCAGTTTAATGACCTTAGCTGAGTTTTTCTCATGCTACTTGTTGGAGTTTGAGCCATAAGAGGCAACCCGGCACCATGGCCGAGGCAACGAGTCAACCCGAGTCATCACGAGGATTCACGACTCGAGGAGATTTTGGGAGAACAAGGTAGAATTATGAGGAACATTCTAGATACATTGGATAATTTAGTATATAAGTAGCTACGGTTTCTCTGTATTCCCCAAGTGTTTGCAGAGCTCGGTCAAAAGCTAATATAATCTGTTATTTATTCACGCGACTTGTTTGATCCCACACTAAGAAACCCAACACTACTTGTATTCGATTTATTTGTGGCGGCTATCGCCAGGAGGACGTGAATCAAATCCATTAAGAGGTGCACATTCAGGGTGATACGTGAGATATAATACAGTAATTGTGTACGTTACGACCTACCTGAGTCGGTAAGAGCTATAACCATCAATTAAACTGATGCCAGTAGTAGCCCCGGGAAAATACGTAAATACTCGGAGGCAAAGAGGCGAGCCACCCAATCTATGGCCATGGTTATTTTTCTGCCGATTGCTATGGAAGAGTTGCATAAAGACTGCATGCGGCCATAATCAACCAATCGTGTCCAAAAAAAATCCAGTGTCAGCCAATGCACTCGAACCACGACTCTCCCGGATCACATCAAACGACATGGGAATGGAGGGGAGTGAGTCCATACTCCAAGACGACCTTACTGCATATGCCGGACCTTGGAGATTGAATAACTGTGAATCCACCAAGAATCAGACCAAGCCAACCAAGCTCGGTTCGCGTATCTCCCAAACCGTCGACATCTCTGCGCTCAATCAATTGGGGATTTTCCAAAAATCATAATTACAACTTTAAATTTCGTGACTTCAGAGTTATCCTCCCACTCCCTACGTATGCTTCCCTCCCTGCTCCGCACACTCAAATCCACCCATGTCACTCCCGCGCATTCGCGTGTGGAGCGGCTTCAAAAGGCCCCTGACCAAGCCCGTCGACGCTGGCCAAGTATGCGCACCAATCCCCCCACCTGTCATCATCTGCGTCAGAGACCGTTAAACAATCCAGAACCGCTATCGCACCCACTCGTTGCCCGAAGGTATGTCGAATGACTGCGGCGCCACCTGCATTTGTCCGCGGCCCGCACCGTGAAGTACATCTTGAAGCATACCGAAATCCGACATCAACGCTATATCGTGGCCATAGTGCATCCCGGGCTCGAACGCGTCGCGGTACGGATCCGGAATGCCGAGCTGTAGCGGGCCACCACCTGCCCCGAAAGTCGCATCATAGTCAAACGAGTCATATACGGGCAGCCGGCCGAGCTCTTCGGTGTGCAGTGGCAGCGTGAACAGCGGGTCCATTTCCTGCATCGAGATCTGCAGCCTCTTTATTTCATCCTCCACCGACAAAATGCCCGACGACGCAGGGGTGGCCTCTTCCACAGACAAAATGCTCGATGACACGGTGGGTGAGTGTTGGGATGTGCTCGGAGGGAACACGTCCAGGGCCAGGTCGTCGGGCTGTGGCTCGCGTGGGCGTTTCAGCCCCGATCCGTCAGCCGAGGTCTTCCCCAGGTTGAGCAGCACGGAGATGATATCGCAATTGCGCCCCGCGGCGCGGAATCTGCCGCTCTGAGATCAGACTCGCGGTAAATGGAATGGAATGGGATGGGATTGAAGTTCAATGAGGACGCACCGGCGCTCATACAACCGCAGCACGCGCACGCAATTCTGTGCATCGGCCGTCGCACGGCTAAAGTCCTCCAGCGTCCGCGCGCGGGGGCCACCTGGGCCGACGACGGCCCACACGTTGATGAGAATCACGATGGCGGAGTCGAACAGCGCAATCTATGGTCCATCCCCCACCGTCAAGTCAGCGGACCGCATTTCGTTCGTCCGTGGGGAGGGAGGGGCGGCGTACCATGACGTTCGCAAGCGGCAAGAGCCCGCGCCCGCGCCGCGCGTGCAGGTCCATGATGCGACCACACGCGCGCGCAGCATTAGCGCAGATGGCGAGCGAGGGGAAGTTCGTCTTAATATAACACATAACAGAAGTGAGTGTTGGCGGTGTTGTTAAGGCAAGGCACAGAACAGAAGAATGACGTACGTTTGAAATTGGCGCCTTCCCCGGCGCTTGGATGAACGGACGGTGGATCAGGATTTGCGCTAGCGCCGCGTCAGTTAGGGTCTGGAATGCAATAAGTAATTCAGCGGAGCGGATGCATTACCGTGGTAATATGTCGTGTATCTGGCATATCATTTAATATATTAGGCGGGATAGGGAAGGTTCAAGAGAGAGGGCGCAACGCACAGAATAACAGACTGGTCGAGGAAGATCTGCATCAGGTGGAGGCGGTCAATGGGAGGCACTAGACGGGAAAAGATATGGTGCAGTGAGTACATACCTGATTCTCTTGACACGGATCCCACAGCACTATATATATCTTACAGTCAACATCCACCCACGATGACCGTGGCTATCTACGAAGAAATTCTGTACGCACGATGCTCGGGGATGAGCTCGACCCATCCATTGAGCGCGGCACTGTGGGTTGGAATTGTTTGCATCAGCGCACACATCGAGGTAGGAAGCAAGCTGGAGCAAGCGTACATCAAATCTGCGACGATTTCGGGCGAGCAGGTCCGCCCGTCCCTGGGGTACTGTTCGATGCGAAGTCAGATTTTCAGACAGCAAGACAAGAGAGGGGGGAGATTTTATTCGTACGACGGCCCCTTGGATGCGCTCGAAGATGAGCGCCAATCGGAGGAACGCACCGAGGAAGGCACTCGTGCGTGGCGTTTGGGGCGGTTGGACCGCGTCTGGCGACCCCCCGTAATGGTCTTCTGACTCGCACTCGACGGGGAAGTCGAGGTCGACGCTGGGTTCTCCATGAGCAAAAGAAGGTAGAGCACGGGAGACGGAGAGAATGAAAGACGCACTCTGTGCTGCCCGTGATGGCCGGGCGCCCTTGAAACGAGCTCATGAACGCGTCCGTGGTCACAAGGATCCAGTACACGCGCTTGTACTGCTCAGACTCGAGTGGCGCCACGCGCATGCGGGCGTACCCCGAGCGGTGGTGCGCACTCGCCGCTTGCGCGGCGCGGATTCCGAGGCCGACGAGGATCCAGCACTCCTCGGGCTTGGACATGCTATGTAGGAGAATTGCGTGTCAAAAACGACTTTGGAAGAGGGCACGGCGGCGCACCCGGCGAGATACAGTACAGAGAGCTGAACATGGAGCCATTGAGTTCGATGCCGGGAACGACGATGAGGCGACGTACGCAAATGAGCTGCAATTGGTACAGCGAGGGCACGGGGGAAAAGGAAGTGCAGAGGGGCTGCACTTGCCTGAACCACTTCCAGCCGCAGCTGTGCTCGGACGCGCCCTCGAGGAACACCCTGGGATCCGTGGAGTATCTGCTGGCCGAGGCGCAGACAACCAAGACGACAGCACCAAAATCCGGATCGCGAACATGTAGGCCGTCCGCGAGCGCGTCGCGGAAGCTTGGAAGGTGCAGGATGCCGCTCAGCGGGTTGATTTGTTCGAGGTATATTTTAACGAGACTGTGGAGCAAATCATCGTCGGGGAACAGGTGCTGCGGGCGCTGCGTCGTGGGCTTCTCCCACTATTGGGCGTAGTGTCAACTCGTAAGGGATCAAATACCAGTTGAATGCGGACGCACTGGTTGAGGCACGGTGGTCCACAGCTCTGGTCGCTGAATACTGGCCACGTAGGGTGAGTTCTGATGCATATGCTTCACTGCAGATTTGACAAATTGCTTGGTGCTGGATTTTCCGAGATACCGGTCGGCGTTCGGCGCCGTGTCGGATGAGAGTGATTCGGTCGGCAAGTTGGCAGTAGGAGGTGGGTCTGTTAGGGCCGCCAGTTGTTCTTCCAGACTTCGCGCATACTGTGCGACCTCGACGAGCATTCGATGAGACGCAACAGGGTCGTTGGATGGGATGTAGACAACTGAAGTCGACAGGATGCTTTCAACATGATCCCGCCCAGTCTTCAAGGCTGGGGCATACCGTACTTGCGGTGCTTTGTTCTCCGCTCCCTGCAAATTGTTATGGACTTGATGCGCGGCGTGATTCAACATGCACGCACCTGCAGACGCGCATGCGTGCATTCTGCTCGGGTGCTGACGCAATTTGTACACCGCTGGCCCCCCAGTTGCGCGCTGTCGCATCGTACTGGTCTCTCGGTCAATTCCCGAATACATACATCGTGATTGGTTAGAATATCGCACCTTTTCTTCTCCTACAGACGTCGCATGCGCCTGGCAATCTCCTGCGCTTGCCGTTTGCGCCTGAGCGGACTGAATCGTCCTCAGTGGGTTCTGGCATGAGGGGAGCGGGTGAGCCGTGGCCAAAAAGAGAAGTGATCCTCCCAAGCAATTCAGATGTGTCATTGACAATGACGAAGCCGGAGTGCTTCCGAGTTAACGCAAAATCAGGGCAACTGCGCCGCAGTATAGCAGCCGTAACTCCCGCCGGCACAAATTACCGTCTCGCGGTTTTCCTCAAAGATCGTGGCATCAAGATAAATTCATCAAACTGAGTTTGACTCGAGATAACGCGTTGACATTGCAGATGATCGAAATCGGGCACAATAAAATAAGCCTTTGGATCATGCCCTTCCCCGAGGAGCCATTGTTCGATGAGTCTTTCTGACGCGAGAAATGACAGGAAAAGGCCATTGCAGGACACAGACAGGAAGGGCGACGCTCCAGGCAGTTTGGCATATTGTCCCAGCTAAATTCTGTCTTTGACCGGACTGCGGCAAGGAAGCAGGGTATGCAAGATCTGTCAGTGTGGTTGCGGTCCTCGGACTTTCAAGTAGGTTACGATAACGCAGTGAATTGATGCAACTAATTGAAGACGATATTTCGACGGAAAATCATACGTGCTCTGCATCAAATTTAGAGCATGCATGTAGTGGCAAGCGGTGCGTTAAATGTGATGTGAGGCGAGAGAACGAGGGGCCCGCACGGCTGCGTCGCGTTCCACTCTGAAGCGGTCTCGATCAAGCTCCGGATGGGCCCGAGCATGGCCGCCGTGATGAGCGCGGGTTTCTTCCACCCCTCGGCAATGGGGAGGCGCTCCTCGCGGAAGAAGATATTCACGTATCTGTAATGGCGAGGAGCAACCAATTCAATCAATCAATCGAATCATGGCGGTGAGAAGCAAGCACATACTCCTTAGGGGCAATCCCGGTGCTGAAGTTGCCGAAGATGGAGAGGTAGAAGGAAGACTCGGCGCTGCGCAGGTGGAACTCTTTCTCAGTATTGACGAGAGCGGGGTTGGTCGCGATGGAGTATGCCAGGCGCTCTTTCTGCATCTGGCCCACCGCCGTCGTGTCGTAGTAGTCCTTGCCCAGATTGGAGTTCGCAAGCGTGGAGAACACGGTCTCGTTAAAGTGCACGTTGTCTCCTGTCCCGGCTGGGCCCCAGTCGTTGCGCGAGATTGACGCATCGTGCTCGATGAGGTTGTGGCTGTAGGAGAGAAGATCAGCCACGGGCGGAAGGAAATTCTGAAGGGCGTACAGTGATAGAGCGCCAAGGTTCATGGTCTCGAAGGTGTCGGCGGTATCATTACTGAGCAGTCCGAATTTGGCCGCGACGATGATGTTGTCGAAGTTGAGACCGAATCCCTCTAGGAAAAATCATCAGTGGAATAATGGTAGAATATAGATAGTTCGGCGAACCTATCGAGGCATTCATTATATGCGGGACGGTGATGTCCCGTCCATTACGCGGGAGATACCCGTGGTTCGCAAGGCTGTGGAATTATCGTTTAGGTATTTACTTAGAATAGGGGGAAACCGCCACACGTATTTAGCCCCGGGCACGGGGAGCGCTGATCCGTCGCGGTGGGCGCGATGAACTTGTGGCTGTAGGCGTCCGTCCAGCCCGCGAACTTGTGGTTGTGGGTGTCTGAGTCCTGCCAGGCTCCGACCTTCTTCACAAAAAAGACAGACGCGAGAACGAGACAGGAGATTTTAAGTTGCATTTCTGTGCTGAGGCGTAGAATATCGATAAGAACTCTAGGCGAGCAACGAACATTATATACTCGATTACTTCCAGGCCTGTACAATGAAAACCTAACGGGATCCGAGCGTGCGAGCGTACGTTCGGATAATGATGATTCGCGATGCCCTTGAAGCCTAATTGGGCATGCTCGGCTTGAAACCGGGATCGACGTTATGGTATCCAAGGCTTCCGATAGGCTGGACCAATTTCTTCGGGTAGTGCTTTCAGGTTCGTGGTAGAACGAGATCCGAACGTGTGAGGCTACGTTCGGAGACTCCTGTTCGTATACTGGGCTGGTACCATTCATAACAGCTCGGACTAGAATTGCTTGTCCGACATTACGGAAACTTGATGGAAGTTCGAAACCAGACATCGGTGATGGGTTTGGGGACGACGGTGGTACGATAAACAAAACGGACACTCACGCATAGACTACTTCGGTCCGAGCTGCGAGCGGTCCTTGGGACAGAAAAGCTCACACTGTCAATCGATGATGTATCTTCTGTCGCATTGCAGCACAGCGTCATCGGTCCTTGGTTTTCGCTCCTGAGCACAATCGTTTAAACCATGTACAAACAATTTATAAATAGTTTGTCGGTGCTGGCAAATTAACCGGTCTATTAAGACAAGCGTGCCTTCGCTTGGCTCCGGCTTAGGTGGGCAAGATAGTTTGATAAAAATAAATGTATTGCTATGGGGAAGCACATCGTAATATGTTCGATTTGTATTAGATAATCCAGGATATTATAATTCTACATACGGATGCAAGCGAGCGTAGCTGACTCCAGTGTGCGCGTGGTCCAGAGCATGATGTTGAGACGAGTAAATGTTGGCAGGAAGTCGAAAATCCCCAACGCTGACAAACTCTGAGATGCATGGAGCAACCGCGGGATCAGAGTGGGGCTGGGTGGAAATGCCGCGCGTGCCGCGCGACTGCCGCGCACTGACGCGGCAGTGCGGGGAATTGAGACGGCGGTGGCTGTGTCATTGCCGCGGCAAAGGGGTGAAGTGCCGCGCTCCTTCTAGCTGCTTCCACAGCGTGTTTTTGACCTCGAACTAACTTCTTGCGAGGGGCATTAGTGTCCATACATCATCCAGACACCCCAACCCGTCCCAAACATCAGGTAGGCAAACCGATGAAAGTATCCCAATGTTCGACTAGATTCACTGCGTTCCGACCCTTTCTAGACTCAGCCTGAGTGTAGGGACCCAGTAGTTACACCGATGATTGAGGCTAGGTGCCTACAGCATAGTCTGTGGAGATCTGCCTAGCTCTGGCTAGGTTAGTGTAGGTCGGTCTAGGTCTGGGAGGGTCTGTGTAGGCCGTCACAGGTGCTTGTAACCACCTATAGCAGGGGGAAGGCATGCAGATATTCAAAATATTAGCCAATGGAACTGTTGCTCTGCGAGTTCTTCCGGTGCAACTGTCCAAAAATCGCACTACAACTAGTCCCTGGGCAGCTGAATTTTGAGGATCACAGTGTACAGAGAAACTTGAGTTTAAAACTTGATGGTCTCCATGGAACTGCAAGCAATGTGCAAGATTTAAAAAAAAACATGCAAAAGGGAAGTCTAGGTCTGTGCAGCTGAGTTTAGGGAGCTAGCCTCGCCTTCCACAAGCTACCCACATCTACACTTACCTGAGTATAGGGGCCTTACTGGGTACTTACTCCAGAAGCCAGACAAATATTACGTGTAGCCGCCTAGATGGGGGGCTGTGTAGTGATCTACACTGACCTAACTGCATCTAGCACAACCTACAGCACCTAGCCTCAGCTGAGTCTATGACGGGTCGGAATGCAGTGACTATCCCGCCATCTCGAACAAACTTAGAAGTCGGACAAAGCCGCATCTCTCGCTCAATCCGCAATCATTTTCTTTGATCTTTTGTGCGACCCAATCCTTAGGATGTCCTCCATTTTTTCGGCATGACCCAACGAGTGGGAATAGGAAAGGATTCGGCGGGTATGACTATATTTGGATTTTTTTTTTAACTCGATATCCCCCAATGATACTGGTCTGGAATAATTTATTAAAAACAGTGTGGATTTGTTCATTTAAGATTCCTGCCCAATCTCGCCGCAGAATATGGCCTCCTGGTCTCACAATTAAAAAAATTAAGATATTCCAACCACTGCGGTAGGTTTCATGTCTGTTGTCCAGCGAGTATAAATTGTATTAAAACACTTCAGGACGTCTCAATGGATGATTCTGACTCGTAAGGCATACCACGATGCACCCGCGGGTGATCCGGATTCATGGCTGTGGGTACCCTCCATGGAAAGTGTCTGTTTCCTTCAACCCAACTTCGGGTTCTTGGAATTCACCTTACCAACGGGTCAAGTACCTGCGGTAGCGTTCACAACTGGCCGTTGCTTGCTTATCCTATTTCCCCCAATCTATGACTTTCCGACTGCAGGCACGATCTTTCATCCCAATGCACCACGCTCTACTAGGATACCCCACACTCTGCGGAATTCAAACTCTAAGGCTTCAGGATCTCAGTTCCAACCATCACTGAGTGAATAAGGATAGATTGGAAGGCATATGTATCACAAAGTGATTTTTTTACTAAGTTCCTCCAGCAAACGCAAGCATAACCAGATGTGGATGACTATCTTCAAGTTCCCGCAGGGCTATCAATCCCCTTTTCTGCGTCAAGCCGTAGCGGTTTTGCCACGGCAGGTATGACAGGCTCCCACCAGTACACAGGGTATCGTCTCTGGATGTTATTGATTGCCAGCGCAGAGACCAGAACCAGTGTCGAGGACAGAAGAACAACAGGGAGGTAATACCATCCCATTGGGTAAACTTCGGGGCTGACAGCTGCAAGTAATGCTGTCGCTCCCCCAGGTGGATGTGTGGTTTTGGTGATTTGCATTACGATGATGGCAGTGGCAGTTGAAAGGGATCCAGCCAGCCAGCGAAGCTGGTCCAGGCGTTCGTCGGTCGCAAAAAGGCCGAATAGCTTCGTGATGCAGACACATCCGCTTTTTTCTCACTCAACTCATTTGCTCTTCCTACCAACGTTCCTCTTGTTTCCCTTTCCATCCTCCTTATCACTTTAGCAAGAATGAAATTCGCCATTGTCACGCTCCTCGCCGTCCTCTCCACTGGCGTCGGTGCTGCTCCTGCGCCGATCTTCATGCGCGCCGTGACGTGCAATATAAGCGGTACCTTTACGTTCCCATCCATTCTACTGTAGTATTTCATCCAAATCGACACTGGGTGTGATGCGTGACCCAAAAAACCAATTCGACATTTCAACAACAGCCAAAATTTGGCGTGACATCGGCGAAATTTTCGAAATCGAAACGAAAATTTTGGCTTTTTTGGGTCTTACAGGCAATTTTGAGCCCTGTGTGACGCTCGGGAGGTTCGACAAATGGCTGCGTGACGCGTGACCCTAGCCAAATTTCGATATCGATAGGGGGGTGCGTGACACGTGACTGTCGATTTGAATGAAATACTACAGTATTCTGTTGCAAATTCTAACTAATTGGTGTCCTACGAACCCTCAGGCTGCGTCTCCAGCCTTGCGCCCAGCGTCATCTCATGTGCCAACGGTGCTGTTAAAGTCGGCAAAGGTGTGTCTCTCCTCACATGGCACCCAGAACTCAACCTGCTCACACCACCAATCTATACAATAGACGTTGCCGCTGACGCGAAATGCCTTGTTAACGCCGCGAATGATGTCAGTGCTTTTCCCACCGCCTGTGGCGGCTGTGCCACAGAGTTAGGCATTGCCGACAAGGTGAATGCGGCATTGAACGCTGTCGAAGGCGGCGCGAGCAAGGCTGGGAATGCGATCGAGGGCGCTGCGGAGAGCGTGGGAGATTTCGTTGGGGATTTATTCTGAGCGCTTCAGCTGGCAACTGTCGGGCGATGAGTTCGAGCAGGGTTTAAGTTCTAAAGAATGAATAAATGTGCTTGATGTTCTGCCATGGGCCGTCTCCATTTGATTCCATACGAAACATACGAAATGGTTAACTGGAGGTTCTTCTTTCTCACTCGACATGTTCTAGGCTTTTGGGACCCATCGTTACATTTGTCTGTGCAACAAGCCGTCGTCTCCAATATAAAAACACTCTTAGATCTACTACTGACATTTATCATTTTCCGAAATTCCAACCTTTGCCGATGGGCTGTCGACCATCGCAGACCTCGTCCAAACTAAGACCTCTGTCGAACAACGGAATTTCATCCAAGCGATATTCGGGTCCCATTGGCGTTGGACGATAATGATTTGATGAATTGAGACTGGCCTCTGTTTCTATTGAAATTCGGCTCGGCTCCTCTTTGCCAAGGTGGAGAGTCATAGCTGAATCCTGTGCCTCTAGATCATTTTCCGCAATTGGTGGTGCGCATTTCACCTCTATGAACCGTTCACAGCTGAAGGCCACAATACCAGTTAACTCAGAGCCGGGTATACCTTCTTCGGTGTGCAATGCGGGAAAGTCTTCCCCCGTTGCAAAATATGTATCAATCCTAGCGCGGAAATTTAGCTCCGACCTGAAATGATCTCAGAAAAGGAGAATTTATAAGGTGCCGACTTCCCGAGTGCAAAACAAACTAGATTCGCAACGAAGAAGAGAACGAACACCCCATTGACGAACATCCAGAGACCACTGAAAGTGGAGAGAGCAGATAAAGGAGTCACATCTGCTGTGTCTTATTCAACCGATAGTATATGAACTTCCATATGGAAAGTCGGCTACGGTGTATCTTAGGGAAGGACGCGATCAATGATAAACTGCATGCCCTCCTCACGAAAATTCTGTATTAAGCAAGTCTCATCAGCACCACAGACTAAAATACAGAGAGAGGGACACCACTTACATCCTCTTCTGTGCTCGACACGCCCGTCTGCCACACCATATTCCTCCCTCCCTCCGAGTACTTCGGCCAACTAATTCCAGAAATGACTAGCAGAGGAATGAGGCCTTGTATATAAACAGAAGACACGCCAGGGGAGAAATGCGCTCACCGTTTGCCTTGTTCGGATCACCTGTTGCAATGAAGCTCGCCCAGGCGCGGGACACGTACACGCCAAGAAACCGGTCCGCGATAGGCGCAGACGATCCCAAATACGTCGCCATGACGTGATTGTCAAGCCAAAAAGCAGTGCTAAGCAATTGGTCGTATTTCAACTTCCATGTAGCAAAAATGGCGAATCAGCATACTCGTTATTTTGTGTATTACAGCTCTTTGCGGTACAACAGGCGCGGACCATGTTTTCTTCCTTTTTGAGCATTTTGTGATCCCCGCGACTAGGACACTCGTTGCGGCCTCAATTCTCATCTGTTTGCCTTGTCCATAGGCTCATTCGAAGCGCATTGCAAATGCGCACACAATCGCCCCCTCAGATTTTCCGTTTTGCATTGGAAGCTGCTTCTTGAGGCATCAAATCAGATTTTTGGTGACTTTTCTAAGAATTTCCCACTAGAACAGCTGTTCTGCCCTCAGTTCTTCGCCCTTTTCCTTAAGTATAGTCTCAATCTCTCCGGATTCCAAATGCAAAGCGAACCGCCTCCTCGGAATTCTATCCTGGTCCCGAATAGGACACCTGGGGCCACGATATTGACGGCGGGTCATCACTTCTGATTGGTGGTCAGTCAAACAGTTGCTGCGGTCTCGAATCCTCATCGTTTCCCTCGTCGTTATGCTCATAAGATTCGTGTCTCAAATCCGCAGCGAACTGTGTCCTCAGAATTCCTAATCACATACTTCATAAAATCTCTTTTTTCTTGCTCATTACAGGTGAAAATACATGGAAAATATGATATAGGATGCATCCGGTCAATATAAGCTCCAGTAAAATGGCCTGAGGTGTGATATCCAGGCAGATATTGGTTAGTGGGCATCCAAGAAGGTCCTCAATGCTGTTGAACAAAAAAAGCATGGTTCGTAAAGAAGACTTCTGTCACGGATGGCTTGTGGGCACATTCAGAGGAACATGAAGATGTGTCCTCGTGCGCATTTGTCATGGGAAGAAAATGAGCCTATGGGGGGAACAATTGAGCAACATTCGAGTCTGCAGCGGCTGTTCTACCAACCACTGATCAAACATAATGATCTGTTGCAGAGTTTCTGTGTCGAGTCGGGGTATTCGGGGTCAGAATAACGAATCTGAGGCAGCGGTTCGCCTTGCATTTAAAATCCGGAGAGATTGAGACTATAATTAAGCAAAAGGACGAAGAACTGAGGGCAGAACAGCTGTTCTAGTGGGAAATTCTCAGAAAAGTCACCAAAAATCTGATTTGGTGCCTCAAGAAGCAGCTTCCAATGCAAAACGGAAAATCTGAGGGGCGATTGTGTGCGCATTTGCAATGCGCTTCGAATGAGCCTATGGACAAGGCAAACAGATGAGAATTGAGGCCGCAACGAGTGTCCTAGTCGCGGGGATCACAAAATGCTCAAAAAGGAAGAAAACATGGTCCGCGCCTGTTGTACCGCAAAGAGCTGTAATACACAAAATAACGAGTATGCTGATTCGCCATTTTTGCTACATGGAAGTTGAAATACTGCTGGAATTTGGGGAGGTCGAATTGGAGCCCTATCCGTTCTGCGCGTGGACACGCCGTCTGTTCCATGTGGGCCTCTATTTCCGCGACGTTCTGGGCGATGGAGTGCGATGTTTCGACTCTACTGATGTCGTCGATGTAGCCCGCATTTTGGTCGTCCAGGAGTTCGTCGACGAAGATGAGGAAGAGGAGGGCGCTGAGAGGAGAGCCTTGGGGGAGGCCGTTGGGGACGGGGTGAAGCGGTGAATGGTGGTCGTCGAAGGTGAGAGTAGTGCGGCGGTTGCTCAGGAAGCTGCCGAGCAAGCCGACTACTGCTTCCGGGACACGTTTGGCACGCAGGAGGTGGAGGAGGTGTTCGTGGCTCACTGACGGGAACGCCTGTGAGATATCCATGAGCAACACGCTTGCGACCTTCCCTGCGCGCCACGCATCCTTGACTTTCTGCGTGATTGACAGCAGTGCGTCTACCGCGCTTCGTCCCGGTCTCCCGCCAAACTGGTTGGCAGAGAGAAGCCCGTGCGTCTCCGCAAAACCCGAGAGCCAGTCCGCCACAACTGACTCTATCACCTTCCCCAAGCCCTCCTCCTCCGCGATCGGACGGTAAGCGCCAGGAATGGTGTAGTCGCTTTTCCCGGGCTTCCGGAGCGTGGCGGTGATGAAGACTCGCCACGAGTCGGGGAAGTGTCCGAGGCGGAGGCCTGCAGTAAGGATGTTGAGGAGGGCGGGGGCGATGGTGGCGCGCGCCGCGCGGATCGCAACGTTGGGGATGCCAGACGGACCCGGCGCCTTCCACGGCGAGATCTTGCCGATTGCACGGAGGACGTGCTCGACCGTGAAGGTGGGGCACGCGCTCGGGGCTGGATGGGCTGTCTGCGGCGGGGGGGGATGTTTGGTGCCGGGGGGAAGAACTTCGCATGGAAGAGTGAAGCCTTCTGTGCGGGGGTTGACGCGGTGACGCCGTCGCTGCCAACTAGGTCGGGGGTGCGCGAGGATGAGGAGGTGCTGGTGGGGTCCAGCGCGTATTTGGCCGCTTTCCAGATGTTGCCACGGGGGAGTAAAGGAAGACTGCAGCGGACTGAGAGACGAAGAAAAGACAGAAGGAAGTGCTGCCTGTGAGTACAATCAAAGGAAAGACACGAGCGCGCCGAAACCTCCAAGGAATATTGAAAGTTTGATACTTTACAAGGTTCAATGCTTGGGGAAGTGTCGAGTGGAGCTTTAGATGGGATAGTGTCAGGTCAGACAACGACGAGAGCGTGCACAGGACGGACGCTAAGAAAGACAGCCCAATCAGATTATCTTTTGCAAAAGATACGAGCAGCGTCATCCGAGTTTCAAAGGGAGTGCTAACACAACAGACCGTTGAACTGGGAAGGGAGGTGAACTGCGAGGACATGAGAGAATCCGATGGGATGGCGAAAGGAACAGTGCGCAGGAGTAGGATATATCGATTGGTGGGCTGCAGAGAGACAAGGTGACCGGGATATGTGGAATGGAACACCGTGATCAACGTTTGCTGCCCGGAGTACACGGTCACGGGGCAGTCAGAATACATTAAGGAGCAGTTTCTTGGTACCGGTAGTGCACTCGGCACGTTCTGTGGGGGTCGAAGAATATGTAAGAGCTAATATATCCCCCCCGGGATTGAAAGATTACAGAAGAGTTGGAGGGAGAGATGTGGATGTAGGTAAATGCGCCAAAGATGAGAGGAAGCAATTTGTCGTGGGACTGGTGAAAGAACCAGAAAGTTACGCTCCCCGAATCGGGCGGGTCAAGAGCGGGGAAGTCGCCAAATGTCACCAAGAGTCGCACCATCGACGCCTGGGAACATGTGAATATCGGCGTCAAATAAAATAGAACCGAGATATAATTACCTGATTTCCAGGGGGGTACGTCGCGAACGCGAGCAAACAAAGGTCAGCGGAGGGAAATATATCGGTGGTATCATGAGATTCGAAATCCTGGGGAAATAACGAATGGACTATACGCACCTTGAAATACGTCACTCGATGGGTTGTTCGATGAATGTGCCAGCGCGGATGTGCTGGGGAGAAGGATTGGACCGGGGCGTCGTCAAAGTATCAGGGAAATCCCGGGGATAATATGCATCACCGCCGTTTGCCCCTGCGTGCGAATGGCTTTGTGGAATCTACGTGTTAGTGTACAGTGCCGTCTTCTATTAGTATGGTGCTGCGGCGACCCCGAATTCATGCTACAGCAGTGCTTAGATGAAAAGATTTAACGAACTTGAGACGGAAACAATGCGGGGAGACTCACGTATGTGAAGAGGCTGCCCATTGTACATGAAACAGAGTAATTCAGCATGACGAAAAAAAAGAACACGTGTACAGTGGGAAGTTACAATGGGCATGCGGAGAGATACGAACAGCGGCTTCGACGCATTGAAGGGCATCGAAGGTATGAGCATGGGGATGAGGGAGACGTAAAGTCGTGTTGCCAAGGATGGAGGAGGACGGGGATGTGGAACGAGAAGGACAAGAGATCAACCCACAGGGAAGATGGATGGTGCATAGACGCGGTGAATTGAGGAATACGTTCATCAGCCGCTCCTCCGAATGCTCAGAGAGCCAAAGCGACGGGACCACCCCAAATGGGACGGCATGGTCGTCCTTGGCTGTCATCGGACACTCGGGAAGGGAAGGGATGATGGAAGGGAAGGTACATCTGGAAGACAGTCGACTAGTTGGAAGAACTGCGGTGGAGAACACTATTGATGACCGTGAGCGGCATGAAGCGCGAGCGCGGGGTCGCGAAAGTGGGAGTAGGGTGTGGTGCGCGTCGTCGAGCGCGCGGGTGTGATATGGAGTGGGAGTTGACCAGCACAACCATGCAATGTCTTGAACGCGGTAATCTGGGGGCGTAGACGTAAGTGATGTAAAGAGGTCGGAAGGGGAATGAAGGCAGTAAGGGATGCGGAAATGCAGGTGGGAAGAAAGGCCACGCACCGGAAGTGGATTTGTAAAGAGGAACCGGGGCGGCGCCGAGCTTGGCGCCGGTTGTGAAAGGGAGCGCGCTGGCAGGCAGTTTGGATTGAGGGAGTGCGACGGAAGGCGGGCGCCTGTGCGTGAGAAAGGGCGCTGTCATGGAGCGCCTGTGCATAGAAATGGCGCTGTGCTGGCGTCATTTGTGAATGAGACGCTGGCAGGCGGGCGGGCTCAATTGGAAGCAGGTGGTAGGGTTCGAGACGGCCCGGGGCGTGCTGGAGGACAGCGCCTTTCGTGGGAACGAGCGGTGGCGGTGAGTCATGGCGCGGTTGTGAATTGAAAGTGGGTGGTTAGAGGACAACAGACCGCGGAAGGGTTAGGAAGGGTTATGGTGTCATCAAAGCGCGCCTTGCTGACGCGCTATTTGATGACAGTGGAGCGTGAGAAAACAAGGTCGGGGCACAATCACCTGTGGACGCTGCCAGCATCCTGGTATCGATCTCGCGCGTTTCTTGGTGGGAAAATCCCAAAAAAATATGGGGCTGATGGTAGGATGTAGCGAACATTGCCTATCTATCTCGTACATATATCTGGGTCCACAGGAGATCACTGCGAGGCCAAAGGCGGTGGAAAACCATATTTTTAACCCCCAATGAATTTCACCCTGGATCTCACTCAATAATGTGGTGCTTGACCTATACTTCGGGGAGGAGGTGTTCATGGATCATATCTATCATATGCACCGGGTAGGACCGACGGGCAGATGATTTTTTTCACAGGATGATCCATAAAACCCTGGTTGATTTCAGCCGGCCTTGAAAAAAACCACCCTCCAGGGCGGGACTTTGCGCGATGGGAAGCGAAAATAAAAGTACTCAGGGCGTCTGATGGAAGTTGGAAGGGGGATCGTTGCCATCAATTTGAGGGTAAAATCAGATTTTTCCGCCAAGTGTTCATGCAGAAACCAAAATTTCCAATGACCTCGCACGAAAGTGGGCTGATAATTGCTAGAGCACGAGAGAGGGTTTTGACGGCGGCAGCGGCGAGCGCAGGAGTGTTCCCGCTGCGCTGCGGGAACGGTTCTTTGGGAATTTTCTGAGGTGAATTTTGTTGTAAATGAATTCCGTTGCCGCAGCGCGGCAGGAACGATTTTGGGTAAGATTTTTTTGAGGAGATTTCTTTTTGATTATAAATCGTTACCGCAGCGTTGCGGTAACGATTTTGGGGAAGGTTATTTTGAGTGAATTTTTTATTATTATAAATTGTTACAGCAGCGTTGCGGTAACGGCTGTGTTGCAGAACATGAATTTCTGATAATGAGAGTCGAGCTGGGGCACGGAATAGCCCTAGAGCCTTACCGGTCAAAGATCCACATAATTCAGATGTCCCTGAATGCCTGTGGACTGCATTGATTCTCAAAATGCCCCTAATCCAATGTCACTGGATATACAATATTTTTTGCAACTTTCTTTCTATCACCAAGTCCGTATGAATTGGCTGAATAGATCTCTATAGGTTTCATGTGAATCGGGGCAGAAATCAATGAGATATGGGGAATTCTTTGAAATCCCAAAACATAAAATTTCCCGTCCGCGCCCTCGGTACTGACATTGGCTGTAATATATTATCTGCGACTGCTTAGTGGGCCACCTTGGCCTTTTTGACCTCAAGCCCACACGTAAAATGCGGTAAACACGGTTATATGGGGTCTAGCACCAAGGTATTCATCCTGTGAGTGAATTGAAATAGTTTCCGCGAATTTACACGATGGTCTCTCGACTTACGGAATTTTTTGTTCCGGCGGTTTCCCAAAACGGCAAAAACGGCTTAGTGGGCCACCTCCTCACATCGTTCATTCGGACTGATATCGGCTGTCCCAAGGTATCCCAAATTATTAAAGACATCCAATTGCAATATTTTGTACAATAACAGAGCACTTCCGAGGTATATAAGCACCTTAAATATTTCCCTTTGAGCCGAGGAAAAGGGGTGAAATCACTGTGTGCACAGAATGGCACGCTCTGCAAAGCACAGAGTGCATTGGTGCGCCAAAATTGAATACGGACCGATAGATAAGATGCATTTGCATATATATTTTAATAACAGCTGACCTCTGGCCTACAATAACCACTTCAAAAAAGTTCGTACATACGCACCAACGAAATTCGGGCGTTTTAGGATGTATCCCTTGGTGACCACCAAATATGGCAGTTAGAAACCCATGATTTCGTTTTGAGAGAGTTGTTGGTGTCTAAAGTGCATCCTAAAATTCTCAGGTCCGCAGCATACACGGTTGGCTCACCGTCGAGAGGTCGAGAATCTGCTACACAAGCTCAAATCAAGGTCTTCTTGGGGCTCAGCAAGGCGAGAGGGAACACTTTTTGCTCTCAGAATAGTCGCAGATCATTTTCCTGGATCTAGGGATGAGGACGAGCCCCTGATCTTGTGAATTGGCCAGGAATTGGTGGAGGAACAAGCGGAAGAAGGTCTTCGGAGACAAGGAATGATGTTCACACGCCGTCATCCCGACCAAAAACCCGGCACAGCTGTTGATTGCCGCCAACAATTTCTTCCAAATTTGACGCACGCCGTCCTCATACATTGTATTCCATCCTAGAAGTACCAAATACTAGGTCTATGCATCCCACCGGCTTATATTATCCAAGTGGCCCAGTAACTAGTGTGGCCCACTAAGGGGTCTCAGATAATATCAATTGAATTTCCAGCAGCAGAATGGAGATAGGAAATTGGGCACGCAGATTTTGGCCCGTGGACCCCGACTCCGGCCTGGTACCGCTGTTAAGCCTTCATTTTTCACATGCACGTGTTATTTTGACTGTATCTGCGACTGCTTTCCATTGCGAGATGCGCCCACTTTCCTTGCATCCGCCCACGTGCTAATTATTTCCCATATCCTGCGATCGTCTACCCAATTTATCGGGTGCTCGCCAAGGGACCAAGGTTCAGAGCCTCGGTCCATTTCGTCTCTGCCCTCTCTTCCTCAACTGGAACAGGGCAGGTCTGTTCTGACGTGCCGGGTCTCGAAATCCAGAACTGTGATATCTATGTTCTTTGCGGCTCAAGTGTGGATCTTAATTCAGTTCGACCATGCTGCGGTGCCGTTCGACATTGCATCATTAATTTTTGTCTGGCTTCTCGACTCCGAGGCCAGAACATTGCCTGGTCGCTCAGATCGGAGGAGTTTGTTTTAGACCTTGACTAGATGGCTTCATTATCCCACACGCGTTTGTTGCAGCACTACGGGCATGTGAGTCGACTCACGTATTGGCTAAGATCTTCTTTCACTGATCGTTCAATTGTATAGGAACTCGAAGGTGCCATGCCATCCCGGCGCTTTCTTTCGTGGTCAGGCGCAAAATCACGGGTATTGATGCATGTAGGAAGCTCTTCTATTACGGGGAACGCCTAAATATAGCAGCGGCAAGAACCCTTCCCGGGACCCGCCTGTCCAATTCGGTGAAGTGGAACGGCCTCGAGCGGGCGCCTTGCCGCTTCCGATTTTCTGGGCCCCAATTTTGCGAAGCAGCCGTAATTATAAGAGTGGGACGATGGGAAGTGAGGTATCAGCCGCCCATTCTCCGCCAATCCCATCCTCATGGCACCCGAATCCTCTGCAATCGCTACCTCTTGGCTGAAATCCTTCGGAGAATATCTGGAGGTAGACGACATAGCTGGGGTGACATCTTGCTTTGCTCCTACCCAATGCTACCTGCGCGACATACTGGTCTTCACCTGGAACAACCGCACCCTGATCGGGCATGAACGGATTGCGAACTATCTGAAGGACACGCTCAACGCCGCGTCCATCACCCAGGTCAAGCTCGACACCAGAACGGATCTAAGCCCCGAATTCGGCCCCGTAACGCATGCTGCTTCTGGCGTGTCCTCTGGATTCACCTTCGAGACTGCGGTTGGCCATGGGCAAGGATACTTTTCGCTGGTGGAAAACGAGGCTGGCGAATGGAAGGCGCTCTATGTTTTTGTCACGCTCGCCGATATCAAGGGCCACGAAGAGTCTGGGGCGGAGACGGGCGTATACGGTGGTCATACGCTTGCGTGGCACGATGTCCACCGCGAGCGCCGGGAAGCCATCGAGCGTAATCCGCATGTACTGATCAGTGCGCATTCATTCTTTGTTTCACTGACATTTCAAACTGAATCGAAAATGAAGTTGGTGCCGGTCAGACCGGGTTGAATGTAGGAGCGAGATTCCGACAAATGAACATCCCGACTCTCATTATCGAGAAAAATGCGCAAGTTGGGGATAATTGGAGGCAGCGATACCCGATGATGACCCTACACACGATCAGGACGCACCACCCTAGTAAGATCTCCTTATTCATCAAACCTTGAATTTGACCGTTTTCATGCAGTGCTGTACCAACCCTATCCCGAAAACTGGCCCAAATACACACCGCGAGACAAATTGGCTTATTGGCTCGAGCATTACGCAACCTCTCAAGATCTAGTCGTATGGACGAGCTCCCGTGCACTTCCTACGCCGACCTACGATACGGTCTCCAAGAAATGGACCGTAGTCATCGATCGCGCCGGCAAGCAGGTCACCCTCCATCCAGCTCACATCGTTCTCGCCGCCGGTACCTTGGGTGCACCTATCTCCCCATCCATCCCGGACGCCGAGCTTTTCAGAGGAACAACTCTCCACGCTGCAGCGTACAATGGTGGAAAGGATTTCGCGGGGAAGCGCACGCTCGTCGTCGGTGCAGGCAACAGCTCTGCGGACATCTGCCAGGACCTTGAGTTTCACGGTGCAGCGGACGTCACGATGCTCCAGCGCTCCTCGACGTGTGTCATCTCGGTTGACACCAGCGCGCGGATGCTAGGGCGGCTCTGGTCTCCGAATGTCCCGACGGATGTCGCGGATTTCAAGTCGCAGGCCTTCCCGTTTTTGTTGATGCGGGCGATTGGAAAGGCAACGACGGAGCACATGTGGGCTCAGGAGGAGGAGACCCACAGGGGATTGCGGGAGGCTGGGTTAAAGCTGAATATGGGGGAAGATGGAAGCGGACAGCGTCCGCTGGTTTTTGAGCGCTTTGGAGGTAGGTTCATCTTTGAGAAGTTTCCCGATACTGAAAACCGCCATTGAGGCTACTGTGAGTGATTGTCATCTTGACGAACCAAACTTCGATTCAATGTTGTGCCAGGGTTCGACGTCGGTGTCGCAGATCTCATTCGTACGGGCAAGGTCAAAATCAAGCAAGGTGTCGAGATTGCGCGCTTTACAGAGACTTCCGCGTTGTTCACAGATGGATCGTCCCTGGAGGTTGACGCTGTAGTATTTGCGTAGGTCCATTTTTTTAATTCGTGCATTTTACACCAAAGCCATTGTTCAGGACATCCTACGAAAACATCCGTGACACTATGCGCGGTCTATTCGGCGACGCTGTCATCGATCAAACCACCACGGTGTGGGGAGTGGACGAAGAGGGCGAGATCAATGGGTGTTATCGGCCCTCTGGGTATCCAGGTGTGAGTATAAATCTACGTATTCCACTTGAAGTTGGCGCTAAAACTACCCTCATTCAATAGCTTTGGTATGCCGGTGGAGATTTTGTCACTTCCCGCTTCTACTCCAAGCAGTTGGTGAGTTATCTTACTTCGGAGGTTTTCGCTTCGTGCTCAGGTCTTTCCTCAGGCCTTAGAAATCAAGGCCATTGAATTGGGGCTCTTGACGTTGCAGTCGTGTATCGATTTTCTTGATGTGCCTTCATTTCATCAAACCATGGTGGCCCGCGAGCTTCTTTCCCCAACATTGTAAGATTCAAACGCAACCCCGATCCCAATATGGCAACCTTCCGCCGATTGAATACGAGACTTGATCACAGGCAGGAGATTTTTCGCGGCGGTAGTTGGGCCACCTGTTGTTGTACTGGTCTGTAGGAAATATTTTCTGTGTGCCGGGCCCCGGCCGCTGTTAAATTCGGCTAGCGGGTTCTCCGTTTTTTCTTTCCCTTTTTTCTTTGCGCTTTTCGTTTGATATTCCTGTTAGGTTCCCGCCCAAATTTTGACCAACGCATGCGCCACAGTGACTCCGAGGTCGGAGGCGCGTTATTTGGATGCTTCTTAGTGCCACAAACACATCCAGACAACAACAAATCACGGCTTCTTTTTTCTTGCCTTTCGTTCAGACATTTGGACCACCTCTTCGGCCTTATAGGGAGCCGCGGCGATGGGAAGTACAACCTCATCAATCTGGTGAATCTTTCATCCCTTCCCTGCGACTGGAGTCCCCCCTTTAACTCAATTCTTAATTTTTTATCAGCTCAAAGCCATCGTCGCACATGACCCTGCGGGAAATCTTCGCCTCAAGTCGTTTTACCGGTTCTCTCATCCATCCGTCGAGCGAGAGTTCGAACTTTACACAAACCAGCACTCGCCAGACGATTTTCGCGCGTTCGCGCATCTTCGAATACAGTCTTTAACGGTGAAGCGAAACAACACCGTGAAACGAAACGCCATGTTGTTCAGTACCTTAAGCACCATCGATCACCCCAGGTTTTTGGGAGGAGGATGTGCCCGATTGTAGAGTTGCCTTGGACAAAATTAATTGTCAAGCAGGCTCTGTTCTAGCCTTTGTGCGACGTGTTCTCGTTTTGACGGCTATTTGGCACATTTAGGACCTCAAGCACAACAGTGTCGTGCATGCACATGGAACCCGTGAGGTGTCAAAAGAGGCGTTTGATGACAGAATACAATCCACATCAGTGCCTACGAGCACCTCAGACCCATATCTGAGGAGCGACTAAGGTGAATTGGCGTGTTTGCAAGTGTTTCGCTTCCACGTGTTTTGGCCAAACAGCCGGTGACAAAAGAATGCCCTCGTTCTCTATCAGAACTACATAGAATCCCAAGGACCTTTGGCCTACTGGATGGCGAGGAAGCTATGCTATTGGTCCGTCAACGGTTGCAGTCCATCCTTACCTAAAATCGGTCGAGAAATTGCGATTTCGCTTGAGCGTTTCGCTTCACGGTTAAAGGTAGGACATACTGGATAAGAGGTTCAGTGGATGACGAAGGGCGAGAGAGAGCAAGTGGTAGCATTCAATAACGAGGGATAATGGGGGAGTATATACGAGAAGAATGGGAATGGGACTCGCGCAGTCCCATCATCAGCTACGAGTCCCATTAACGAGGGCGGCAGGAATGGGACCGAGTCCCATCAAGGATGGGACTGGACTTCTGAGCAATGAGACGGCATCAATGTGTGACAATAATTTAAAGTCCACCCCGTCGGTAATCTTGACCGCGCCATCAGGCGACCTTCGGGCCCTTATCTGATCTTCCTCTTCCCCTCGTACACCGATGTCTGAGGAAGTACCGCCCGCTATATTTGAGGAGGCCACCCGAATATCTCCAAATGAGATTAAAGCCTACCGAAAATATGTTGGCATTTGTCTGTTCGCTGTGAATTAGCCTGAATGTCTTTCCTACAGGTGTTTCCGACCGGCCTCAGTGATCCCAATAATGTGCCATTTTTCTCTGTGGAAGATGCTCCTATCTGGATTACCTCGCTCGGGTACCAACTCTACCTTGTGCACGATGACTCCGAGGTTCACCCAACTTTGTGGAATGCGGAAGATGTGTCGATGGATGAATTGAGGGCATATCGCACATACGTACGTCTCCTAATTTTTGAGGTAGTATGACACTCACATTTCCTATCAAGATGGTCAACAACAAATATCACGGTCACGCCTTCTTCAGCCTGGAAAATACAGATGCCTGGATCAGTCCGGTTGCGTTTCAAGACTACATGGCCTCGATTACAGGTCATTTGAAGAGTATCGCAGCAGGAATTCCACGCCTTTCAGCTCTCGTGCACCATCCCGGGCAGCATCATCCATCTCACTGCATATTCTCATTCTCGGGCCAGCAGTCGCGCTTCATTTGCTCCATCGTCCCGGGCTGGCTCACCAGATTCCATAGCCGGAACCAGATCTCGTCCCCCAAGCGCGATGTCTATCGACGATTCCTTCCCTGTCCCTGATTCCGCGAAGCTAAACGAGGACACCGAACATGCCCAAAGTGACGAACGAATCTGCTCCGCCTCTGTCCCCGTCCATCCCCGTCAATGCCCAATACACAGCGGCTCAGTCAAAGCGCAACGAAAGGGAAAGCCCAAGCCGGATTTTGCGCTCAAGTTAACTCGGGAGCTGGGTGTGGATGAAATTGTCGAACTCGACAGTGTCCCATCAACGTTCACGGTTCCGGAGCGCCCTACCGCCTATTTATTTGACCTCACCGAGTCCAAAGGGCTTCTTACAACGCCAAATGGGAAGGCTCTTAGCCTCGACGCATATATCCGGAGCGAAGTATGCATCGTAATCGTAATCGTAATAAGCCACGATTTATTGATGTTCACTCATTTTTCAGGACCAGGACTCCTGGCGGGGGTCGACTGGGCACGTCGCCGGCGATTCAATGGTAGCTGGCTTCAGCCCTAGTCTGGAAAAAAAAGTCCTTTGCCGCCGTGCGCAGATTTATTGTAATGGGGTTGAGACTTGTGATTTGTTTGACGAAAACATCTTGGCTGGATGCCAACGGTTCGAGCCAGATGAAGACCACATGCGAGAGCTCTGGAACCACGAACTGGATGCAAACGCGAAGGAAGCCTCGTTGGCAGTGGGGATTATTTCACGGTGTGTATGTGACAGTTCCATTTTTGTTCATACTCATAGTATTGTCCAAGGTTTTATGCTCGGATTATGAATTCCAAATGCAAAGTCGAATGCAATGGGGTTCCAGTTCTGGTTCCTTTACAGGTTAGTGCGGGATTTCCAAACACGATTGCGACCTAATAAATCCGAAGCAACCCTCAAAATACGGAAAGCAATCGTTTGTAGGATGCTCAAATTGGTCGGCGGAAGAGAGATTTGAGCATATTTGTTGGCCCATCCCTGCGAATTGCGACGAAAACACACTGAAACCTGTGATTCAAAACAATGGGCTCCTTCCGACTGCCGCCGAGACGGGTACTGACACATGTGTTCTGACCGTCCATCCCCGAGTTGGATTGAAAAATTGCCGTACGTCAACATTCATTCTCTCATTCAATTAGTTGACGAGCAGCAAACTTCAGCTTACACCCATATTGTTAATGGACGCATTTATCCCGCGAAAATTCGGAAGCGTCCTTGCGACACGCAGATGATCATTTTTATTCCGATTGAGGGAGAGTTTGTCGGACTCAAGGCTTTAGTCATAGTACGCAACCCGCATAACCATCCCGTTCATCCCAGAACAAAGCCGAGCGCCCAAGATCGAATGATGCTTGGGACGGCGGTTGAATCTGCGGGCCTTACTGGGCTCACAGTTAGAAAATTGCTGAATGGTTAATATTTCTTGTGTTATGGATTCCTACAAAGCTCACATGTTGTCCTCTCAGCTCCGACCACATCAGCCATCTATGCCGGTAAACGCATTGCCGAGAGCAGCCCGGCATATATGGACAGTCGCAAAGTGCGCGATTCCATTAGCGAGCGGAAGAAGGAGCAGTATCCTCGCGGGATGGGATGGGAAGGCAGCTATTGCCCTCCAGCTTAAATTTGTATCCTTAATTTGTTTCAGGTGTCCTTTTCGAACTCAGTACACGAGAAATCGCTCGTCCATTGGGGTCGCGTTACATCCACACCGCCATAGAGAAGAACGGTTTCAGGCTAGTCGTAACAATGCATCCTTATATTGCGATGTTTATCCACGAAATTCTGTCTCTCAACATCGATTACACCTTCAAGCGTGTCGAAGGCGCCATGGATGAGTGGGAGGTGGCCGGATTTTTGGATAGATTCAAACAGCGTGAGTCTTGTGTCATCACAAAAGTCCCAGAGCTTCTCCAATTATTCAATTCAGGTTTGACATTCGCCAGCCTCTACTGCGACAGAAAAACCCGCGAAGCTTTCGCACAACTCTTCACAGAACTTTTTGATACTCTTCGTCAGGTAACGGGGCAAGCTCTCAAACTTGCCCCGTTCTTCCCCACGGCAAACTGCCGTACCATCATGTTGGACGGAGAAGTTGCTCAAGCACTAGGTTTGGCGGATTTTCTTGCGACATATAACGACCCCGAAATAAGCGGGATATTGAGCCGCAGTACGGGGGAAATGCTCGGATCATCTCTCAAAACCTGCACTCTCCATTTTGAACGGTATGAACACATGTTGATTTTTATTATTATACAACTTATGAGGCCGCGTTTTTCCCCCAGCCATATAAATGAATTACCCATGCATATTTCGAAAGCAGACATCGCGCGCCTAAAGTCCATCTTGGGTCTTAATTCTCAGGAGGATATCGATGCATGACATGAATTTTGCGCTGCTCACGATGATCCAGCCATCCAAAGTGAGATACCAAAGCCATTTTTATGACACCGTTAACTGAACCCGCCACAAGACTGGTATCAGCAGAAGCTTGCAAATCCGTGGATCCTACCCTCCGTCAACAAGTTCCTGTCCAAGATATCGGCCGACAATTGGGATATCACCCCTAATCATTCGAACTACGTCGAAACTGCGCATGCCGGTCGCAATGCAGAGACATCAGTCGGGGTTGGGCTTCTTACGGGCATTTTGCAGTCAGTGATTTCAATAGATTCATTTCTCGTCTAAGTCGACAACAGGGCTAAGGAGCGTGATGATGTCAAGGCTGCAGAACTGACTGTGATGGCGCGCGACGGTGTTATGCGCCACAGGCGGAATGGCAGTTCTGAACGCGAAAAGTTATCAGCGCAACGTCAACAATGGAAGATACGGAAAGCCGTAGTTCGTCGTGACCAGCTGACCGGCTACGACAGCCTCAAAGCTGAACGGGACAGCGGAAATCAGGAACACAAGGAGTCCGTCGAGCGGGAGAAGACGATTCAAATGCAGATCAAATCGCTCCAGGGAGATCTGAAACTTGATAGACGCCGCACTGACCTCCAGGAGCAGATCAACTCACTCCGTAGAGATGTAGACGAAGAAAAATCACTCCGTCGCGAGTGGACAATTCGCCGGACCACGATCGACGTAGAGATTGGGCAACTCAAGAAAGGGCCATTGGCAGGGGCTCGAATTCTAGGTCGCAGGCCAGCAGAGCGTCCTTCCAGAGTCGATACATCTTTGGGTCCAGAGGCAGGTTTTGCGCCAGAGCACGAACGGGAATGTAAGTCTTTTTGTCCCGCATTCTTTACGTATAACAAATTAACATTGGTCAGTTACACCCCTGCCTGACAACCGAGATGCGACGGTAGACTTCACAAGCACTTTCAGTACTGATGCATCCGGGGAAGCCGAGTCGACGAGGATGGTGCGATTGTCACCTACGAATGCATCCGCAAGTGACACCGACTATAATTACTGTGAGTTGAATTGGATCGATCCTGTCATATCCTACCTCCACGCTCTGCAGATATTACGCCTGGCAACAATAGTGGCGCAATTGACCAGGTCAATCTGCATCCAACATTTCAACGCAAGTCATAACAATCTGTCTCTTTGTTTTTCAACTTACTCGATCGCTGATAGGTTCGGCTCCCGGTGAGGACTCCGTGCCGACTGCATTGTATCCGCATCCATTCGACACTGCCCGGGAGTCACTCACCAGTACTTTCAACACGATGACACCCGTGAATGCATGGGACAGTCTTTCAGCAATCCATTCAACAGCGCGACAACTTCGTCTTCGGCCGCGGACACATTTTGGGACAACTTGAACCTAGATCCATCGACGTTCAACTTCGGAGATTACAATTTCACCGGAGACGAATACGGGGTTGGTGCCGAGGAACTCGAATATATCGGAGCCCCAACTGAATACCCAAGCATGGCACTGCCGATTCCACCGGGGATTGATAGTGATGTTCAGTCATTCGCTGACTACGGCGACTTCCCGGGCCCGGTACATACATCTTTCATTCATTGCATTTATCCGAACATTCTAACAGTTTTACAGGTCAGTTCGTCCGGATTCGAGCTATCGCAAGCCCTTCCACGTTTACCTCCTCCGCCCGCCTCCCCATCTCATACTGAGCTTGGGGAAACCGACCTAAATTCCGCCGGCGACCCTGAACTATTGATTGCGCCACAGGATATTGATCTAGAGTTTAATGAACCAAACATTCTGGCCGGAAAACGGCGGCGCACACAGTCCAGCCGTGCTGCAGACGCGGAATCATCTACGAGGCCAACAAAGAAAGTACCACATCAGAGGTAAGCCATTTTATGTTCTTGCGCAGAAGTTACTAAAAATTTGTGAAGCCGAGGCAAAAATTGAACGAGGGCATGGTGTTGTGAGCATGGAGCAATAATCACAAAGGGAATTCAACCTCTCGAAACTTAACTCAGTAAAATCGTGAATTCAACGGCACATTTTTTTTTGTCACCGAAGGAATACATATCCGAAATCATGCAACTGGTGACTCGGAATAGAACTTGTATAAGAGCGGGAGTTAAGGTATACCCGAACTCGAAGGTCGCGTAGTCCAGATCACCGACGGGACGGACTTTAAATTATGATTGTCACACATTGATGCCGTCTCGTTGCTCAGAACTCGAGTCCCATTCTTGCCGCCTTCGTTGATGGGATTCGAAGCTGATGATGGGACTGCACGAGTCCCATTCCCATTCTTCTCGTCGATACTCAGAATGGGGAGGGGAAGATGCACATAGAGATCCCAAGGCATCTTATCCAAGCAAGAAATGTAGATGGAATAGAACACGACACATACCATCCCGCCTGCCTATAACCCGTTGCGTCGTTGCGTCGGACCATGAGCGCTACACGCTAACGGCGGGGTGCTCTCGGTGCGTGGCTCAGTATGCGTGAAAGCCACTAATCTTGCGAGCCACCTCGTAAAACCACACCAGTGTCGACGGAACCGCTGCCCGCTTCTCTGGATTGTCTCGGGTGCTTGTCCGAGCCGTCGGCCCACTAACTGCTGGCGCCTCAGAGCTCTTGGTAGTCAGGCTAGCTTCTTCCTCTCCCCCACCCCTGCTTCCTCTCGTTCACTCTTCATTGTTCAACTCCGAGTGGCGTAGGTGATGTTCGTGCTCATGGTCGGTAGAGGGCGGGTATATTGGGGCCAAGGTCAAGCCAGATGTGTAGCCGTACAAACTCAAAGAGAAACCAGACAGTGGACGAGGGGGGAAATGAAATGCACTGCCACCTGCCAGCCGACATCTGATCTTGCTGCTTGACTCTTGTCCGCGCCATACTGTATACGCATTGGCTGCATGCGTGCACCCACAAGACATCGAATACTCCGTGGGGACCAAAACGCGCCGACTCTGCATCCGCATCCGTGTCTAAGCCTCGGGAAATCCAGCGCGTCCTTGGCACAAGCCGCTCCACCTCTCCACTCAAGCATCTCATCGCATCGTCGGGCGCACTACCTCCAGGGTAGATTTTATCCATCGAAAGACTGACCTCAACTTGACGGCATCATCGTCCTTTTATTTTTATGCGATTAATTTGACGTCCGCTGTCTCATAAAAAATACCTCCGCCCTGGAAACACTAATACTCCAGTTCAAGGTCGATGGCAAAATCACAATTCCATGTCCAATCTTCAAGTCATGGCGGATGCACGAACCCAGAAAGTATTCAGGCGTCGTGTGCGGTACACGCGAGCTCTCGCTGCCAGGATCGATGGATGTTCTAGCTCGCATTCCGGGGTTCGACTCCCCGCGTCCGAATGTCGGGTATGATTCGACTTTCTTTTTATTCTTTCTCTCGAGATTTTTGCGGAACGTGGCCTTCCCCCGCTTTAAATCTATAGGTACAACCACGACGTAGGAATAACCTCGGGCGCAACAACTGTACGCATTATTCAAATTTATTTCAATGTGGGTACGTTGTCCCCGTTTCGTCCCCGAATTCAAAGAAACATTTTTTTGATTCAATAACTTCGTTCAGATGCTCCACAAAAATGATCGAGCATGGTGTTGGTTACACACGAGCTCTGTTTCGATGAGATAGTGTTGTACTAGCTCCAAATTCGGGGTTCGACTCCCCGCGTCCGAATAGGTTGATTGATCAACCTTCTCTTTTAGACCACACGGCTTTAGATCTTTCACCCAGGTGTTAGCCCACAGGCGATAACCTCGGGTGCATCAGCTGTACAGATAACACCGATCATTCAGTTTATTCTCCGTGCGTTGACTCTCCTCTATTTGTTCGCTTGTTCGAATTTACTACATAATCGGGCATGCAACCGTCGGACGCTGTGTATGTTACACACACGAGCTGTCTTTCCAAGTCCTTATTTGAATACCTCTGGCTCGCGGTCGGGGTTCGGCCCCTCGGCCCCGAATATCTCGTTTTATTCCACACGCTCTTTTATTCTTAACATCTTTTCAGGGACCTTGCCGTTCAGGTAAGAGTACAATGTAGGCGTTAATTTCACAGACGTATTGATGATGATACCCCTTAGCATCCAGCTCATTCATTCGACAGTTTCCCTAAACGCGCCTGGTCCCCGGTGGATGGGTACGCGTATGTATGTTGCTTTCCGTGACGTGTTTCCTGTGGCTGATGCGCTGTTTAGCTGGACGGAGTCGCTGTTGCTATGTTGGATATCCAGGACTATCGCAGTTGGATGGCTTTGGTAACGCCCTACGCTGGGACACTGTTAAAACTTCAGAGGCTCACTGCACGACATAAGGTCCAGTCGAAAACCCTCCTTAGTTCGCTGAAGCCTGGGCCGAGTTGACGCAACAAGAGATCGAAGCCGCCTGTCGGGATGCTAATAAATATCCTTGAATTCATCCAGTCGCTTTCAAGGTACTTTTCATATCCAACTGCGTTGACGGAGCTCACATCCTGATTGCCGTCGCGCGTGCTGTGATCTGGGATCCGAAAGTTGTACTTGTGGATGAGGTCAGTGGTTTACTGTATATTTTCATTCAATTCGACAGGGGGTGTGACGCGTGACATCTTGAACCAATTCGTCAATTCGTCAAGGCCGATTTTGAGTGTGACAAGGACTAAAATTTTGACAGACCCCCACATTTGTCTAGAATGATCAAGTCCACTCCGGCGCTTGTTCCAAGCCTTTTTCCGCACTCGTTTGGGTTCCACAACACCGTATGGCGCAAAATGCAGTTTTACCTCAATTTCTCCTTGTTTCACGATTGATTTTGGCTGGAAACGATAGCTGTGAGCTTGGAATCCCGCAGAAATATGTTTTAAAGTCCAACCTCGAGCTTCGGATGTAACTAGAATATTTTAAGGAATTTTCTTCGGGTACACAGCACTTTTTGGAGGAAAACGCGAACCTTGGAACCAATTCGTCAGCCGCCCTGGTGACGTGTGACATTGACCAAAGTTCGTCGTCGTCAACACCCCCTGTGACGCGTGACCGACGAATTGAATGAAATTATACAGTATTTCGAATTCATAGTCGATCCTTGCTTATTCGTACAGGCTACCTCTGCGCCTGATTCCGCCTCGGAGAAGGTCATGCAACAAGCTTTGGATGCAGCTGCAGCGTGGCGCACAACAATTGCGATCCCACAGAGGCTCTCAAGAATACAGGCCGCGGATCGGATGTGAGTTCCTTGTGTTCTGGCCAATAATTTGATTCAACTTACCCCTGGCGACCACTAATTCATCAAAGTCGGTGTTACAAGCGAGTCGGGGACACATAATGAACTGCTGACGAGAAATGCTGATTATTCGGGCTGATGATGCGGATGGCTTTTCACATACATGTGTGGCGCGGCGCATTTCCATCTTTAGCTGACTTTTTTTATTGGCTAGAAAACTATATAACATTGTTGGAAAGGTGATAGATCACCCACAAGCAGCTGTGAAGGCGGAGGATATTGTGGATGTTACCCGTAACCTGTAGGATCGTCACATTTTCCCCCGACTCAATCTTGCTTTGCTACTCTCGTGTATTCTTATCTTATGGATTCCAATCTTTATAATGAACTGATTTCTTAGGTCCCGCTTCTCTCGCCCACAATCACGCCGATTTGCTCCCGCATTACTCACTGATCAGATGCCTCGGTAGGGGGTCTAACAATATTCGGCAAGCGGTGCTGACGTTACGCAGCACTGTTGGACTCCTCGGCGCTGCGGCGACGGTTGGAGCCGCGCAGCTCACAGCGGCATCCAACTTCACTGGACGCCATGAAAGCAGTCACCGCGAAGTGATAATGGAAAGGAGGCGGAATACGGATGAGTTCTTCGCAAACCTTCGTGGCGGAGACGTAACACCGGATGAAGAAACAGAGTTTTTGAGGACCAGGGCCGAGTGCGTACCCCGGTTACAAACGCAAAGCTTAAGATTGACACGGCATGTGACAGGGCCATTCAGCGGGAGAACGAATACCACAGTGAGGACTGGAGATGTTTCTTTTTCTGGCTGGAGGAGAATCGTTATGTTGAGATTTCAATTTCAAGCAAGATTTCATTCGCATATACACTGATCTTTGTGCTCTTGGCATGTTTCACCAGCTGCATCGGAAAGGGGTGCCGCGGCGGCGCTGTGTACTTCGCCGCGTCGCGCCGTTCGTTGAGTAGATTGAATATCTCAATATGTATTTGATGAATATGGGATCCTGTACCTTAGGGCTTCCCAAAAACCGTGTATTTGACGCAGAAGAAGTGAAGACCCACGTTAAGACTGATGATTTCTGCAGCGCAGCGAAGTTAAACATCCAAAATCTGTTCAGATTTCTGAGCCCTGGGGGTTTCAATTGGATATCCAGTCGTAAAGATCTTTCCCGGAACTTCAGGGCCTGTTTTCTCAAAAGTCATTTTGGGGTCAATCCCACATACGCATACGCATTCTCTGTTCCAGCTCTGCCATGTGGCTGTGCAGTTCGTGTTCAAATGATGAACTAGGTCGGGAAGAGATGGACGAATTCAATCTATGTTTTCGATTTGAGGTAAAGCATAAATGGAATACATGTTCTGCAAGTTTTTTTTTTGGCAGATTGGCCAGTATAAACAGCCGCATCGGCGCCAAAGGGGTGACGCGGCAGTGCTGTGCACTTCGCCGCGCAACTTTTAAACTTGATATATCTGTCCAAATTTGAGTGCCGACCATCTCAAATAGTATGACTCCAGCCCTGACTGATTTTGGCCCGCATGCTGGCATTTGGTGGGCTTGGAAGGTTGCAACAGCGACTTCAACGCGGAAGCATGGACACGGCGCCGTTGTGCACTTCGCCGCGCGAGCCGCGCGGCTCTCACAGATGATATTTGTGTCCACACCACGCATATAAATTGTACTGATGATGATCCCTCCCATCTCACCTATCCTTGGACCGTTTCAAACGCGCGGAGTGGTGTGCGAGAGCGCCAACTGGCGCGGCCGCAGCGGCCCTGTGGACCACTTCGCCGCGTCACGCCGTTCAGCGGGTAGACTGATCATCTCGATCTGCATTCGACAACTACGGGACATGTCCCTCAGGGCTTCGTGAAAAGTGTGTATTTGACGTCGAGGAAGTCAAGAGCCACCTGGAGACCGAGGATTTCTGCACTGCGGGGTGGCATTAAACCATCAAAATCTTTGCGGAATTTTTTACTTCCAGTGGTTTGGTGGGTGATTCAACCATCTCCATGTTATCCAGCGCTTCACAGACATATCTATTGAAGTTGTTTGATACGATAATCAGAAGCATAATACCTTTTGATTCACCGAATTTTGGCTATTGAAAGTGTTGGGATCCCGGGACCTGTTCCTCATCTGCGGTTGCCCGGCTCTATGCTTGAAGTGATTTGCTGTGCTCTGCCGTGCAACGCCGTTCTTTGCTTGGACTGGATATTGTTGTCCGCACGAACTCCTCAAAATGATTTTGTTTTATTGTAAGAAGTTTCAGCTCAAACAATCAGTACCAGCGAGCCCGCTGTCACCGCCGCCTCCGTGACTGTGTAGTGAGAGTGCGACGTGAAGGTATGAAGGATGAATTATTTTCTTTTGGCCGTGCTCTGTGGATGTTAGTACAACTGCCCCGGAGTTAATAGAGTTGCTCATTGAACCGTGGCGGCTTTTAAGAGTCGCATCGGCAACAAATGGGTGACGCGGCGCCACGGTGCACTTCGCCGCGTCGTGTCGCGCAGCTAACAGACTCGATATATGAGTCCAAACTTGAGACACAACGATCAGGAATATAATCTGTTGAGACTCACCAAGTTGCGGCGTTTAAACCAAGGAAAACGATGCCAGGGAGGATCACTTTTCCACTGGTGTTGCCTACTTTGCCAGTATTTTGCAGGAGGGGATAATGGCGATGCCACGTAGTATCATTGCCTCTCGCATGTTACTTATTGGTGCTGGAGTCCTTTGGAGCGGTGTAGCAGTGCAGAATAGTTAATTGATACAAAGATATACTTTACTGTTCAACCGTAATTCGGACACAGCTCAAGGAATCAGCCTGGGGAAGAATTGGGTGGAGGTTAGATAGGGAGTATCAGAAAATTTTTGAGAGAATCAACTAACATTTGCAGAACGACAGCGAGCAGCTAGACATTGCGAATGGCCGTAGACATTACGTTGATGCGGCGCCGATTTACTGCCGCGGCCAAAAGTGTGAGCGCCGCGTCATGTCCCGGACGCGCCGCGTCACATTTTGGGAGCGTCGCGTCCTGTGGCTGGGAGCGCCGCATACCGCCGCGTGACGCGGCGATACAGCCGCGTCCAAGAGAGGGGACGTGGCGAAGTTGTCATGCCCTTCGGCTGGTAGAGCACAACACCTCTGTTGTGTCCGCCGTGTCCCACCCCAGAGCGCCGCGTCATCGCCGCGTACCGCCGCGTCCAAGAATTCTTTCACAGCGCCGAGCACGATGTAAACGCACTTACTCGGACTCATTCCATTGCCGCCTAAAACCAGTACATGTTGACGACGTCCTTCTAGTTATATGATGTGCCTACACCCTCTGGAATGTGCGATCGGCGCTTGCCAATATTGGACCGCCGCGTCGCAGCCGCGCCCACCTGACGCGGCGAACCAATTTTTCCCCTATTTTGTCCAGAATAGCCTAGTAATGCCAAACGAGCAGGCTGACAGTGAGTCGAAACTCCTCAAACGCGTTGAAGCGAGTCTACGAGAATTTGAACTATCCGCCGATGAAACAAGCAAGGTGGAGAAAAAAGCCGTAATCCCGGAAAATATCACAGAACAGGGAAACACCGTGACTCGAGACAGAGACGGATGAAATAATGGGTCAACTCTTTTCTCGGCAATAATTTGATCGATTGACCAACACTTAGAATTCCACGTATTGAAACAGACACCTTGAGCGGATTACTTGGAATGAGGATGACTTAGAAGATACTCTCTTCAGTCGAAGAACATCCCGCCGTTGATCGAGATCTACAAATATCAGTAAGTTCTACGATTCATGCACGACAGGTCCTCACGCACGCTTTGACCTGTAGCTTGGTGATCAGGATATACACGGTCAAGAAATACTTGATATTAGACGCACCGGTGATGAACTGCGACTCCTTGGACGCGATGTAAGAAACAAGACCAGCGATGTCGTCGGGCGTTCTATGTGCTCAGAATCAGCATTCAGCCACCTAGATCCATCTTCCATACCCATTCTTGCCCAGCGGGCCGGCAGTCTCCTTGAGCTGCAAATCATCCTTAACCCAAGACTAAAACAAAGGTTTCAAATGAAGTTACCAGCTTGGTGAACGCCCCTGGGGTGCCTCCGGTCGTATCGGCGTGAGATTGGTCGATGTAGCGCACTGCAGATATAAATTGAATTGGGCGCTTCAGAAGAGGCAGAGAAAGGGCGAACTCATTTCTGTTTCAATTATCCCGGGAGCGTACGCGTTGACGGTGATTCCGTGGCTCCCGAACTCCATTGCTGGGCTTTGTGAAGTGAAAATGATACATTGTCATTTTAAACGACGTACCAGTAGCCTGCGTCAGTCCGCGTATGGCAAACTTGGACGAGCAGTACGCGCTCATGAAAGCTGCACCTTATATGTCTTTGATCTGAAGCTGCCAGACAGGGGCTCAAAGAATAACAATAAACCTTTCTTCCCAGCGACAGACGCTGCGCCGATGATTCTGCCACCTCGCCCCTGGCTTACCATCTGAATTCCGGCGTATTTGTAGCACAAGAAGGTTCCACGGGCGTTTATGGTCATCATGAGATCCCATTCTTCGACGGTTGCTGTGGACGGGCGTTGAGTATTTTTTCAGGAATTAGAGGAACTGGACAAGTCTTAACTGTCAGTAATGGACGCCCACTTGCAGACGCCTGCGTTGGCGACCATCTTTCGGAGTTGTCAATCACTTCAACATCGCAACATACATGAGTCGTGCACGCACCACATCCAGACCGGCGTGCACGCGAACTACCTCCTCGACCATATTCTTGACCTCGTTTTCAATGGAGACGTCCGCAATGTGCGAAGATGTGGCACGCCCTATGGCCTTGATCTCGTCAACCACTTGCGCCAGATTCTTGGTATTGCGGGGGATGTCGTTCACGGCGACATCGAGGCCGTCGCTTGCAAGGCGGAGGGCGATTGCCTTGCCAATACCTTGACCTGATGTTTCGAAGCATGTGAGAAAAGTCTTCGCGAGGGAGGGCGCTTACTAGCGCCCGTAACAAGTGCGATTCCGCGGGAGGACATGGATATGATGTGTCAGTAGTGAGAGTCTGAAGAGGATACACTGTTATACAAAGAGGTCACAAGAACGGTAAAGAAGCCATATCGTCTCCCAGACTCCCAGGCCTGTCGCGGAGTCAGAGGGGAGACGGCGCAGATAAGGAGATTCCGCGGCGACGTCTTCGTAGTGTCGCCTGACTCTGAGAGCCAAAAGACAAGCGTACTTGCCCCATATGGTAGCCTCAAGTATAGTGCGATTATCAGTACTTCGCACGGACAAGAGACCAGAATCAAACATGCCAGCTACTAGTACACCGGAATGCTCTCCAGTCCCATCGATGACCAGCACTGTGTCAAAACGACCACTAATTGTCTTTCCCTGCTTGTTGGAATAACCAGGTTTAACATGGACCACGTCATGTATGTTTATCGCACCCTCGCGTCCCAATGGATCTTCGTTCCAGAACTTGACTAGCAGTTTTCCCGTGCTACGCTACGGAAAATATACACAGTAACCAGGAATTCATGAAAAAAAGAACAGTGCGTAGATAATAGTACCCGGAGTCTTGGAGATTTAATCACGCCACTCGTCACCTATGGCGGTCAATGTGCACTTTTAATAGGGTCAGTCAGTAGCGGTTTTGGGACGGTTTTGGGGTCAATTATGGAGGCGGTTATGGAAACGGTTTTGAAAAATGTTCTCATCATAATCGTGTGAGAACCGACCCTCAATTTTGACCGACCCGATTATGAAGGCGATTCTACGAATAAAAAATGCTGAATAACCGTGTGATAACCGGAATCGCCTCAAAACCGTCTTGTAAAACCTCCTCCAGAGGAGGTTCTGCAGGTGGTTTTGGAATTAAAAGCGAATATGGTCAGTTATTTTTGCCTCTTGGCAATTAAAACCTCAAAACCGCCGTCGGAGACGGCTTTAAATTATCCTGTTCTCCCACGCTTAAATAATTCACAATCGACTGCCAAAACCGCCCGAAAACAGCTACTCTGACTGACCCTAATAAAACACGTGTGAAATGTGGTTTTGAGTGATAAAATGACCAATTTGTCCTGTAAGTTGAATGAGCAACAAATATTTTGGAGGCATGCAAAAGTATAAAAACTTTTTCAGCAAAAAAAACAAGACTTTTTTCCCTGAAAGTTACACAAACAACTTGCATGAAGCATAACTATTTCACTGCATTTTGACAAGGTCTGGACCCACCTTAGCCGAGGTTTGGCGAGGCCGGCGCGAGGTGCCTCGGCAGACCTAAGCGGCTGTGTCCAGGTCTGCCGAGGCACCTCGCGCCGGCCTCGCCAAACCTGGACTGATGGGGTCCAGGCCAGGTTCGAGGAACCTTCAAAATGCAGTGTTTGCCGCCCCGTTGTGTGGTACAAGACCTGTGGCTGTGTCGTGGACATAGCCACCCGTTTGGTACCACACAACGGAGCGGCAAATAGTTAGGGTGACAGGCGAAGAAATAAATGTGGGAGTGTGTACGGCGGTGGGATGAAGGGAGCAGTGGGATGGCGGGATATGTACCACCCTCTTGTCAATTTTGCCAACTGATGCCTAGACAAGATGGACGGACATCAATGAAGTCCGGTTCTGTCGAAACGACCCGACGATTGTTCTAGATTCGGATACCGCCCGAAAACCAGACGTCGTCAATGTGCGCTCCGAGGTCTTCGATAAGACAGCATATGATGCTAGGCTCCCCAGGAACGAGCGTAAAGGGAACAAAGACAAAAACACTCGTCCTGATCCCAGAGGACACTGGCTTGTTTCCTCTTCGGGCACGAGGAATAAATGTGAAGCATGGGCGCAAAAAACGAACGGAAAAGGGCCGGACAGTGCCGAAGGCCTCCCAAGTACTTGGAGGGTGGGCAGAAAATGTAAGGGAGACTTATCCAAGGTTTATCTACAGTGAGGAAAATCAGTGACCGCCCATAAGGCCTTGGGTGGAGGTCTCAGGATCTCCAAGGCCTTGGTCAAGGGCAAGGTCTTGGCCAAGGGCACCTCCAATGCCTTGGCTGATTTTTCCCACGCACCCAACATGTACCTGGGCGGTATCAAAAAAACCATTCTTTAAATCTGCTGTAACCCATTCCCTTCGCAAAAATCTAGCCTGCTTTGAAAGCTGCTGTGTCGCATGAGGGTACTGGCTGTCGTGCCGGTCTTCTGCAATTCCACGGCAACATACATGTATCCCTTGCAGTAGGACATGTACATAGATGAAATTTGTCTGGTCCCACGGCAGAAATTATCGGAGACTGGATGCTGTCCTTAACAGGGAAGAAAAGATGTGGAAAATAATGATACACACGTGATGCTTTAAGGCTTGGCCAAGGGCGGAACTTCCGGCCAAAAATCGTCAAGCCCTTGGAGTTTTAAGGCCTTGGGCCTTGGGCGGTCACTGAGGAAAATGGGTGTAAGCGAGCCCAAGCAGAATTCAACGCCCGCGCAAGTTACACTAGCTCTCTAACCCCAGAATGTGGTGCTAGATTCCAGGGGTTAGGGCCCTAGGAGAAACAAGAAATTGTGAACCCCAGGCTTGAGTCAAACGAAAAGGTCTGCTTGTGTATTACTGCTTCCGGGTATGTAGAGGTTACCGAGCTTTGTTGGGCTCTATCTGTACGCGTGGAGGTTGCGTAGTTCGAGAGGGATTAAGTTGAAAATCAACAGCACGCTGCGTGATAATGCATCTGTGTCTAAATACTGACCGAATAGCGGCTTATCGTCGAGTTGAATGACGGTGTGTGCGCTTGTTCTTCAGTTCATAGGCTGCAAATAAATAGAAAACACCTAGCTCGAGACCACGGGGCTCGAGTTGAACGGGCGAGGTCAGCTGTTGGACATAAGACCTGTATCACCTCACTGGAGGCAGAAGCGCCCAGGCGCTACTGAGCCTTGGGGATGTATCTGCCAGAGAATAAGTCGGCTTGACACTCGAGAGCAGCGACTGAAAAACAACTCATGAGCGTTGACAAAGAAAAATCGCTCATTGAACATTTTGGGCTCAGGCTCGAGCCAAAAGAGGCAGCGGTGTGGCTAATTGTACCGTCTATTAGTAGTGGCGCTAGACGCACCTGCGTTACGGAGCCTGGTCGGGTATATCGGAATAGATCAAAAGGGTTCTACGAAAGGTTTTGGCTCGGCCGCCAACCGACAGATGCTGTAGATGTATCTGTACCAGTGCAAGCTGGATAGTTTGATGAAAATCACATTTCAAGTGAGCGAACCCTGGGTTGCGAATATTGTCGAGTTCAACGAACTGGTTATTTAATACAAGCGGGTCAGTTGACGCGAATCCGAGGCAGTACCTCGGTCTCAGTTGAACGACCGGTTTGCTGCTGCAACTCTTGAAAAGCACAGCCAATGGAGACAGATGGGCCGCGACGCTACCGGGGATGTATCTGTACCACTATGAGCTGGTTAGTTTGACGAAAAGGAGCTTTTATGCGGATGCTGCAGCTGATTTGGTTCAAATTCGGAGGCTAGGCCAAGTTGTTGTGTCGATTTCGATCTTTCATCCAGGAACAGTGCTGAATATCAGGGCAGCAGCAACGGGCAATCCTTTGCGCGTGGACAACGTGCAGATAATTAGCGGCTGGTTGAATTCAAGATGTAAGATACCACGAGACATATATTTTTGATGTCCGACGGAGTAAAATGAGAACTGGGTTTGAAGTGAGAATGTAAATTGAAGACCAGAAGCAGCGCCATTGGAATTAGGTGAAAGAAAGCCGACCGTATCATTTGGACGCGCCATGAGAAGCGGAGCGTACATGATTGAATCGGCATGTGTACCCGGTTGAACGGATGTGCGCAAGTAATTTGGGGCTGATACGATGAGGATGGCAAGAGGAGAAAGAACGGTCGGTGTACGAGTAGCGAAGCAGAAGAGAAGTATGTACACCCCTCGGCCCTCAGCGCGGACCCAATAGACACGGCGCTCTGCCAAGCCGCAGCCGCGACGCAACACGGATTCACGTCTGCGCAGAACGAAGGGGATAGGGGATTTGCGCGCCGATGTCCCAAGAACATACGCAGTGTGAATAACAAGTACCTCTGGGATGAAGGTGAGTACGCAACCGAAAAAGCGCGCAGCGGCTTTACGCACAAGGAACAAGAGTATAAGTATGTGGGCAGTTTCACGTAAAATAGCACCAGGAAGCATGGAGGTCGTGCACGATGGGAAAAGCGCACGGAGAGCTGAATATGTGCTGTCGAACACTGCGCCATGGTCTGACATTAATTTGCAGGTCGGTCACACGTAGATCGGTTGGGACCAAGTTGGGACGTATTTTGAACGACTCGTGTACCGCAATGATACATCCCGCCAACGTCCTTCGACTCGGACGTGGCCCGCGTAATTAAACAACAGTCAGGGCTTGAGTTCGGGTGTGCGTAAACTGTGCGCAGGCTGGGATCGGAATAGGTGCGAGATTGGGTGACGGGGGCTCCGCATGACAGTGAAGCTGCGCGTTGTTCTACCGGCGCGCGAAGGCAGGGCGTCGGGAGCGTGGAGGCACTCCTGCGTCGACGGTAGTCCGGGGAAGCCAAGAGGCGCCGCCTCGAGCCAACTCGGTCGCAGTGTTCAGCGAGGCAACGAGGGCGAGGTAGGTGATGGGGACCGCCGGGTGCATACTGTAGGCGGCAGACACCGGCGAAGGTGTTGTGGATGTGCCATAGCGTGCGCGTCGTGGGAGTGGGGTCAGGGTGCTCGTTTCGCGCGAGGAGTGGATGAAGGCGGCGCCGGCGACAAGTGAAATCCACCGCCGGTCGTACGCATGCGGGTGGTGGTGTTCATGGTCATTCGCGGTGCACGGCGGGCGTTGGCCTCGAGCGGTATAATGGGATTGCGTTGGAGACGCTCGCAGCGGGCAGGAAGGCGATGTAGGGTGCGCGCAACTCTATTTTTCCATGCCGGTGGTGGTTAGGTAAGAGACTCAGACGACGAATGAGGAGATCCACGTGGCACAAAGTAAACAAAAAAGGTCAGAGAGGGAATGTGCGAGGTTCACGACGTGCAGGGGTTAGGAAAGACGAAGCAAGTGGAGCCACGAGGGGAATGGGCTGGGAACTGCAAGCGTAGACTGACGAGTGGTGCCATCCGCGAAGGGCTAAGTATTCCTAGGTGAGCCAACGGGGGGAAACAAAATGCAGGCCGAGCGAAGAGTGAGTTGAGACGTGCTTCGGTACTGGCACGAAACTAGGGCGTTGCGATGAACTAGCGGCGTTCCTGCAGCTGGGTCGCGCAAGTGGATGAGAGAAGAGAAGGCGTGGCTGTGTTGATCGGCGGCGGATCAATTGTCGCTTCGCTCCTAACTTCCATCGTCCTCCGTCCTGTTCATAGCGAATCCACCGCCCGGCCCTCAAGCTTCCAAAAGTAGTGAACCCACGAAAACTTTGAAGTTGTAGCTGTCAGGCACATCCTGAATCTTGGAAATTCATCGAAGGATACAGATATATATAATTTAAACCGAGGACAGATTCGACAGTACGCTTCTTCAGCTAATACTTTGTATGTCATACTCTGGCGGTGGAGCGTCAGATACTAACCACCTAGCTTCGCGTAGCTCCTGCCGCAAAGTTTCCAACTCCTGCAATAGCGCCGGATTATCACCCTGCCCAGCACTCGCACTCGCATCAGACGTCTCAGGTGCTGGCGGGCTCGCGCCACTCGAATTCCCTGCCGCTGAGCTCACAACACCTGCAGACGTAGCACTCTGCGATCCAGACCTCAATCTCGCCTTGCTCTCCTTGCGCGCTGACAAATTCCGGAGAATCGGCGCTACAGAATTCGTCTCCGAGTTGGTTTGAGATATATTCACGGGCGGAGGGAAGGGGCGCGGAACGCTCGCAACCGCCTCCTGGATCTTGTCCTCTAGCAACTGCTGCTCTTGCAAACGGCGCTTGCGGGAGCGCAGGAAGAAAACGCTACCGAGCAACGCTGCAAGCACGAGCACGCCCGCGATGACACCGCCCACTATGGCGCCTGTGTTGGATTTGTGTTTAGAGCCAGTCGCTGCGGGGAGGGTTTGAATTGTCTCCAGACGAGCTACTGACAGTGGAGGAGGGCGAGCTGGATGTTGTTGTGGTTGACGGTGTACCTCAAAGTGAGGGTACATTAGCTTACATTTCATCATAGAAGTTGGATATTTACCTCCAGCAGCGACGGACAGAGCAGCGAAGCCCATGGCCGGTGGAGTCTCTCGGAAAACCGAATATATGTTCTCTACGAAAATATGTGTAGGTGGTCCCGAAGAGGTAGTCGAAGGAACTCACCAAGAACGGAAGCCCAAACACCCAGTCCGCATCTGGAACAGCATATTCCGAAAGGCTGATCAATCCCCACGCGGTCAGGGCTCCATAGCACTGCTGGTCTCCGGTTGCTATCGGTCCCAGGTTCAAATTGTCGCTGTTCAGGGTCCAAGTCTTCCCACCGAAGGACACGGTAACGTTAATGGGAGTGGAACAAGCTACGGGTTATTAGTATGCTAAGTTTAAAAACTTGTTGAAAAGGACGGTCAACTCACGCCATTCGTATAGACTCTCGGTCTGGCTGAAAGTCGAACCAGGAACAGCGGCCCAGAATGCGTCTGCGTCTGCCTTGGGCGCCCAAATGAAGCTGGATGCGACGTCAAATACGGCCAGTTTACTCGAGAGTTTGCTCTTTAAGGATGTGCCTTGGACGCTGAGATCTGCAGGAAGCATCAAGCGATAAGCGTTTGATGAGCGACGGATGACTACACACCTGAGATGTTTAACGCCCAGGAATTGGCCTGATTTAGATCCAAGAACTCGACATCGCCCGTGAAGAAGGACGAGTTCGTCCCACCCAGCGTCAGCACTGCGCCTTTGTCCGATGAATTAGACGGGCGAGAGACCCAGAGTCCGAACTCGGGTGAAGTCCCCTGCTGCTCGGCAAGCAGGGCCCTCCAGAAGGACGCGTTGGTCGTTGGGCTCTTGGGTGGAAAGCCGAGCCCCAACGAGCCCGAGGCCGTCAAGGGTCCGGGCCTGAAGGAATTAAAATCAAGACTCACTATTGTTGTAATAAGCGATTCAGCGATTCTGGTATCACTATGGGATGGACGCACGAAAGGAGGAGCTGGAAACAGTCAAAGAACCAACGGTAATCGTGTCCGCGTATGTCCAACCGCTGAAGTCAAGATAAACATCGGAGGGGGAGCTGAACAGCGACCCGTTAACAAATGATTTCGATTTGGTGGGGTCATAGCTTGGGACAGTGGTGTCGCATACGCCAACGACGTGGCATGGTGAAACCACCCAGAGGTCGGGGAGGACTGTGTCGAGATACATCTAGCCAGAAATCAGTTGGAATTTTTGAATGAATGGCATTCAAACCTTGAATTTTTGCGCCCTGTGCACGAGCATGAGTACGATTGAGGGATAAACAGCAGAAACACACACGGCGTTCCAAAAGCCATCTCCGTCATGTAAAAACTACTGTGGAACTGCCCTGGGGTACGCGACAAGGAGATATCTGTCGAACCGCTCCGTCGCTGGACAGAATGTGGCAAAGTGAAAGGCGAGGCTTGCCCGCAGAGAAAGGCGGTAGCAATAGCCAGCATTGCAAGGGCACGCTGAGCCATGGTTCCTCCTACATACAGCGAGGTACGAGCGTTCGTATAGAGTGTCCGCCGGCGAAAATAAAAAGCAGAAGAGGGAGGGGGATGAAGAAGGCGGGGATCGTGACACGCACCCCATGTTTCCAGAAGGTGTTTCTGAGAAATTCTAGGTGCGTTACCGTTGCTACCATAACTACCATCATCAAAACTGTGATTGGTCGATATCGGTGCACAGAGGTCCAAGCTGAGCTTAACTTGAAGTGGGAGGCCTCGGCGCAGTATTGCTCGACAGTAAATGCGACCGGGGAAGCCCTAGCTCGAAGTTGGCAAACTTGTAGAACTTCGTCTGAATTGTACTTCGGTCGTTTCTCCTTGTTGTTGAGCGAGAGCTGGCAATAATATAGATAGAGAGTCTAGAGAAGAGGTCTACCTAGCTGGAGAACTTCTATAGAGAGCTCAACGCGCTCCGTGTCGACGGGGGGGATTTCCTGCAAACACCCTGGAATACCCTCCGCCCTAGTCCAATCAGATCAATTAAAAGGCTGTGCTGTCAACTGGCAAAGGCTACCACGATGGCAACGCGGGTGATACACCAGATGCGGCGACACATCCCGTAATGTGGGACACATCTTGGTACGGCACGGTCCCGCTTAGGAAGGCGGTTTGAGGAATTGGAAATGTACGACACATCACACTGAAATGTACGACACCCCAAGTAAAGGTCGACACATCAAGTGGAGGGCACTCGTCATCTAAATTAGAACCCAGATCGACTGGTCTCTGTCTGTCGAAGACAGATCGGGAGAGTGACGTTTTGGCTTGCAAAACGGGCTTGCACCAGCGCAAACGGGCTTTTTCGGGCTTGGGCTTGGCTACACCAAAATCCAAGCTCAAACCCGGCAGATCGGCTTGCAAGCCCGTTTGCTCGCGTAGCCGAGAAACGGGCTTGCGGATATTTCTCGTTCCCCGAGGCCTATTTAATTAATCCAACTGAATATACTATACATTGTAAGTGCATACTTACAGGGCTTGCAATTTTTTCCCATGGTTTTTGCTCAAGGATGTCATGATATGGCATCACCGCTGAAGACGACACCAGGCAACATTGTCAATTCATCACAAAATTACGGGCTTGCCTGCCCGAGTACACTTTCCCACTGGCAGTATGTATACAATGTCTGGAAGCAAAAAAATCCCGAAATTCGGGCTCCTTCGCCTGTCGATCGTGGGCTTTCCCATAATATAGTAGCAATATAGTAGCACCTAGCCGTGTAAGTTGCCCAGCGATGCTAGTAGTGAGTTCAGATGAGATTTCCAGATGTTATTGGGTCCCTGCGTGTCGAATAAGAGTTGAACTTTGCCCCCATAGTTTCCCGTTGGACTCAACATTATATTATGTAAGTAATGGGAGTTGAATGATTCCTAAGGTTTGAACCATTCCTAACTTATTGCAAATAAGTGCACTCTGTCATCATACAATGCAATATGTGTGGATTATCCATCGTTTAACTGGGGCTTGGGTCAGCGTTGGCCTCGAGCAGAACGGCTTGTGTCACGTGCTGTCAATGCCAATGGGCAAACGGGCTTGCGTCCAGTTAGCCATGACATGATGAATGTCACAAGAGAAAGTGACTAATGGCTGAAAAGTTGCGGCATAATAAATGTGCAGTTTGACCGCCATATGAAATTGATTCGAATATGCATTCAATGATTGAACCAAGCAATATCTACATGTGGATGTTGCCAAAGAACGTCTTTACCGCGTCTGTTGGCTCGCCGACCACAAAGGTAAATGAAATATCAGACTCGAAGCGTCGAGGACGATGGAGTGAGCTGAATAATCTGCCCGATTTGTAGGCGACGCGTCAAATCTCTTGGGGATGCTGCGAAAATATAAAAAACCCGATGAGGAACTCGTCACCACACAGCGCATCATTCCAAAGGTGGAATCAAATTTCGGGGATGCTGCGGCCTCGCGGCAAAAACTGAGCATATAGTATCGAGCGAGAGCGAAAAATGTGGAGGGACGGTGGGACGATGATGGGGGAAAAGATGGAAGGACGCTCGGTACAGCAGTGAGGTTCTTTTGAGCGGTCCTTGAGCGCCGGAAAGTAGGCCGCATCGATGGATCGGCACGCAAGAAGCAGACCCAGCAGAGCTAAATCATGATTTGGGTAAACGTCTAGAAAGAAGCATGGGAGAAAAACTGACCAAAAGCGGTGGGAGCCAACACTGTAGGAGAGATGGCAGTTGAGAAGAAGATGGCAAATCGAAGTGATGACAAACAGTTTAACATGCGCACACTGATACAAGGCATCTGCTTAATACATGAGGTGAGGTATTCCTTGATTGTTCCTTGACAGATTTGAGTCATCTCGAGGCATGTACCTAACTTCATTCGCGTTATAGCAGTGCTTAGTAGACAATCACCTCAGGATCCCAGGGCATCGCTGGGTAACCTAGAGAGGGATAACAAATGCTCTCTTGAGTCTCTTCATTCGAGGCCAGCGTCCATCCTACACCATCCAGAGACGACAGATATCCAACGCACGCTCAACAAATTGCATGATTGCAATTAGATTGACAGATTTTGGATTGGCGCCGTTTTCTCAGCGCTTGACCTGTCCTCATAGAGTCGCAGTCCTCAACAAAATTCATCCCAATGGATGCTCTAGGACGGAATATACGGGATACACATTTCGGGGACGGTTGCTGTTCATATGTGGCTCCGTTTTCCATTCCTATTTTCTTGATGCCGACATAGCCTCCATAGCGCCGCGCACATGCGACCATGCCACCTTTTCTTGTAAATGCGGCCGTCACGGAAAATCTCACGGAAAATCTCAAAAATGGAGTGATCGTTGTCGACCTGCACTGGCAGTGATACACATCTACTCTTTATAACCCACCCACTCTCACCCTCGTACACTCTCTTCATGTCATCTCAGGCGATCGATACCGCAACCACTCAGTGAGTGCATTCACTCTGTGTGACTGTGGCAGACTTATAGCCTCCTACAGTTTCCTCCGGTTTCGTCTCCAATATTCCAGCCTCGGTAGGCATAATGAACGTTCTTTCCACACCCATGACAATTTCTTGATCCTCCGTCTCAGCGCTACTCTACTATGACTATTCACTGACCTTCCCGAGCGAGGTGAAATACATATGGAAGCAGAAATTCCGCCTTTCGACAGCTCTTTACATTGGATGTCGGTATGCGCTGGTAGCGAACGTCCTGTATCTGCTGGCCATATCAAACAAGCTTGGACATACGGTAGGCTCCATTGTCCTCTTGTGCCACCGTTTATGAAGCCACTGCTGCCCTGTCTCCAGTCCGTTCATAAGCTCACTATCTTGTCCAACAAACTAAAATATCCTGATCCCTAGGTGCGATTTCTGGTACAAAATCGTGGGCGCTTTGAGTGTCCTTGGGCGCCTTTGCGTAATTGGTCTCAGGCATTTCGGCTGCTACCCATCCCGGTACTGACAATCTTTCCCACAGTCGTGTTTACCCTGAGAAGCTCAGCTGTTTACGGGAGAAGTAAATGGATTACTGCATACATGAGTGTTGTGGGGCTAGCATGTATCGCATTGGACATCGTCAGTCTTCCCCTTCCATTCTCCCCCCTTTCTGAAATATCTGTGGTATGCAGACCCATGTGCCAGGACTCCGTTGTTCGGGGTCTGCCGATCTTCCCATGTACGTATAAACCTTGTTCTTTGACGTCGGAGGCTCCTACTGCATGCGTCTTATTCATTCATATAGCGGTGAGTTTTGAGGCGCTTACGCACCTGCAGTGCATTGAATCGGTTTCAGCACCGGAAATGTTGTCGATTTCAACGATCATCTTTGAGACTTCCTCTACGTTCTTCACCGCCATACGGTGCATACAGGCTTTGCGCGCCATGAAGAAAGTAGAGTACCAACGGTATGGTGTCATGTCTATATTGCTGGAGCAAGGTGATCGCGCCTCATTCTTCTCACAATTTCCGTTTGCTAAAACCCCTCCCTTTCTCTAGGAGCCTTGTTCTTCTGGTCAGTGTGCTGGGGCGCTGCGTCGAATCAGGCTGATTTTCTGGTAGTTCTATCTCAATCTTTACCGTCACCGGTGTGATCCTACAGTATGTACGTGTGTCTTGGCACTGAATATCGCTCATGGAACTAATTGATTGTCCTAGCGAGCACCGGTTAGTTTGATATATTAAAAAAGCACTCAAAACCCCTTGTCATATTCTACGCAGCCAGGATTCTTCCAGCGTCTGCCCAATGCGTTTACACTTCCGTTCGTCCCATCTATTACTCGATCCTATCACATCGACTGATTTGCTCTCTAAGGCTTTCCTGCACCCTCACTGCGCGGTTCATTCTACACCTCCGGAACTGGTATGCCGCGCAGCTCAACGACAACAAAGATCGTGTGAAAAGTGAATCTCTCATATTCCAGGCGCAGAGTAGCTCGCATTCAGAGACGACTCTGACAGGTATGGTCGCTATGGAGGATTTCGGCCCAGATCCTGTCGTCCTTGCGGCCGCGAATGGCCCAAATCGCATGGAAATCCAATTGACGGACGTCTTGCATAAAGTGAGGGAAAATGAAGGTGATGATCATTGTGCTGCTGGTCAGCCGTGTCTAGCGAAGAGGGAGAATGAAATGGTATAATGAAGTCGACTTCGTATTAGTCAGGAGCAGGACGAGAAAGTTGAACCCAAAGGACAGCCGAGAGAAAGTTGTGATCAGTCATTCATCTGTCAAATAATTCATTTTGTACAACTTTACCCATTTTCTATGCTTCAGGGGACAATTTGCAGGATTTCGACAACACTTCGGTTGCAACTTGATTTAGTTGACACAACCTCCATTTTTCAACAACTTTCAAAACTGCAACTTTGTATGATGCAACTTTTACAGGTGACGACTCCAATCACTGCGTTCCGGCCCCCTGTAGGCATACCCTTGCCTACGCTCGTGTTCGCTGGTCTACGTAGGTTAAAGTATGTCGATGGCTGTAGGCAAAGGGATATCAGCACAGCGTTGTTGCCTTCGCTCGTGTTCGCTGGGCTACGTCAGTGTACGTTACGTAGACGAACTCTGCCTAAGTTTGTCGATAGCCGTAGACAAACCTTGGTCTCCCCCCACCTTATTTCGCCCTTTAAAACGATTTGTTCCAAACTAGATAAATCTGCATCCAACCACGTTCTTCTACATGGGCGTACTGCTGTAGACCAACGTAGGCATACTGGATCAATGTAGACTCACGTACACCAAGAGTGTCTACATGCTGTAGGCATATGTAGGCGAACAGGTTTGCCTACACGTTGTCTACGGCAGTAGACACAGGGTGTGCCTACAGGGGGTCGGAACGCAGTGAATTGGCCATAATTATCGTTGAACTCCAATTAAATTTAGCTCCACAGGGTCAGTGTGTGTGACCTGACCAATTCCACTAGCGGACTCTCCAGGAGCTATTTTCAGTCATGGAACTCGAGTAAGATCGGTTTTAAAGCCCTTTATATTTCATGAAGGCCTGGTGAGTAATTAGGTCCTATGATTAGTATTTCGAACTCGGTCCACTCAGAAACTTACAGCCGATGTCAGTACCGAAGGCGCGAATCAGAAAATTGCCGTTTTGGGCATTTTCTGATGTCTGCGACCGATTTGCCTATATCTCAATGGGTTTTGCACGGATTGACTTGAAACTTGGATAGATAATTCGGGCTAATTCAGCCACTATCAGTGATAGAGAGACATAAAGGAAAATATTTTATCGTGCACTATATGTCACACTGGGTTTTGCGGGCAATAGACCTTGGCTACATAGCTGGAATCCTGTCCAAATGACCTAGATTTTTGGGAGGGGGTACTAATCTATGTATTGAATGAAGTGATAGAGATAAAATTATGAGGAATTTATTTCCTGCCCTTCCTGTCTCATTCGGGGGTGTGTTTTGGGTAGCAAACAAAGAATGGCTCTAGGTATGTAATGTATTCATAATTTGGCTCTATCATTTCACTCAGTACACATATAAATGCCTCCTCCCAAAAATTCAGCTCATTCGGGCCAGATTTAGGCTCTGCATTCAGGATCCATTGCTGGAGAAGCCTGATATGACAGATGGTAAACAACAAAAGATTTTTTCAGATATCTCTCTATCACTAATAGCGGCTGAATTATCCCGAATTATCTAGCTACATTTCAAGTCAATCTGTGCAGAAGTCACCGAGATATAGGCAAATCGGTGGCGGGGATCAGAAAATGCCCAAAACGGCAATTTTTTGATTCGCGCCTTCGGTACTGACAACGGCTGTAAGGACTTTGCTTAAATTGGAACCACTACATTAAATTATGCAATCGCATGCGCGGTGAGTCGGGAATAGAATTCCCCAATAGCCCTTCAGAACACTGGCAGGATGAATGAGACTGTCCGAGGCAGAATACCCATTTCTTACAAACTGTACGAAAAACCAACCTGACGTTATAGGAGCAGCTGACATGAAAGTTGCCCTCCAACGAAGATGTGACGGGAGGAAGTCGTTACCATGAAAGTTGTCTCTCAAATCAGGAGGTCTCAAAATTTGTCTCAATAATCTGAAATTGTATCCATAAAACATAACCAGGTGAAATTTATTTTTTGACAGTATATCGGCCATATAGTCACGAATTGGGTTGTCGATACCGATACATTGTGAACTCGAAGAGAACGTCTTCGGCAGGGAGCCTGTTGAGAGCATTTGGCGACCTTACAATTAGGGAAGCCTGATGCATCTACGTGCAACTCGGTTCTTTGTTATATACGCATCTCATCAATGAGAAACGGCAGGACCGGTGATTATCGGTTGGGAGGTTGTCACCAAATGTTGACCAGATTTTCTTTTTGGGCCAGCCTCAGCTCCTAAAATTTGCCGAATTTTGCTTCCGACCTCGACCTGGACTAAATATATATGTTGTGCTGCCATTGTCCAAAAAAAGCTTAAGGAGTCCAAGCGCAACCGGATAAAACCAAATGGGGAAGTAGATCAGTGGCTTCAAGGCTTTGTTCGAATGCTTCCGACTTCCCCCAAAGCACCCCCCATTGTCCGAATCTTGGATCTGACATCACCACCACCACCACCCCCAAATTTGTCCGAACTTTAACCTGACCTTGCGCAGGAAAATCTGAAATTTTGTCTGAACTCCAGAAACGACCTCCCAACCGATAATCACCGGTCCTGAAACGGCTGAGAGGAATGAATGGAATCACAGCGGGTTATCTACAATTCACGAAAGGAAATGTACTTACACAATATTCGGATTAATCAAAGAGAACTCCTGAACAAACACGAATACGCACGTCCGGGTTGACTTCTGTATAACCCAAGATAGCGCGCTTCGAGGCAAAGCCCAGGAGGGAAACAACCCGTACTGTACTATTAAAATCAATTCGTCAGTCATGCGTCACGCAGGTGCTTGACGTGACGAATTTTGCAACCTTGTCACGCGTCACCCTTGACGAATATACTTTTCGTCACGATAGGTTCAAAATTTCGGTTCAGGGGTGCTTGGAGCAATTTTCCTCAGCTGTGCGCACTTTCCACTCAATTTATTGCCTATTTTTACGATTTTTGGCTTCAAATCTCACAAATATCGTGGTTCAGAGCAAGTTCAACAGCAAAAATGCATTTTTCCGGATCACTCAAAGATATGGTGAAATAAATTGCTCAGGTCTTTCTTAAACTATTCCATTGTGCATTCAGCACAACTCTCCTGGAATATATTTACGGGTTGACGAAATTTTGGGGGCTGTCACGCAGCTCGAGCTCCCTTGACGAATTGACGAATTGGAACTTTAGGTCACGCATCACACCCCTTGACGAATTGATTTTAATAGTACAGTACTTCGAGTGACTACACACTGCGTTCCGGCGGGCCGGAGGGAGAGGTGGTCTCCGTGGTCCGCCAAGTAGAGGCAGGGTCTGCCGGGATGAGCAGATACAAGATGAACTCGGGTGTTTGTTGACCTGCTCCGGAGTTTCGAAAATCAGTAACAAATCCAAAGTTCAAAACACCTATTCGGATGCGGGGAGTTGAATCTCAACTCGAGCTCTCGGTTTTCACAATCTTTCCGAGGCCTGGTTAGCGGTCAGGAGACGTGCTGGAAAAGACCCAGAATTTCTTGAAGATGGAATTGAACTTGTTCGAATGCCGTGGGACATAAAACGGCGAAACCCCAAGAAGAGGATGAAAAAAAGCGGCCGGCCGATACGCGCGAGGATAATTTACATTTGTACACCGGGATAAATTCTAGAAACCGCAGTTCATTCTTCAGACCGTGCCGCGTAATCTTACCTACCGACCGCGATCTGTGAATTCATTCCGGTTGAGACATTCGGGGCTGAATTGTTGCCGCTAGAATTGCACCGAGAATCATGCAATTGGACCTAGCGTTCCACGAGATACAAAAAGCTCTCTTTGTTCAAAATTGCTTGTATAGGACAACAATTTATACGTCCCATCCAGTGAGCCTTTCTTACCCCAACTTAAACAGAAGACGCAACACAATCTGTACAAGTTGTTCGTACCCAATGCGGAGCAAGTTGTCGTGATCAGTGTCGAGCATCCCGAACTCCCCACTCAGCTGCTGGACAATAACGACTGCGCGCAGAAAGGTGTCGAGTGTAACGCCTGTCTTCGAGTTGCGGTGCAATGTTGCGGTTTTGGAGGCTAATTTAGGCCAGGTAATGGTGGTGTGAAGGATCGAATGCCACTTGGCTCACCGAATGTACATTGCGTTTGGTCGAGTAGGGCGGGCGACAGCGTCCATCCAAACTTCGCTAGCAGGACATCAGCCAGTTCCTTACGGTCGATCATTCTCGAGTGGTCCGCGTCAAAGTGGTCGAACACTTTCTTCCAGTCTTCAATGAACTTCCACAATTGTACAAGCCAGCGAACTACGAGATCTAGAGTCAACATAAGACTCGCAATCAAGTCAACCGACGCACCTCGTGGAAATCAATAGACAGGTTGTGCAGCAGCCATCGAGCCAGCTGGTGGTTGACTTGCTGTGCGCAAATGGTGGCTGCTGGCTCGAATGGCTAAAATCATGACACATTTTCTTTGGTTCAATTGACTCGTTTTGGGATCCATTTGAGCATTCACAAGTACATGGTCACCCCACGCCTCCAGCTGGCGGAGGAAAAGCTAATAAATTCTCATTTGAGCAGAAATTACGTTGGGTGACCGTTCAGAGTTGTTGCCGAGGCAGAAAAGCATGGCTATCCTCATTCCTCTGCCTTTCACAGTGATTCGCTACCAGGATGCAGATTTTTACTGAGCCACCAGCCACCGTTTGTGCACACAGAATTAGCCACCAGCTGGCTCTGTGTCTAATTAGAGAGGTTGCGCAACGGCCACACAGCCACGTGGCTGATTTTCTGTGCGCAAACCTGTTTACCGTCATTCAATATGTCATAAAATTGTTTTTCATCTAAATGCAGCATGGGTTCCCCGTTTTTACTTCACTGACACCATTGATCACCGTATTTTGCCTTCTTCGAAATCAGGCATTGAATCGTATCTTTTAAACACTCAGAATCTAAACAGGTTCTGGCTTTTCCCGTGCGCTGTTTGATTATCCATCCCGTCTAATATGGTTCTTTTTTTTCGGCAGCCTTCCCGTTTGACGGACGGGTTCGAGCCTTAAGCCAGAGGAAGTTAACACCCCAAAAGATTTACCTACCTGTGTGGTATAGCGGATGAACCAGACTCCGTTTCCGCTGCATATCGCATCGAAGCCGCAGATAGATGGATCGTAGCGTACCTCGAGAAGTCTAAACCGCTCACATTGAAGTCGAAAAATTATTGACTCCAACTGAGAGCAACAAGTCGATAATGGCGTTGGAAATTGCGATTAGCTCCTGTCATGATATGCATAATCATCATATTGGATGAATTGGCACAAGCAGAGATACACACAGACAACTGTACTTCGAGTTCCTCCAGATTTCGCAAATCACAGACATTCCAAGTCGCAAACTCGCTTTCTCCTTCCACGCTAGGGAAGACTTGCAAAACTATTTGGTATAAAAACTAGTGTTGCCGCGACTCGCGACTCCAGCCCGTCAAGTCGACTTGAGGTCATCGACTTGAGTCGAGCCGAGTCGAGTCACTGGTGTGACTTGGTCCGACTTCAGAGTCTAGGCAAGTCGACTTCTTGACTTGGAGTCGTTCGGGTCGGTAGGGATCCAAAATGGGTTGTAGGCACTTGGGAACAGACCTCCATTGATGCCTAGAATGTAGAAAACCTCAAAAAAATAACCCAGGTCAAATTTCTGGTCTCAGGCTATATAATTTCGAGATATTCCAAAGGGTGTTATCAATCTTGTGCCAGTCCATTGATACTTCAAGGAAATCCCATCTTCCAAAGTTTGTCAAATGGAGCCTCTATACTTCGCAAGAACGACGAATATCGTACCACCCTACCCCTCCAAGGAAACCCAACCTCAATTGATCCTGTCTTTGTTGCCAGGAGCCTCAAAAATACACATGTAAAAAATTCCGACTCCATTGACTTGAGTCGAATTCGAGTGACTCGGATGGACAAAGTCGAGTCGAGTCGAGTCGAACCTTGTTTGAAGTCGACTTTTTGAGTCGCGGCAACACTAATATTAAAAACCCACTCGCGCTATCATGAATATGAAAGTTTGGGCAAAGCATAGTAGGTAAGCTACCGGTTATCAGACAGAAATAGAGACCCTGCACAAAGCCATACGAGCCATTCATTGAATGGCTTTCAATTTCAACCGACGTGACCAGTTCGACCCGAGACGTTGTCGGGTCTAACGAGGCCTCCCTTGGTAACAAGTTCAAGTTCTGCGACTGCCGGGAATTTTTGGCTAGTTCATCAGGAATTGCCATTTTTGCTAGCCATAAGCCATTGGATGGCTTTTACGCAACCTGGTTATTAATGCGCACGTGACTGTGAATGAGAACAGTCCAGAGCTTAAGTTGGCAATCTGCAACCTAATACTCGGATCCTATGGGGCTGTTGTAAATAAATCCACGGACGTCGCCGTTGAACTATATTTCAGGATCAGGGTGCGGTTGCATTGAAGGTCTGGAACCTCGTATGCAATCCTATAGCTCAACTACTCAAAGGGAATGGTGCCAGGGAAATGGAGGATGCAGGGTCCAAATGTGAATCACCCAGTGAGCATATTGAATCCAGCATCCTGAGTGTGCAATGATTCGATCCACAGAGGGGTCAGAGGATGAGCAACTCGCTATATCGGAGTCACTATATCATATGTTGCCACTGTAAAGCAGAGCATCCAAATGTGATACATTGATTTCGTGATCCATATAAAATCCTTTAACATTTTCCTTTTAGTTTATGGTCTGGATAGGGTTTTCCATTTGTCCCTAAATTGGCTTAACTTACAAAGGAATTATACTGATTTCTATGCATAATTCGCAGATGCAGGTAAATAGGGGACATCCAAGGAGTGAGTCACAAACAAAGAAGGTGAGCAAGTGGGAGCCAGCGCGCTTGATTCTTCTAAGGTTGGGCAGGTTGAATTTTGAAAAATGAAGCCTAAAATGCGGCATTGTTCGGCATTAGCCCATAGATAAAATGTGGGAGGTGTATAACCAAGGGGCTTTCAGTCAAGTGCCATCAAAGATCAACCCTCTGCAGTATGTTAATGTTTGTCACCGCCAAAGTTGATACCACTGCGACGAACAGAATCTATGGATGCAGGATAATATCTAAACAACACGAGTATTTAGGTGTCCTGAGGAGGTGATAAAACTCCATTGAGTGGCTCTATCACGCCCACATCCCCCTACCCTCCCATGGCCCCAAGAGTGATTACACATGTAAATGTATTATTCTGGATTAATTTACTTCCCAAAGACATGCTTCAGACACCAAAAGAGCAACAAAGAAACGTATACACATGAAGAATTGTGTGCAGAATAGTGCGCGAGTGCTTACACGTACCCTGCCAGTGGGATCAATGACGGTGACAAACACCAACATACTGCAGAGGGTTGATCTTTGATGGCGCTTGACTGAAGGCCCCTTGTGTATAACAAACATTGTAGAGGGGAAGCAGGGTTACACATCCATACCAATATCTTGAGGTGATTTCGAGATTGCATGGAGGAATGAATTTTTGCAACAGGCTCCCATCAGATCAAGCCAATACTGCTAGTTTTGTCAATCCCGGGCTTTGGGGGAGATCGCTAAATGGCTCTACACGGTGCGTCCCATTCCATTACACGCGATTCTTTCCGTCCCTTTCCCACCCTACGGAGCTCCTTTCTACGACTCATTCGCAATTGCTTCCTTTCATTTCGTCCCGCCACTCTTGGCTTTTGTGTTTTTCGTTTCCTCTTCGAGCAAGCCTTGTCGCAACCGGGCCTTGTTGCCATCGGTGTGCCTTGGGCTTTTATTCTGCCCTCATTTCTCCCTTTCGCATATCATTTTCTTTCTACCGTGCACCTATCTCGGTCTGCATTGTCGCGTTTCTATGGCAATAATGCTGACATTTGAAATAACAGCCCGCTTGCCCAACTCTTCTGAAAATGCACAAACGGGTTCGCAACCAAGAGACTTGAGAGTGTTGTTCCTTGAAGGCGCATCGTGTTCCTCCATCATTGCGTCGCCCCGTTCACTTACTCTCCCTCTCCAATATATACCTTTCATTCGCAATCTCGGATCTCCCACCCGCGGCCAACCCCTTGATTCTCGTCTTTTGTTTCTTTTGTTTCCCATCCCCGACTGCGTGCATTCAGCAATTTTCGCGAGAGCTGCTGGGAAGAAATTGCAGCCACGGAGCGCTGAGTCGAGGGTTGAATGCGGCGTGCCTGCTCCCACCCCTTTCGAAGATATCCCTCCTTCCATATATTCACGTCCTCGCTGCCTCTCTGCACCTCTTGAAGTTTTTTTTTCCCGCTCTCTCCACCCCCACCCCCCACCCCCCATTTTTTTTTAGCGCGAATCTCCTGCGCGATGCGTATCGCGTCCACTTCCCTTTCGTTCGTTCTGCTTTGATCTCCTTCAATTTCTTCCCGTTACGTCTTCGTGTTTCGCGCGCGCGGCCGCCGACGCGAAACAGACGAGTGCTCAGGCGAGATCACATACCAGGTGCAAGTTGCACCAGGAGATAGAGCGAGGGCGTCGAGAAAGAGAAACAGAAGATGGTACGTGGAGGGAGGAGTTGGAGTCCGAGGAGATGAACAGAGAACACCGTACACTACTCCAAGTCAATGCATTGCATAGGCGGCATCGTGAATCGTGATGACGTTGTTTGGACTGCAGATTGGATAGCCAGAAAACGAACAAGCGAAGGAGAACAGTTTAAGATTACAGAGGATGGGATAGGACATGCATATGCCGGTAGATGAAACGAGAGAGCTGGGAATAAAATGAAGGTGAAATATATTTGGGCCATGGATAGCAACGATAAAATGCGCCAAGAGGGAGAGGAGATTCGGGGATGCAGATAGCTTCCGGTACGCAGGACGGAGAGAGAATGAGCAAAGAGGGAAGAGAAGCAGGGAGCAAAGACAGAGGCAGCAAGTCCTATTGCCCGGCACTCCCATACCCGCCGCAGTTTCGAATGCTGAGAGTAAGACTCCGCAGCGAAGGCGAGCGCCCCACGACGGGCGTGCGCTCGCCGGTCGGGAGGGAGATGCCACGCCGGCGCTCGACGATCCTGACCAAACATTAGCTCAAGGCCACGCAAAATATGGGATACGTGAGAAGAGGAACTGCACGAGCTGAGAGGAAAGAGAAGCAAGGAGCAATGCCAGGACTCAAAATCCCATTGCTTTCGTCATCAACTGCAAAACCTTCTTCGCGTTCCGCTGCTCGTTCGGGTCTTCGGAGGACGTCGCCAGCGCGCGCAGATGCAGCACGTCCAGGCCCATCAGCCCGAGCGTCAACCTGAGACAGCGCCTGTGAGCTTGACGCCGGCGGTTCATGCACTGACGCACCCAGCGAACACACCACCGAGTAATACCAGACCAGCGCTGACGGCGATCTTCTCCCAGAACTCGGGCGACTACAGCTCAGGGTGCGTGTGCGTCTTTTTCAAGTTGTCGGCGGTCTGGATGCCTATTTGGGTGGTGAGGTTGGTGAAGAGGGGGGAGGCGAAGGCATATCGGGCGAGGAGGAGGAAAGAATATACATGTCGCATTGTAAGGAGTGTAGTAGGATTGGGCGGAACGCGGGAGGTTTGAGTAGGATCGGTGACGGAAAGTGAAGAAGATATTTATCTGCACGTAGGGTACAGCCATGGCCAAATCCGCGCCCCTGTGATAGCCGGCGTCAGTTAAATAAGAACTGGTTCAAGTTCTGGAATTGGAAGTCGATTCCTCCAATGCGCACGTATGAAGTGAGTCCGGCATTTGTTTGCCAAGGGCGGGCTTTGGGGCGGGCTCGGGCGGCGCGGCATAGCTAGAAAATTCTTATCTCCATGATATTCATCCCGCAAACCTTCGCTGACTGTTACGAAACCCGAGTCCGTGGTTAGCTCAAACCTGTACACGGCACCCTGGTCCCAGTGACATTTCAGCAAATCACCTTCGGAGTTGAATAAACTCCGTGCCGGTCGGAGTTCGGGTTTAGCACATTCAAGTTACACCTCTGCTCTTCGGAGCTGAGCCGAAATCGCGAGCCGCTGGCACAAGTAGCGTACGAGCCGACAAATATGCCGACTCTGTGTATAAATATCAATTTCGAACCAGCCAAACTCCGGATTCCGCACTCGTAAATGAACGGAATAAGGTTCCCGGCCAAGCAAATAATCCGATTCTGCCATTGGGTAGTCAGGCTGGGTTCCTGGGCCAAGCGTTCAAAGCGATTTATGCTACTCCTACGTCAGCTATTCAGATTTCTCGTACTTCCAATAATTACTTGGGTCCTTGGCGCCCACTCGGCATGACTCGGCAGAGGGACAGCGCGCTTGGACGAAGGCGAAATGCTCTTATCATGGATTCATACTGATTCATCAGTTTGGTTGATGAGTGCGCTTGGAAGTCGGGGTCCGTAATCTGGTCCAATTTATATTGGGCATTTTCTTAAAGGCGACCTTGTAACGCTGAAGCACGTTGACTCGATGGCGGGTCGTGCAGGAAAGTTGTTGTCTTTTTCTTGCCACTTTGCTCACACTGGCGGGAATTTTCGGGTGAATGTGAGAGGAGAGTTTTATAATAACTGTCAAAGATCCGTGGCGGTAGGCGCGCCGGGTTTCTGTCGCCGGATACAGAGTGGATGTGGAAGCCTCGTTCGATTCGGGGGTGGGTCATGATCACTGGCTGGACGCCAACTTTTTTTTTCTCTCTTCACAACGCGGAGCCATACACAGGTCTCCCAGGTGTAGTCCCGGACCCGAACGTGGGTTATGATCCGTATAGGAAGCCGAAGCGAGAAGCCGAGCTCCGGACCTCACCGCCGATCGCGGCGAGCAAAAACCTGGACGATCCATCACAGCTTGGCGGTTCCGGATCAGAGCGGCTAGGGTAGGGGACACAGTCCATCCTGCCCAACCCAGTAGAAAATCCGGTTGATGGACCGCTTTTTATGGACACGTTTGCAAACAAGCATAGTTAACAAGACTCTGAGATTCCATTGCCTCCGAATTCGCATCATGGCAGTCTCCACTTCCGCGAGCTGAAGCTCAGCCACACCGTCGCTCCCATACCCCCCGCCTCGATCAAAGATCAAAGAAGCATCTGTGCCGAATCGCAGATCAATTGGACTGCCAATAGGTACCGTAAAACTAACCTGAAGCCAGTGACTTTGTTGTCGTTGCCCGAACTCGCTAAATCGCTGATCCCTCCAAATATAGAGAACAACGTCGAACTGCATGCGACTCTGGTTTTTTTAAAAAGGACGACATTCTTTGGTTAGAAAGGCTACTCGTAGTGAATCTGGCGTCTTACATGTGATAGAAGCAATCTTGCCCGTTCCCCGCATGTGCCGGGAGGATGCTCGATATATTACCAACCAGAAGTGGGTCGGTAACGACGATACATCCATTTTGTGGGGTAGTAACTGTTGCACAGTAGCCTGTAAAACCAGGCTCTGTACACGCTAGCCTAGCCAGGCAAACCCGTTAGGGGCGACCGACATTGTTCATGTGGCAGATCAAACTTACACCTGTCCTGGCAATCCCGTTTGCCGTTTTTCAGTCTGAGTGCGTATGTGAGATACATATTGCGAAGCCAGACAATGGTGAACACCTACCAGGTCTATCGCCGAGCCATGTACTTGCATGAGGGCGGTCATGATCGCAAGAGACGTGGTTACGGAGAGGCGTATCCCGAACATCGTCAAAAGAGACCGGGCACAGTATATGTTATTGAGACTTCGCCAGCCCACTCCTTATACCAAGACATCTGCTTCTAAATGGTCGGTTCCAGGTTGGCCGCGGCAAGTCAGGTCAAGCAGCGCGGAGAGAGCCGACGACCAACCTCGGGTAGGCCCCCGGTCACTACCTGTTAACTCTGTCCGCGAGAGAGTAAATCAAGGTCCCAAAATGACCCTCATCCTTGTCCTAGATATAGAGTAAATCGGCCTCCAACGGGCGGCGCTCAGTCCGCCGTAAAGTAAATCGCGCGGAGCGCGAGGATTCTTTGACACAAGTAGGCCATGGGCCGCCGAAATTCATCACAAGTCGTAATTTTGGGCATGCTTTGAGGGAGTAGAAGGTGTCGGGAAGCGCCTGGAGCGGGCCAGGAGCCAAAAATCACGCCCAAGAGCGAAAAAACGCCCTTGTTTTGAATGAACTTCATCCTAAATTTTGTAAAGTAAATCAGCGTAAAAATTAGGCAAAAGGCGGACAGAGTTCCAAGGTAGTGACCGGGGGCGTCGTCAGGTACAGACTTGTCAGGATTTTGAAGGGAAGGTACGAGGACGAGGGCAATCAATCTTTGCTGCCCAAGAGTCGGCCCTGGTTTCCATCATGGATGTACTTCTATCTGGACGGATTCACATCTACACCAGCATTGACAATCTGTTGCACCCACAACTTCCGCAAGTCGTGATCCCTTGTTATGGGAAAACATGGGTAGTTGTGTTTCCCAATGTAAATACTCAACGATTTTGAGGACACAGGAATCTGATTGTGTCGATTCTCGGTTGCTTCGTGTCCAAGACTCTGAACTATTGCCAAGAACATGTCGTGGCCATCGGCGGTATTAGACAGGAGCGCTGCCAACTAAAGTCATTCCGTGATGCTTCGATTCGACAAAATCTATCAGAATGCCCTTGCCTGGGCGTAGTAAAACCGCCATCATCCCGCTCGAATCAACGTTGATGGACAGGGACTTCTTCAAACTCTCCTCCTAGCTATCTAATCCCAGAATGTGGTGCCACATTCTGGGATTAGATGGCTAGGGAGGGTCTTCCCATCGACGATGACATTCTGCTTCCGCAAGGTGCGGTAATGGATGGCGTCAAAACGTCGGCAATAGTGTCTGATTCATGCTCGTACTCGTGGCGGTATAACAGCCGTTTGACCATCTCGGGGTTTTGGAAGTAGCCTTGGAGGCGCGGGATGGTGGGCAAGTAACAGAATAGGCGTCGTGGCTTGCCGAGCACGGGTGTGAAACGGGGTGCGTCACAAAATCGACAGGTGTCCCGGCCGGCATCATCGCGCGTGAAAGCCATAGTACATGAGTTTACGCAACAGTCGATCCATACAGGCTCGACGCGGGAGAGAATGGCGACACGGTGAATGACCACATAATGGGAACTAATGTCGAGCTTGTGGTTGAACGCATAACGTATCTGCTCAAAGACCTCGCGGGACATATTGGAGATCAATTTGAGACGAAAGGCCCGTATGTTGTCACGGTCTTGTTTGGTTAACGTCTCGTTCCCTGAACAAGATTGAGCCATGGGAGCGCAAAGTGCAAAATAGAGACACGGATTGCCCAGGTGCGACCATCTCTTCGAGCTGTCTAACCACTCTTCGTGCGTTATTGGCTTATCTGCATCGAGCTCCTCATCAAACTTCTGCCAGTCATCAAACTCAAACTCCTCCTCCTCCTCCGGACCTAGACAATTGAAATATCCAGGGTGTCCCGCAGGATGCTCGATGTCTGAGTCAGAGGCATCATCATCAACGTCCATCGGAAGGTTCTCGTAGTCTGATGCAGTAGCCCACTCGTCAGCGTGAGAGGGAAGATCGGGCTGTGGGATGTCCGAGGCTTGTTGGGAGGATGTAGATGCAGAGTCCGATGTATCATCGCTGTCGTCGGATGAAGCAGATTCAGATTCAGACTCAGACTCGGAGGGTAAAATGAGCTCGGGGAAAGGTGCTTCTCGGTAATGGCGACGTCGGGTGCGGCCATAACGCCATTCGTAGCAGTAGGGCTGGCATCGACACCTTTTCTTTTTCTCAGTTCTGTCGGGGCCGGTCATGGAGCTTCAAATGAGATTTTTGGACCAGTGAGAGAGAAGCAGAAGTCCTTCTGAGTGTTAAGAGAGTTGAATTAAGGACGGTGAGTCCAGACAACGTTGGATTTACACGACGCGTCGGCTCGGAAGGGAAAACGGTGGTCGCGTCAGATGATCGACACGCTTCCTACCCAAGCAGGCACAAAGCAACGTGAGATATCACGTTCAGGTAAGTTAATACAGTCTTGGGAGAGCTATGGAGGCAAAATAAATAAATTGGTAGCGGAACAGTTAGATTGACTGCCCTCAGGCCAATTGCTTTGTATGCAGTCGGACTGAGGGTGTCAAATGGCAGTCATTTCCAAGGCAGTCAGATCAAATGCCGAAAAAACCGATCAAATGCCTAGGGATTTGATCCGACTGCCAACTCTATTTACAGTGCGATCGACGGATATCATTGGCCGCCGTTTGGAATTTCCGATCGCTGCTTTCTCTTTCCCCTCGACTTGGCTTAAGCGTTACAATTCTGCGTCGAGCGTGAATGCTCCAAGCAATTTGCGTTTCGCTTGTTCACAGGACTCGAGTGCAAGAAGCCTCTGCGGCAAAACATGACGCTTCATAGCTCGGTGCGCGTTGTTATATTACATTATCTTCTGATAGCCTTTCTCATTTATTCCACTAGATATTGGAACCATTCTCTAAGGCAGAACAACGCCACCACCGAGAACAACAAAGACTCAGACGCGTCCGCTGAGCCAGCACCGGCAGCGCCGACTCCTCCCCTTCTACGATTACAGTTATCCTAACAAACTCCCGCCGACGCCGTCGCACCACCACCCCGCCGACGACCGTGCCAGCCCCTCCAACGGCGCTAAGGGCGGGCACCCGGGCTACGGCGAGCACCACGGGTACGCCCCGCAGCTGTTCCCTATTGCGCATGGCGGATACGTTCCTTATCCCCTCCCGGATACGATTCTGAGTGCGAGCGGGGCGCAGATGGGCGTGCCGCTGCCGGGCGCGGTGAGCCCCGTGGCGGGCGAAGGTGTGATTCAGGTGGTGCATACCGATGATACGGCGACGAAGTTGAGCGATCGGGTCAAGGGAAGATTTTTGAATTGTTGCCCGACGGTTGAGTCCGGGGAAAGTTGTGAGTGCTTTTTTGCTTTTCGTCTTCACTTCTACCCTCGTTTACTGAGCTGAATTCTTTCTCCCAGCTGTGCAACAAGTACGGACTCTTCGAGCACATGCACTCGCGTCCCCGCCCGGAGCAGTTGCCCCACAAGCGCGGCCTCCTCGCGTCCTCGACTCTTCGCTCGCCCTCGCCCCCACACGCTCAGGTGAGCATCTTTCTCTTCGTCTCCTTTTGTTTCCTATTTATCTTGGGCTCGGTTCTGTGGGCAACCTGGTGGCTGTACACTTTTGGGATTCCAATCCAGGATCCCAAAAGTGTACAGCCACCAGGCTGCCCACAGAACCGAGCCTAAGATAAATAGGAGGTTTAGGCACTGGGGAAAAATCTCACTGGTTTTCTCTCATACCTGTTAAGCAATCCTTTGCTTCTGCTCCCTTCACCTTACCTCACCTACTCGATTACCTTCGTCTGCAATTCGACAAGGCCGATGGCAACACTCAGATCTGCTATTTATGCTCACTTGCTCTGCACTGGCAAGTGAAAAGTCATTGAGTCAGTAAAATAACCTCACAGATACATCTCAGAAAAATTCCTTCCCAGATTATATCACACCACGGAGCAGTCACCTTTTGCAACTAAACATCATTCTACAGATCGCCACCGGGATAGACTATAATATTAAATGATATTTTTAAGATTACAATGCATTGGTCTTTCTTTCAATCCGGGTATAACAGTTCGAAGAAAGGGCGGTTGACGTCCTCACCTCAAACTACGTGAATAAGTTGGGTGTTTATAGTAAACACCTGTGAAGTGGTCAGCGGAAAGGTGGTAGTGAGACTCATTCCACAGACCTTATCTTTCCCTTGGCTCCATGACATCAATCCCTAAATTATCACTGCTCTCCCAACGGGCAGGCCACAGCTACTATCAATAGGATTTCCGATAGTCTGGGTTCCTATGCTGCAGTCCGGTCCAATATGCACCGAAATGTCTTTACCTACACTCCATGTGTTGATTGCCTAGCATTCCCTTGTTAGCGGTACCTTGTGGGATCAACCTTACTCACCACCTCTGCCCAGCTCTTGTTCACATCCTGTTCTATTTGTTTCCTCTGCTCCGAAAAATGCTTTTGAAAGCAATCTTTGCTCCAGCCCAGCGCTGACCAGTCTGGAAGTTTTACAGTCAATATTGCGCAGAGATGGTTGGTGTCTCCGCCGGAAACCAATGAACAAATTTCTCCAAACATGGTTGCATAAAAGCACCTCCCATGTGCGATGTCAATTTGCCGTTGGTCTCTGGTGGGGGTCAGGTGTATAGAGCATACATTGCCCCATTATCTCCTCATGTTCATACAGCGCATCTCCTCTGGCATAGAGCATGTCTATTAACTGGTAGGGTCGCAGCTTATCCAGCCCATAAAAGTCGTGGATGCTGTTGCAGAGATTACTGGGATGTTGTTGTTGACCACAGCCAGGCCCTATAGCAGCTGCTCGAGCGCAGCAGACAGAGTATGTGTCTCTTTCGCTCTTTGTGTGCGAAAAAGGGATCCTGGCTGAGGTGGGGATTTGCGTCCAAGTGAGTGTTATGCCTGTTCTGATAAAAGCTGGTAAGGCCGGCAAGCGGCAGGGCCCGCTACCCGGAGAAGTCGGACCAATTAATTCACACAAACACTTCCACGGCAAAGATTAAATTTGTCATATATTACTGTATCAATGAGTGAAATGTAGACCAAGCATAAGTGTAAGAAAAGAATGACGATTATAACTAGAGCGAAAGAGCGACTTGACAGATACTTTTAGGCAGAGCGCGGCGTTTTAATAGGGAAAGCGTCGTCGAAGGCGTCGTCCACGGCCGCGTCGCGCTGCCGAATCCTGCTGGCAGAAGGTGTCGAAGGCGCGCTTCCAGGAAGGATCGGGATCTCCGGGTCCCAAGCAAGGCCAGTGCCAGGGTCCAAGATCATGAGTTTCTGGACGTTGACATGGTAAATCTGAACGCAATAAGAAACAATAGAGAGTTTGCGGTGGAGCCACCTGGTGCCACCAGATGGCTCATCTGGCATGCGGTGCCGGGTGGCTACGTCATTTGGTGGCTGATCAGGTGGCACGGGGAGAACTTTTGTTGACCTTCCACACATACTATGCCTATTCAGATGCATGCCCGTACACGCGTGCGCACCGGTGGAGTGCCGGAAACTAGTACTTCAACCCTTCTTTGCTGCCAAACTCCGAGAGCAACCCCGATATTGAGTCAGACAGCAAGTGTAGACTCGAGCATGGCCTTCTGCATAGGTAGAGAAAGCATTAGTATTCAGTAAGGTAATAGGCACTCGATACACACCATAATGAGCAGGCAACCGAACAGCCACCAAATGACGTAGCCACCCAGCACCGCATGCCGGATGAGCCATCTGGTGGCACCGGGTGGCTCCACCGCAAACTCTCTAATAACTCGGAAACAAATTTTTCAAGACTCACCTTCCCTGCATTCCGCGGCCCCGTCGGCAGAGCCTGTGATGTCGGTCGATCTCTGCCGACATGTGCCGAAGTGACGTCGGCAGACTTTGCCGACCATGGTCGGCCGAGGTCGACCGACGTCAACCCAGGCAAACAGACCTTGCCGACGTGGGGCCGGAATGCAGTGCTTCGAGTCGAGGAACTTGGGATTTCTGTCCTTGAACGTGTAGAACGACAAGGAAACCTTAGCCAAACCCAAAGTCCCCTCCCTAAGTTTTTTGTAATACTCGTGAGGTGCAATGAGGTTCCCATCTTCGTCCTTACAATCGCGTTGCGGCATCATGGCCTTCACATGATTGAAGTGCCCTTGTGGTCGGACATCAAGTTCGGCGGGTAAGCATCGTCAAAAGTTGCGCGCCAGAATAGCTAAACCAATCATTAGCGACGCGCGTGTACCATCTCTACATATAACTCACCAGCAGCCGTTTGATCCACATTGGCCATCTCCACATCCACCTCCGCCCTCACACAGCGAGGCGGGCTGAGGGAACGATTGCCGAAGGGTTTCTAAGTAACACACGAACTTGGCGACCAGAAAGTGGAAGGAGCCAACAAACACTGCGTTCAGACCCCCCCATAGGCACAGGTCTGCCAGATCCTGATAGGCAGATGTGTAGGCAGACCAGTGTGCCGACCCTTGCCCATCCATCTGCCCATCCCTGCCGAGGTTGGTCCAGGTATTCCCACTGGATTAGGCACACATAGACTCACGTGGGCCAATGAGCCTAGCTAAGCCTAGTTAGCCAAATTCAAAATCTGACATGGTTTGTACCCATCCAGCCATTCCAACCAACACCAACCTAGACCCAGGTTGGCCAAGATAGACACACCACTGTCGGCAAAGATCTACCAAGGTGGGCAGGCTTTGCCTCGGTAGGGATGCTAGACCAACGTCGGCCAACACCTATTAGGGTAGACCAATGTCGGCTTGGGTGGGCAGTCCGTAGGCGGAGATCGGTGAAGGTGGGCACATCTGTGCCTATGGGGGGGTCTGAATGCAGTGAAATGAACGAACCTCGTACAAGGGCAGCAAGCGCAAAGAAATGAGGTCTGCGGGTTGTGTCTTGTCGCTGTCCTCACGGCCTGTGCTCCCGTTCACTTTGAATTTATGGCAGAGGACATAAGCCACAGCCAACTTATTGCTGGGTACACATTCACCTGGTCCGCTTTATCCTCCTCAGCCTGTTCGATGTCGCGCACCCCGTCCAAGGCAATCAAGACAGAAGCTATGAACACAATTATTTGCGGTAGGTCTCAACAGAATCAACGGGTTCATGTTGAATATTCAATGTGTTTAGAATCTGTCGCATAGCATTTGGAGAAGTCTTGCTTCCATATCGCAGTGAGAATGTGAACTTGGTCAAAACTGTCTTCTTCCCATTCATTACAGACGTCTGCGCAATCTGGGAGTGATAAATCCAATGGAACAGAAATTGGTGGATGCGAGTGCGAAAATTGCGCGCAATGACCCGAGAGAATAGGGGTCGTAATCAGCTTTCGGATAGCTTCGACTCCAGAACTTTGATGGCACCTCAATGCGGTGCAATGCAGCGACCCATAGCAGTACTGGCCGGAGGTGAGTCTTAAAAGAGTTGAAAAAGTCGGCAACAGAAGTGGAAGAGCGACTCTCCACGGATGTAGACTGACACGATTGAAGGTGCTTGCGCAGTGAAGCTCTCACTTTGAAGCGGAGGTTGCGCGATCCGGAGGGTATGATGTCGAGCGCAGCCGCAACATGACACAAATGTTCAGTAGATGTTCAGTAATGATTTTCTTGTCCTCAGCAGTAAGAATAGTATCTAAAACAGCGGCAGTCATAGAAGAGGCCGACTCAAACTCTTCGGCGATAGCGGCACACGTTGAACGATCAATTCTGGGATTGGGGTGAACATTCGACTTGTGCTGGACACAAGCACCCCAAACAAGATGATGAATCAACGCCCGTCGACACTGTAGGAGATTCATATCACTATGGGGAATAGTGTGCAAGGCAAGAGCAATTTTTATAGTTGGTAAATCCGAATGGAATACAGAAATACGCGAATGTGTGCGGTAATGGGCAGTAAAGATATCCCCAAGGATATTGCGCGAAGATGCAGGCAAATGGCCGTGAATAGCATTGGATGTGGAAGCACACGCGGGAGCGGAAGGGTCCTGGAATACACAGGAGAATGGGCCTGAGCAAAGGTAAGAGGCGGGAAGACGCATATGCCGAACGGACTTACCACCAGGTGGGACTTGACCATCAACATCCATCTCGGAATCGTCAGAGATGCGGGTAGTAGTGGAAGCTAGTGATATAGCCTCAGGGACCGAAGAAAGGGAAATATTGCACGCACCAGGCGGATGTATATGCACATATCCGGAGTCCAGAATAAACCGAGTATTGGGGAACGCATTGCTGCAGTGCAACTTCCAGTCACGGCCAAGAACGAGATCACAGGGTAGAGAAGCTTTTATTGCAAGTTGGAGAGCAAAAGGAGCCGTAGCCACAAGGTAGGGACAAAAGACCACATGCAGGGGAGTTGGTGGCGGGGACACCAGAAGATAGCACCCAGTCCAAAGATATCCCAGAGCAATGTCGAAGGATGTCGAGAGAGGAATGTTGTGGATAGGAAACAGCGAGCAACATGATGGAGGGAGAAGGAGAGAGCTTTCGGAAGAAAGGCCAAGGGCCCAAGGCTCAAGAAAACGCCACGTCGACGAGCGGAGATAACGGAGAGCTTACCTAGAGTGAATTACGAACAACCTGCAAGTTTGGCGGGGGAGAAAGAGCTTATGCAAAAACTGCCGACGAAAAACGAAGTTTGCTGCAAGACGTGAAAATTAGGCCCTCCCAAAATCCTTACCTAAAGGTAGCGGGAATGGTTGGGGTTCGTGCGACATCGGGTAATTTCGAACACAACATTTTGGGGGATTACGCAAATTCGGCCTATATATCTATGGCGGGATTCAGACAGCGATAGTTAGCAAGATGGATGAACATTAACCTAAATATGGTCGCCATTTTCGCGGTTAAATATTTGGAAAGCATCGTACCTACCGAGTTAGGAACAGATCCGAGTCTCTGCCTCGACAATCGAATGCAAACAGAAGAATGAAGAATAAGACCTGCCGGGATTGAAAACATACCAGCGGAGGGTAGGAGGGGTCCTCCAGTCAAATGAGGTGAAAGGGCAGATTCGATGGAGGATTCAAAGTTGGTAGGTGAGTTTCAAGAGCTTAGAGACCGAGGGCGAGTAACCGCCCGAGGATTCCGAGCGAACAGCAGCTTGTGACTAGGAGAAACCATTAGGAAGGCAATCTGTTGCGAGCGAATGTTTTGTGCCAGTGCAGGGAGAAGAGCCTGTGGCAGCGTCATGTAACGCCTATTCGCCTTTAAATATTACTCTGAGTCATACGTCAAGTTGAGTTCACATTAATGTGACTCAATGCTGCACGGAAAAAGCATGTCACTTGCGAGACGGATAGTCTCTGTCCTGCTTTCGGAGATACTATCCTGGCTGCCAAAGTGGAGCCAGCGGAGACGAGGGAAAGCAATAGGGAGGCGAGGGAGAAATTCATGCTGTGAATGAGGTTATCGTACCATGCACGAAGGGAATTATGACTGGAAAAAAGGATAGCATATTAGACGAATTAAGACAGAGAAGGCGTCATTCGCGACTGAATGTGTTCCCTGCTGGAAATTATAGAAGGCATTAGGTTGGGTTCTCATCGAACTGATTAGGGGAACAGTTTGGACCGAGTTCAACAAGTTCGCAAGACTGTCAACATTTCAAGTACATAAATCACAGCGTTCTCGACGAGTGTAAGTAACGATAAGAGGTCCATTCAATCCAATCCATGATTTCAAACAAAAGTAATTGGTACCGTCAACATGTCGATGGCTCGATTGCCCTAAGAGAGGGGTGAGCTAGAGTATAAATTCACAGCAACTTGAACAACTTACTCCATAAGCATTGTACACCTCGATCACATACACCGTGTGGTTCCCCGTCGGGTCGCCGTTGTAGAGTGTGTTAGGGTCAACCATGACGGAGTAAATCGCGCTGCCGTACTGCGGGTCGGAGCTGGTTGGGGCTAGGTCAAGCACCGGGGCAGATCCAGGAAATCCAACGCCGAGGGCGACCACGACGCTGATCGTGACGCTGTATGAATGATGCCGTTCAATAAAAAATGAAAATGAAACCTAGAACGGGGAGCACGGAATTCGAACCTTGACTCCTTAAAGTAGCGCTGAGACGCGTAGGTGAGGTTGAAGAACTGCGAGCCGCGTCAGGGTGCTGAACTCCATTAATATTATTATGATCATGCATACCTCGTTCGCGGGGAGCACCTGACCTGGGATGGGCGAGATGATCGTCTGGCCGAGGGCAGAGGTAACAGCAACAGCCAAAAAAACGGCGTGGGGGACAGTGAGGAATTTCATGATGAGGAGATTGGTGTGTGAAACGTGAAAGAAGTGAGGATTCGTCATCGCAAAACCATCCTTATTTATACGGACTAGCGATGTGGCCCGAAGCTCTCAAGCCAGACGACGTCGGGCCTGGCTTGGCCTAAGGCTCAGGCTTGAGAAATCCTAGGCTACTCCCGGCCCGCCAGCCCGGGCCTGGGTAGAGTATTTTTGCAATCCTTTGGGCTATAATGGTCAATGCATTGAACTATCTTTCAAGTCAGGAAAGTCCTCGTCGTCGAACTCTGCTTTATCGCCCTTAAAGGGCACATGAAAAAATGGATAAATCACTCAGGCTGGGCAAAACACATTTGGGTAATTAGTGTAATTACTGCCAATTCCTTCGAGTTGCGCCAAAAATTGAATACCCTCACAGGCCCTGTCAGGCCCAAGCTGGGCCAGGCCAAGCCATGCCTGCCGGCTTGAGCTGGGGCATGGAGAATCACTGCATTCAACCGGGTCCTAAACCAAGGCCGTTGAGCCCCGCGACGGCCACCGAGGCAGGCCTAGGCGGGCATAGCCACACCTGTCTAGGCCCTAGCAACGCCTAGACATCTGCAGCAGGAAAAACCTCCTTTGGAAAATTACCTCCAATTTGGGGCAATTTCCTTTCCGGCTTTCCAAACGAGGCCAATTGGAGGAAATCGAGGGAAATATCCTCCATTTCCTCGGTTGCTTTAATATCCTTGTCATTGCAGAAATTTCTGTGTACGTCAATATTGAAAATTTCACCTGCCCGTAACATCTTTCAGTGCCTTTGCTTTTCGTCATTTGGAAACAACCTCTGTATCATCTGTTGAAAATGCAGCCTAAAGTAGAAGGAGAAAGACACCACAGAAGTCGGAGAACCAAAGTCACTGAGGCTTTTTATTACACTTGTAATCCCACCAAAATCCCACCAGTGGCTGAGTCACGCTCTTCCTTGCCCGCGACCTTGCAAGTCGTCCCAGCGACTGGCAGCCTCCGAGATAGCATCTGCCGCGCTGAGCAATAAAAAAGTTATGGCTAAATGTATTGATCTGTGTATTTCAGGAGACCGAACTCCGGCACTGTACGTGCTTGTTCGAAGGAGGGCGCCACCGCACTGCAGAATAACTGCAGTCTGCCGGCGATTGGAGATGGTGTTGAATTTGTTGAACTTGAAGTCCCTTGCCGAGCTAACCGCCAACTCCGTCGGATCAAACCATGAAACCATCACGTGTGCGCAGATCAAGGTGGTTTGTCTTCCTGCTCATCACACACACACACTGCTTGCTACCTTTCTGATTTCAACCATACCCAAGTGTAGGAATGACTGCACCAATTGTGTAATAATCAAGCTTCTTTGAGCTCATGGGTGTTGAGACAACTGACTCCACATGCTCGCGCAGTTACCGACGTTGATGCACTACCTCGGGTCCTCTCAATGTACCTTCTTCATTCCCATTGTCACCGTAACTTTGCTAACTCCGACCCGGACTATTTTATCTCCGGGTCTACTCGCTATTCTTGTCCTACCGATATCTTGGATTTAACCCTCCGGAACGGTACTATCTGAGACCCCCTACCTGGCCACCCTGCCTAGTTGGCCATCGGGAGTCTAGCATGCCGACACTTTTTTGTTCGCTCCCAGGGATAATGGGGGATGGGAGTACGATCTATAACGAAGGTCTGAACCGAATTTGGAGCCGGAGTGATGAGTTGATCGAAAGTTACGACATCTCGGATCAAGACCCGCAACGTGTGAACATCAATTTCTTACGCGACGTGGCTTGGCTTTCTCGTCTCGGCTGGCTCTCCGCCAATTCTTGGCCATTCCGGAACTTCGTGGGCTTGTTCTGCTCCCCGGATTCGGGGGATTCACCTGTCACCATACCCGCCACTGAGGAGTCAAAATCCTCCCCGCTATGCTACCATGAACGCGCCGCTGCTTTTTCGAGTCGCTCCCCCTAGCCGACGTTGTATCAGACGACACTGTAGGCCTGTTATTCTGGAATTGCCCACGAGGCTTTTTGGGGTGCAATGGCTAAATGCCGGAGGTATGTTGGAATTTTATCTGCCCAACTCCCTTCTCATTGTAGTGCTTTACTGCCACCGACCCAATTTTGGTGTTGCCAACACCAGGAATTTTTTGGGGAGCTGTGAAGACATTGCTACGGAGTAAGGTATCTAAATACGTCGTAGACCTTCCTTTTAAGCTATTTGAGGCTTAATTTGGGTCACAATATGGATCCGTCTTCCAGTAGACGTGCCATTGCTCCAGGGACCTTGTTTCGGGACTTTCCCCCATCTGAGAAGCAGTCATTTACACACCTCATATGGGTTGCACGTTGAGTATTATATGTTCAAATGGTCACTATATACCCTAGATACCATTTCCGATGGATCCGGGCGTCGTATTCAAGCCTTGCGACTTGATTTGGCTGGGTGGCCAACTAGCCTGTTATTTGGCCATTTCGGACTGCCGGCCGAAATAAATTCACTGTAACTGCAAATCTTCAGATATTTGGGTGGGAGTAGTCGTGAACCCTTCGTAGGATCCTTGCCCTCATTCTGACACAGTTGGGCGCACGTAGGGTCAGCGGACAGAGTGAGATTCAGGGATGAAAGCTTAGGTGGCCAAGTAAGGGGTCTCATATAGTACCACTTTAATCAGCCCGTCCAATGGCCGAGAAATAATCTAGACTCTTTTTGTGCAATCTCGTTTGATCCAGTTGAAAAGATTCTTCCCTTCATGCCTTCTTCCCCGAAAAATGTGATTGGAGTATCTACATGTACCTATGGTCCCCCCCGTCACCCACAGGAATTTCTAGGCTTCTACCCCTTTATTCATCAAGATACAGTCCCCTCTTGGCTGACAGGGTGAAAATCATGTTTTTTGTCGCCCTTGTCAAGGCCTGTTGGGACATTTGTCAGCTGGACCAAAGATAGGCATTTCGAGATGTTTCAGCTTCACGCGGACGCGGAGAACCCTGAATGATTTCGATGCATTCCAAGATCACAATGACGACCAGGGCGCGGATATGGGATAGGTAATAAGTCCAAAATGCCATACTGTGCTCCACGATTGCTAAATGCATTCGGTCTGGGCTTGGGTCTGAAATGTCTCAAACCCAAGCATGCTCGAACTAGGCCCAAGCATGACTTTCCACAGCAGGCGGGGCGCTGAAAATCGGAGGAATGAAACCACTTTCGGCTTAATGCGACTGTCACCCGCCTTGGAATCGAGCCCCGCCATTGCCAACATGCTGCATCAGCATCGCGCAGCCTTTTGACCTCGGCGGTGTGCAGCAGGAATGCCTGCCCTCCACCATGACCGCAATCCCTTGCTCACTGTGGTATCGTGCATTATAATCACCACCACTGCCCGACAAAACTATGTGTCTCTGGGTCATTCTGCGCGTCCAGCAGGCTCCTACCAAGCCGCGGTTTCGAGGCTCACAATCTCAGTAGCGGGACTACAGTCGAATACAGAGAAAATTGGATTACCGGAAAATTCGGACCGAGTTATGCGTGATGTGACAGTGACAGAAAGTTTGGGGTGAGCCTCTCCACGGCGGCTTGCCGATAACATATACAAACAACATAGCCACAACTGCCAGAAATCCCCGAGAAAATGAGTTATGTCCTCCGTCACACTTGAAAATATTCATCATTGCCTTCCAATGAGCCTTTAAGGTAGTTAAAAGCCCACGTAGGACAGTTTTCCATTGTACCTAGCTTTATTTCACGTCTAGCAGCAGGATTTGTCGATTTTGAGCAGTATTAGCTGTGGCATGCCTCACAAAGTCAATGGATTGCTCTAATATTTGATTAAAGCACTCATTTGGAATGAATATATGTATTGAGCAGTAATATATATTTTATACATGTTGTCGAAGATGCACCAATGAATTTCTCGGGGATTTCTGGCAGTTGTGGCTATGTTGTTTGTATATGTTATCGGCAAGCCGCCGTGGAGAGGATAACACTCAACTTGAAGTCACAGTAACATAACGTTATTCCAGTCACATGCCAAAAATACCAAGGCCCTCCGGGCACCCCTGGTACCTCTTCCCGGACCGGCAACCTGCCCTCGCTGAACGCCCGTATCCGGACTGCAGCATAATCATTACATTCGCGGTACTATATATTACGAGTCACTTCGTTGACTTTCAGGCGATATGTCTATCATCCATTGAAGTTAGCTTGTCCGTACGAGTTCCAAACGCCCTCACCCGCAGAAACACATTCGCGTCGTCCAGTCCAGTAGGCAGCTCCACGTCCTCCCTCTGCATTACCACTGTGCAAGTTATCTGTTCACCTCTGCTCACAACGGGGCCTCCAACCGGCTGGTCTGCTGTGTCAGTCAGATTCAGGCAAAGAACGTAGGCATACATCTTTCGTTGACACTGTTCCTTGCACAAACAGGAATCTGTTCTGGGACCACACCGTTTGTGACATGGTCAGCTAGAAAGGTCAGCCGAGGGTTCATCCAGGACGAAGCGCTCACCCTCGGTGTGTCCTTCCTATCGACCTCCAAGACTTTGTCTAAAGCCTGAATTTGCCGCGCGAAGAGGACCTCCTTACCCGGCGGGCATTGTAAGACCCAGATCTGGCAACGGTCATTGCTATGCCGGGCACGTTAGAACTCGTCTACCTCTGAGTCATTCTCGCCGCGGAACAGGTCTCTCACGACGCCGAAGACTGTAACTTCCATAGCTCCGCCGCGTGCACCGTAGATCCTAGTAAAAGCTTCGCGTCCATCGCGATACTTCGTCGAGAATTCGGGGCCCAGCACAAAGTCGGAGCCATACTCGAGGTCCGCAATCGCTGTCGACATGGAAAGCAGGAAATTCAGGAGGTCAGGGGTTACATTCGTTTCAGTTGTCGACGACCTCTAGATACATTCTGTCCACATTTACGACGTCTAAGATATATTTCTCTCGATCTGGATCTTCAGCTTCTTCCATGATAGTGAGGAGACAGGTCACGAAGACAGCGGTGCCGGCAGGGACATCGTAGTCCGCTGTATTGAGAATAAGGGTATTGCCGGCTGTACGAGAACGTGAGGAAGCTGGTCAAGTGTAAAATCAGGCGTACGGATATCGGCAGGCCACCCATGGAGCTCCAAGATGTGGCTCAGCGTCAAGAGCTGCTCGTCGAACCGGATACCAAGTTCGCGGCCCGCAATGCTATAGGCTTCCCACTGGGGCCTCACAAGCTGGATGACATCCTTCCGGTCCTGAACAGTGTGAGCCACGCGACCTGCCAGTACACTGATCTTACCGTTGCCTCAACTATGCCGAAGACGATGAAGCGGACTGGTTTCCCGCTCCTCCCGGTAGTGACGTTGGGATGAGACTGAGCATTTAAACCGTGCTGGCGCCGAACCCAGTTCCATTCACCATAGTTTGACAAGGGCGCCCGGCTGGCGCGAAGGTAGTCAAGGAAAGCTGTCAAGAGGTACAGGCGCATGGACAGCGACATCGAGGAGGGAAAGGAATACTCAGGGGTCGAAGTCACAACCGAGACCTTGAGCTTTCACCAGCAAATGGTATTCGTGGATAAAACATTAAGCGACATGGTGTACTGCCTCGATCCGAACGAGGTTCAGGGTATAATACTCTTCGCGGTCGACCAACGCATCTACGTGGTGAATTGCGAGTGTAGCCATCGCAAAAACCGAGGTCCCGATTTTCAGGTCGAGCGACTTGTTTGCCGTGACAATTATACCATCGCCATCTGTGGAAACTCAGCCCGGATGTCTGAAAGTCGAGAAAGCACTCGCCGAAGTAGCCTTCCAATCTGTGTGATTCGAGTGCCCTGGTCAGAGCTAGTTTCTGCTCCTCGTATCTCACAGTCAGGACACTTCCCGCGATTCCTTCTGCGTGCCAGTTCAGATTCGACAAGAGCACAGATCCGTCGGAGCGCTGGGAATGTTTAGGAGGCTGCAAAGCGTCCAGGTGTCGTACTCATGAGGCAGCGGACGACACCAAATACGAGGAACTCTATCCCTTGGATGTCGGGGTCCCCTTGCTGGACATGCTTCAATTTAGCTATCGCCGTGCCGTCCTGCAAAAATGCCCAGTTGTAGTCGACGTGGACAGTGGCACGGAAAAGGGCGATAATGCTGTCGTCGAGATATTGCACAAAACCAGTGAGGAGGTATTGGTGCAGCGAAGGCATGAGACTCCGCTATTCGATGGCGTTGCCGGGAGAGGACAGGCTTGAAAAAGAGGGGCAATTTAAATACACCATACCCCTGTAGAATGTGATTAGGTATCCCTGTAGAATCGCTTTGGCGCGACCTTGCGGAGTTCAGGCTAGTGGACAAGAGTAGAGCCGTGTGGCTTCCCATAAATTACCCATGTTTACATGTGACCATCAGTTACACTACGCGTCTGTTTTCGTGGATAGCCCATTCGTCTGCTATGCTTCGAATTTCTGTCTCTGGGAATACGGTTCTGCTCTGTACTTTACCTCCGCGTAGCCACCAGTCCGTGGTAGCAACACTATCGGTACGGTCTTTGGTCCGCAAGATACAGTCCACATGATGGCCGTCTGCGCCCAGGAACAGCTCTACTTCTGCGAAAGTCACCGGACATCCGACCAAGTGCTCCTGCAAGTGCGGGAGGCGTAACGCCCGTCTACACAGTAGCCCCAGGATGTATTCAAAACCCGCTGGCCGCGTGTGGACAATATCCAGGCTGCGCACGCAAGGCATGGCTCCTAGCAGGTCCGCGAAGATAATATCGGAGAAATGGACGATGCACATTTCGACTGTGACGGCGCGCCCCAGCACCGGAGCAAAACGGCTTATAAATTCGGCAGCGGTGTTGGATAGGATATGTATGCGCAGATTTGCGATGCTGGGGAACACGATCTGCGAAATCGGCAGCAAGGCAGCGGGGTCCGTGTACGTGAAGTAGAAGGCGGTCAAACTGGGGAGTGTGACGCCGCCCGCATGGACAATGTTATCGAAATTTATCCGCGACAACTGCAGAACTTGCAGATGAGGCGCGAGGCCAAGAACTGCAGCGAAAGTCCTCCAGTCTATGGATGCCCCACCCAGCAGACGAAGCAGTCGCAACACTGTGAGGTTCCGGTAAATGGCAGCATGGCCTGGCCACAGACATGGTGCCCCGGCAATGCGTAGCTCCGTTATTTTTCCCGCCCCGGAGAAGTGGAGGGGGGTCGGCAATATTCTGCCGGCAGACGGCAGAACGTGAAGATATGTGGTAGGAAATGTCATTGACATTCCAAGCAACTCTGTCACGCTTGCGATGGATAGTTTTGCTATCACTTCTCGCCAAGCTGCAGGTCCGTTGCATTCGACGGAAAGACGTCGTACGCGAACCATTCCGCGCATGAAATCTGGCAGCGTATCCGTAATAAATTCCGCCAACGTTCGGAGCCTGGCGGGCGGCGGACCAAGAAGTCGATGACGCAACGTGAACTGCCATAGGTAGAGCAAGGCAGAAATAGGCGAACCAGAACTCTTCTCCAAATGAAAAGCGATGTATCTCGGCCGGGTCGCCAAGGTGATGGGCAGGGAAGTCCAAAATTCGGGAGTCGTGTATATGGTGTGAGCCCAAGTGCGGCAAACGAGGCAGAGGACAGTTCTGAAATCAGTACTGACGGTCCAATCATACCGGTGGGGCTTGTAAGCCGTTAAAAGTGCGAGTACCAACACATTGGTGAAGAGGGCAAAGATAAGTGCCGCTGCCATGGTGGGAGGCATAGAGCTGGTGCGCGGATTGAATTCTGATAGGAGCTCAGCGGCGAGACATTCACACAAAGCGGTTTGCTGTGCGATTCATGTGTATATTCAGAGACATCTCAAACTACACCCGTCATAATTAAATCCTTTCGACTGAAATAGCGTGCAAGCGGTAAACCTGTACCGATTGAGATGTGGCATGAAGTGGTAGGATTCCTCTCACCCAAACATAAACAGCCGTTCTATTGGTGGTCAACGGCAGCGGGTGTTCTTCGCGTCTCATGGAAGCCTTGCAGATGATAGTAGTCCCAATCGCGAGAGGGTGGTCCTTGACAGCGGTAAGGTTGGGGCTTGTGAAGGGCATATGGAGGACATACGGTGTTCGTCCTGGCATTGGTCGATACAAACATCATCCCGTTATTGCACCAGGTAGTCTGAGAAAGGACGAGCTGAAGGTAGGTCAGCCAAGCCTTGGGAAGTTAGACCACACTCACTCGAGTTGTATCATATACATCGTTCATGCTGACGTCTTCTGTAACGTTGTACGACTGCTGAAAGACCTGAACCAGTTGTGGCCACGCAAGCAGCTTGGTCAGAACCAATACCTAAGCATTCATTAGCATTTGAACCTGGAAAGGTGAGTGTGAACTCGCTTGACGCCCGGGTCCGGCTGGAAGGATGTCCCGAACATAGCCAACTAGGGATGGCAGGAAGGGGTGTCCTTCGTCGTCAACGTAGGGACGGGAGTACGACCTGCCGTCTGCACCGAGCCGCTCTTCCCTGACAAAAAAGTCCCGCATATACTCGCAATCAGCAAGGAAGGTATGTCCTTCGTCGTCGTGGTCAGACATTGAGTGAGAAACGTTAGGAGTTCCCTGGAGCCAGCGGGTTAAAGGTACTCCTGTAAGTCAAAACAATTGGATTAGGCATTGAAAGTCAAAACAATTGATTATATGAAAGGTGCTAAGCTGTAGTTGGGAATTCGAACGCGCTCCAATCGTATTCTACGTCCTTGCCAGCTACGTTGCGCGTCGGTTGGGTTGCAGATTTATGAACTTTCCCGCTTTGGATAGCTCCGGCCAGCATCATCTCGAACCCATTGTCCCTGATCGGTGGTTCCGCCATCCCCGCATCGCACGTTGGGCAAGAAATATGACTGCGGCGCAACCAACGCCATAAGCACTCGTAGCAGAAGATATGCATACAGAGAGTCCTGAGTCGGGGTCAGCACATAGACCTGGCGCAAGCGAACGGGCTTACAGGACGGGCTTGAACAATGTATCGGTACACATTTTGCAAGCGAAATCGACCGCAGCTTTAAGATAGCGTAAGCGACAGCTTATTTGTAGCGCCAGACTTTTACCTGACGGCCACTGAGTGACGGCATCCTGCGCAATTTGGTTGTCCTTGCAATATGTCCAAAAGTCCACGTCGATGGGCTGGTCCTCGGTGCCATCATTGACATCGACGGGCCACCAGTCTTCTCCTTCCCAGTCGTGGTAAAAGTGCTGTGGGGGAGCCATGCAGAGAGCAATGGTAGCAGATCGTCGTAGTAGGACAGGTTTGAATGGACACTTTGCTCAGTTTCACGGGGCATGTTGTCGAATTTCAATTGTCCCGATCGACAGCAGGGCGCGATTGCCTTCCAAAGCGCACGGTAACAGCCCCTAGTATCCCCGTGCTCGAAGAGTCTGCAGAATAGTTCGGTCCTCTGAAGTCGGAGGCTGAGATACACGTTCGGCCTGCGCAGGGAACGCATCAGGAGCAGTGTATGAATAGCGTCGCAGGGTGCACGATCGATCCTCAAGATCGCGCAGACAGGGTGTTTTCATGATCAACCTTTTGGAGCCTGATTGGAGTTTCACAGCGCTTAAAAGGTCGGGCCCCTTCACACATCGTGCAACCGCCTCCTTAGCCATGCCCACCATACTCGCCTTGACCACCGCCGACGTTATAGCAGAAGTAGGGCAGAGACTGGCGTTGAGCCTTCCGGTAAGGACCTTGCGTCGTCCGTCAAATGTCCCTGATGTTTTGTAGGCCAATGCTCAACTCGTCCGCGCTTATTTGTTCGCCACTGGGCAAGAAGGTCCGACTGCTGTGAAAGTTCCCGTCATGGACAATGGCAAGACAGCGCAGTATATTCCCTGGCTCGCGACCGCCGCGGATCACCCTCTCACGAATGCCACATACTTGGACCTCGAGATCCTTTCCGACAACGGCGAGCGGTGTTCCTTCACCATCTTCACCGCGGACCAGGTCAATCCTATGGGCAATGCCGCAGTAGAGCACCCCGTCAATTCCTGCGTTGGCACCTGGCTTCAGGAGGGTGCTGTCTGGAAGGGTAACATACTTGTCATGCGGCGTGGCCAGGACGGTTGCTTCGTGGATATGCGAACCTCGGACGGCCTCCGGGCAAAGAGCTGCGCTATAGGGTCAGTGTCCGTATAATTCATTTATTTTTCCATGCTCACCGACTGCAGCGCCGCCCGGGATCTGAGTGCAGGGCTTCGGTCGGAGCTGTTTATCATTTAAATATGGCTGGATATATTTATATAAATACTCTGCGGTCGGTGGATGTGAATATTAAACTGTTTGCGAGAACCTTGTGCGGAAATGTTTTCATTTAAGGAATCGAGAATAGCTGTTTAGTCACCCGTCGTTACAGGGTTACGAGTACGAGCGAAAGGTGACTGGGGCGACGTCGGAGCTCATCAAGGAGCGCACTGTCGCGTACCATTCCCTGTCTGAAATGCAGTTAGTATTGGTATAGATATCATAAAAAGGCTTGCCGTCGTGCGCAGAGGCTTGAAACGCTCCGTTGGACGAGGTGCTACAGCCAGCGCCAAAGAACATCCAAGACGTCAGTCGAGGTGCCGGTGCCACTCCGTACCGAGTTCCTGGTAAATTCATACAGAGCCATCCATTATCGTTGGAGAACCTGATGGTGGTCGGACAGTTTGGCGAACTGCCGCAATTGTGCGGTTCACAGAATTCGAAAACCCACTCCAGGCCGCGAGTAGTCGCCTTATGGAGCAGCTTCCAAACCGCGACATGGTTGTTTAGGTTGTCGTTAATGGGCATGGAGCGCGGAGTCACTAGTGTGCGCCCGTCGAGTAAAAGTTCAGGGTAAGCATGACGGACGCTGGAACCGTCGCAGTAACCAACATGATGGCTATTCGGACTGCTGACGACGCTCGCTATAGGCGCCGTTTTGCACTCCATGACCCTGATCTTGCTGCCTGGTGTATGCAACGTCCAAATGTCGTACAAAGGGCCCCTGTACGGGGACTGGTTCACGGTGTACTGGCCGGAGAGAGCGAGATAGTTGATGACATCCCAGGTCCATTCCTTGGCGGTGTAAAAATCCAAGCAGTCGCTTTCGACGTCCGGCCCATTGATGATTTGTTGCATAGCGTAGCTGCCCATTAAGCTCTCGGTCGCAACGAGGACGAACCGGACCTCCTTAAAGTTGAGGTGGTAGTCGGCGAGGAGCGTGGCAAGGAGAAACTGAAGGTAGCCAGCACACATAAACTGATGTTCTCTGCAAGTGCTACTGAAGACGATTCTGGTCTTTACGTCCATAGCGCCGATGATTTTATAGGATAGTTCGGGGGGCAGAACGGCGAAGTGGCCGACAGATGCGAAGGACACTGGATAGGGTGAGTTAATCCATAAAGTTAGAGGTCCCCAGAAACGTACTTATGTCCGGCATACGTTTGCGGGCATAGCCCATGACCTTCTCGAGACACTCATAATCTTCCATAGCGACTGCGAACAGTGTAGGGTTGTCGATCCGCGCGAACCATTCAACTGTGTGACGATCCCAAGCGCATTCACTGATGAGTCTCACCAGTCTCTGGAAGTTAGTTCCGTCTAAAATATCATCAGCAAATGGCTCAGCAACTGAAGCACACATACTGCGGTCGACCATGGCCACAGAACAAGAGAACGACCCCTGTTGACTCAGGAGTTTAAAATCCGAGAGGGCTATATTAACGCGATGGCACGAATAGTGATATTTAAATATTTAACACATACACGGCGTCTGCCAAGACGCTCTCAACATCCGTGCTAAGGTCAGATTCCGCGGTGAGCGCGAGTCCCATCTCCCCTGCGTACGAGGAACGGATACATTCTACATCGTGGGCGATGATGCGATATACCTGAGCGCCATAATCAGAGAGGTTTGTTTTTAGCAGTAGTCCTCACCTTCGTCAGGGTGTCGGCCTCTCTCATGTCCTGCCTGTGGAAGCTCGCGTCGACCAGCACAGTTGCATTATGGGTGACAGGCCCGTTGATCACCTGGGATCCGGTCAATCGAGCTCAATGGCTAATTCAAGGTCTTACCGTAGTATAGGCGCAAACGTCGACGTAGATGAGAGCTCCGTCTTCGACGTCTTCAACCCACGGGAGCGAGTTGCCGGCGGGCTGGAATGTGTCAAGAACAGTTCGCGGCTAACGAAGGGTACGCACCCTGGTTTCAGCTGCCATTATATCTTTCAAGACCAGCACATTGTTTTGGAAATAGGTGACCGCGTTCGCCGTAGGATTGCGCAAGACGGCAACGCTCAAACGATCCACATGGAGATCCACCTGCGATCCTTCAATCAGCAAGCCATTGAATCTGTAATGGTAGACCACCTACTGGCTCGACTCTGGCCACGGTACCCAACAGGAATGCGCGAAAAACGCCATTGTCCGACCTCTTCTTGTACACGAAAAATTTCCCCGAGTCGCGCCGTCGTATCCAGTGTTGAGGGCGATTTCGTAGTCACATCCGTGTTCAAATGACCCGACTAGTTTTGACGCGTCGAATGCTATGTTGTCGTCGAAGAAGGCACGAGGTGGATAAGACTGCGTGGGTACTTGAGCCATTTGTGGGAATATGTCAAGCCGAGGTGTGGCGGTGCGATGCGCCAATCGTCGACGCCTTTTAAAAAATGGACTCGGTCGTTGTAAAGATGAGCTTCTCGTAAACATGGGTGAATCGCTACAACTGATAACATGTATGTGTAAATCATGAAAATACGCTAAGAGGCCAAGTACGAAATAAGCCAGGGGCGGTTGCCTCAGTTGCCCTTTTTGGACCTTTTCCTTTAACCGGGTTTCAGTAACTGATCCTGAAATCAGAGCGAACGAACCTGGGGGTGTTCGGGACCTTGCGGCGGGCACGCCGGCGAACCCCGGGGTTTGGTTTGTCTGACAATGTATCATCGTCCGCCGAAGACGTGGTTTGTACGTGCACCGGCGCAGACGACCCTTCGGGATTATGAACATCTGTGTCGCTATTCGCCGGGTCTGGGATAGCTGTACTGAATGCTATATAACGAAGTTCAGCGCAAAACAGTTGAAAGTCGGAAGCCAGTACCGAAGCTTTCACCATCTGCGGATGTGAAAGTCATGGTAATGTCGGCACCGGGTGCGTCAGCGAGCACCTTTTCTATCGGAAGGTCGAGGTATGGTCAGTCAATATATTGGCGTTGAAGCTTTGAAGTCACCTTCTGCGTCAGCGGCGGTGTCGCAGCGTACACCTTTTGTAGGAGCTTTGTACTTTATGACTCGGATGTAGCGCGGAAGTATTTCGTATTCCTACGTTGGGACGTCAGCACAGAAACTGAAGTTGCAGGGAGTCCTACACAAGTGTCGAAGGTCCATGATTCCCGCTTGTGCAATGCCGCGTAGAGTAAGACCCAATCCCCAATCTTCAATGGGAATTGGTCGCGCTCCCTTGGGACGCGTTCATGTAACAGCCCGCATTCGTCTTCGGTGCAGACCGTAGGAATCTGGCCTCTGACGTGGGCAAGATGTATCTGGATCCATGACCCCCCTGATTTGTCGAGGCGATTGGTGTTGGTGCACAGACGAATGGCGACGTTCTGTGAAAGTTAGCCTCGAGCGTTCTGAATTGCAAGACATACTCTATTCTCATCGGCATCCAGATCATCATTCCATTTCACTGGGTCTGCCAAGGTAGCGAGCTGCTTCTTGAACAGTGGTACGGTGCCTGCGACATCACCAGGGCCGATTTTGAAGGTGAGGTGGGCGTCGTCCCATTCCTGCTAGGAGTCAGTATTGTGTAGCAGCACCTGTAACAACTCACCACGCCGGAAATGACTTGGCCCAGTACCCAAAAGTTATAGGGCTGGCCATCAGCATCCGTGTAGACTGTCTCATCGTACGCGTAGCTTCCGTTCACAGGCGTGAAAAAGTCGATGTTGAAGTCTATATTAGCCAGCGCTGGAGTCATTGCGTGATTGAGGAAGTGCAAGGCTGATTCAACGGTTGGGAGCTGCTTGGGAGCGAGGGAATCCATTGTGGGAGACGCTTGACATTTGAATAATTGGGGTTTTATATACTTTCTCTTCAGGAGCAGGGGTCGTCACGACTCCTGTAGAAGTCCTGACATGGATACGGTATGAATTGCTAAACGAATGAGGTGTTTACACGCAACGAAACCAGACGGAGAGTTACACTAGCGGGTATGCGAGGCTATCTGGAGCCTTCTTAGCCTTGATGTACTGTTGAATGATGAACTTCCATTGAGCAACTGCTTTTCGTGAGATGACTAGAAGCGATAGTTAAATTGAGGCGTACCAACATAAGCCAACGCGGACAGAGTCCTCTCGGGAGACGTGCACGCCAGGATGCCTGATGGGCAACCAGTTCCATTGAGGGTCCAGCAGCTGACGGGAAATGGCCGCGCGTTGGACTGGAAGTCCCACGCAGGGAACGTGACGAATGAACAGCCCGCGTCGTCTGTGGTGCGCGGTGTCATAGGACAGTTGAAGTCCACACCGCAAGTATGCGCCTGCAGATATTCATCCAGGACGACCCGGAATCCGCGCCGTGTGTACTTGCGCAGGATTTTCCAGACGCGTTTGTGGTGAGTAAGGTCGTCTCTGAGCGGCATGCGCGTAGGCGTCGTCATAGCGACACCGGCCATTGTAAGTCGCCGATACCCGAGCCAAAGACCGGTGGCCGTCCAGGCTCCGAAGACGCAGGTGAGGTGGAAATGCAGTACCGAGTCGAGGGCACTTTCGGAGAGTGATTCGATAACATTTTTTTTTTTTGGAACGGCGATGGCGGAGCGTCCACACGCGGCCCATACCAGCTGCAAAATCATACGTTTGCGAAAATTTGGTCACTTTGTAGTTCCCTCCTTTAGTCAAGAACCGGCCGACATTATAGCCGCTGCCGCGGGGACAGTAAAAGTCGAGGTCGTTCGGCGAGAAGCTGGTCGCTGAGGCTAGGGCGGCGATGGTAGAACCGGAAATGAGGGAGTGTGTTGCAGTCAGTAGGAGTCGCACTTCGGCGAAACGTAGATCGAAAGGAGTCAGTATAGCGGTCGCTTGCGTTTGCGAATCGAACGACACGGCAGCGGCAGTGCCTTTGGATGCCTGACCGTAACGCAGGCGGTCCATCGGAGCAGACTCGCATAGAATCTGCTGGGTGACTTCGATTGGCAAGCTTTCTATCGCCGACCGTTCGCCTGAAAATAGCCGTTGGCAACGTTCTAATGGCAGTTCGAGCAACGTACCTTCAGGCTCAAGGTCATCGTCTATGCATCCGACAACTCCGCCGTCCTCTTCTTCGCTAATATCGCAGTCGTCGTCCGTCATGGCATGGTCTTCGTCTTCGCCCGTATGTCTGAGGTGCTCGAGGTAGTTCGCAACAATGCAGTACAGACGCTTTGAGAGGATTGCGAGCTGAAATAGCTGAGCCGCAGTCAATGTAGACAGGACCCGTCTGGAGTCTCCACCCTCCGGATTTGTGATCAAGAAATGAACGGCTGAGGCCCAAGCGTGACTGTGCATGTGCCACGGCGCTGCAGAAGTTCGGCTTAGCGCGAGGTCTGCGCTGTGTCGGCGTACTCACTGGTTGTAGAAGTTGCGGAGTGAAGGGACAAGGACACCCTTGACGGTCAGGAGAACAGTGAGACATGGTCCCAAAGCATCGGGCAAATGGACGCAGTCAGTGACTACCGAGGGGCTCCTCTTCGTGGCTCCAGACACGATTCTGAGATGTATTGCGCGTGTGTGGCACCGAGTCGACCGTGTGAATTCATCTTAAAAACGTGTCACGGTGACGCGCCGCGAGAGCGACGCGTGCGCAGGACATTCACATCTCATTCCAAAATACACAATTTACCCAACCAACATACGCTCAAACGCGCGCTCAGCTGCGACTATGGTGGGATCGACAGCAGAAGCGTAATAATACCACAAGACCTTGGCGACCGCGCCTCTATCGACCGCGAAGCTGAAGGCGCTGGACGTCGGCCCATTCTTAACAAGAGTCATAGGACCTCTGACTTCGCGCCCGAATATCCCGGACGCAATGGCGTTGATGTCTCCCGAGGCAAAACTTTGTGCGTAAACTTCGTAGTACCAAGATATTATGTTCTGGTTGCTTTCGTACAGCAAACCAAGAAGCGTTGGCTGAAACGGTCAGGCATAGCAGAGTGCACATACGCGGAAACCTCACCTCGGAACCCCCCATAAAGTTTGCGATACGAACCGACCCGTCGGTGGCAGAAATTCCTTCGATATGCGCGACTTTAATCCCGGCTGTGATACCCGCGCGGTTCATCTGGACAGCGGGAGCGCAGACAGCAACGTTGGGGACCTTCTGCGTACGAAACCGTCGTAACCTCTACAAAAGATGAGTCGTACTTGAAAGTTCCGGGCACGAGGAGTTACCTTGACGCTGACACACCACGGTTCGGCCTTGGCCAAAATACTCTCCCGCAACGCGGGAATCGAGAGCTGTTGGTGACCGTGCAACCAATCCACCAATTCATTATCTGAGGGTTCACGGTGCATGATGGGTGTCGGGAGGAAGGATTTCAGACAGGAGGTAATGTGTCGCTGGGTTATATAAAAAATTGAAACAGACAAACAAAGGGGAACGTAAGTATAATCGAGAGTTAAAGCGTATTGCTATATACAATTCGCCGGGTATGAATGGCTTCACGCCGACTTCGACTCAAATCTCGAAGTCATCAAAGACCGGCCTAACTTCCTCGACTTCTAATCGGAGTTTCAGTAATGAACAGGAAACTGTAAAAGAAAATGCATACCAATAGCGTCCTTAATCTTGTAGATGGCTTGCAAGTCGAAGAACGCTTGCCAATGGTCCACGGCGCGCTTCTTCCCTTTGCCATCGGAACCGCTGTCCTTCTCTTTCAGAAAGTAACGCGCCACCCGCACCTCCAGGATTACGAAGTCATGAATCTTGAGCTGACTCACGTTGAGCTGCTCCAACAGCTTCTTGTCACGGAGGGTTTTGCGAGCGTCGTATACCGCCTTGAACTCAAAGGTCTTGGCCGGTTGACCCTTCACGGCAAGTGTATTCATCCAGCGCGATGCCTTGACTTGAGATGGGCCGAATTGGTCTGCCACCGTCGCTGAAAAAATAATGAGATGGCAGGACAACAGCAAAACGGTGACGTACAAGAATTGGGCGGCATACACAACTCGTTGAGCATGGTTTTGCAGTAGTCAGGCAGATTAGCCGCCATGGGCTGCACACTGATAGCGGGTCGTGCGGCTGGGAACCCGTCATTGTCGACCCACCACTGGGCCGCCACTTCGCCGGCGATCCAAAGATTGAGAGGATCAGACGTGCCAGCGGCGCACAACGTGTTGGAGTTATTCTCAAAGGCAGCGGGCACACCCCAATCCTTGTTGTTGGGGCCACGGTTGATGCTGTAAATCTTGCGTTCGTCGTCGACCCTCATCAAGATCGCGAACAGCCGCCTGGCAATTATCAGTGAGAGCAGGTGTGTCCCAGGAAGGTGCTCACTTCAATTCCGCGACAGACCAGCGCTGGACGCGCGACGCGACGACCCCAACCTTGGCCAACGCGAGGAGAGCCTTGGCCTGCAACGGAATCAATACCCCTGAGATTGCGGACATAGGATATCCCTCACCTGGTCAGCGGGATCGTCGGCATTCTCGATCACAGTGGCGGTAGCAGTCGTCGCAGCGACGCGTACGGGTTTGTCGCCGGGTTCTGGAGTCACGGCCTGCGTGCTGGTAGTGGGCTGCTCCGCAACATGAACCGCGGTTGCACCGGCGGCGGGGCCGAGGTTAAAGAGGGTCCTGTATTCAAAGCATTAGCAAGAGCGCCGGAAGGAGGGTTCAGACGAACTTCAAGACTGCCGGGTCGATGCCCGCGACAGCACTCGGATTGACTCCCATTGCAGTCAAGCGATTGAGTGTTTGCACCTACGGTACGGTCAGATGGGTAAGATAATCAAAGTTTAACTGACGTCTAGAGATACCGTTGGGCCAATGGCCACAACAGGCGCCGTAGCCCCAGCGGACGGCGCCGCAATGACGCTCTCAGTTACGGTTGAGATGGCTTCCACAGCTGCCGAGGTCGGCGCCTCGGGCGCGATCCGTCCCCCGGGAACCGTTGTTGCAACGGGCGCATCGGCCAAGCCAATGTCGGGACTGACAGCAATTTAGCGAAGTTCAGTGTTTGAGGCGACTTACCTGTCGGTCAGTTCCGATTCCGACCTGTATGAGATGAGTCAGACGGACTGCGGTACGAAGTGGTCCGCTCACAAGTCTGACATGGGCGACAAAGGTGGGTCTGCGTTGGAGTAGTCGGTGCTACTAAAGAGTAAGCGGATATTGGCAGATCTCATGAACCCTTACCGAGTTCGTTTAGGCGCAGATTCTGGTTGAGCAGAGTCCTGACGAGTGCGTTTGGGCGACATTGAAGGTTCGGGAGTGGATAATAGTCTGCATGTATATCTGTTCATTTTTAAAGGCCTCAACAACTCCTGAACTGCGGAAGTACAGGGACGTTTCAAACTCACAGTAAGGAGCTGTCCGTTACGTCGAGCAGCCATGGTATATATGAAAGAGGGGGTAAAGCTAAGATCCGTGAGCGAGGGTCGGACAGAAAGGAGTGACGAACGCGCATTTATCAGTGCAGTGGCCATTGAACTGACTCGCTGATTTTTTTCGGAGATGCCTGGTTCGAATATTGAAAGTAGGTGGCCGATGTGGTCCAGGCTTCGCTGATGCCCGCTTCAGCCGTCGACCACGCTTGGTTGGCCCTTTCCTGGCCCGTGAACTTCCGCTTTCCAGACGCGTTGGGTATCCCGAACGACGATCAAGTACTCGAGAATTATCAGGTAGTGCCACGGAGCTATGCCGGCTTGCTGGATTGGGCCTTCGTTGGCAAAGACCGCCGCGTCAGGGATTCCACCCGAGGCCTGCTTTTATTGTACAAGAACCCTCACATATTGCCCAATTCACCGGCTGGAGTTATCTGTCCTGTCGGGATCCGCATGCAGGGGTTTATAGAGCGCAGCGACCTGAGAGCGTTGTGATCATGGACTAGGTACAGTGACCATCGTCTGACCTTGCTTTCGCTGACGTCGCACAGCGGGAAAAATCCCCAGGGGGCGATCCAGCACATACTGCTCAGCGGCGGGAAGGACAACGCTGACGTCTTTCGTCAGTATAAGGCAGCGGTAGAAAATGTCGTCAAATACATCTATCGATCGCTGGGCGTCGCTGTGCCAAAGTTGACACACCAAGCGGACAATGACATGATGTTCATCGGCCGCAGGGTCTTTTCCAAGGTATGCATGCCGCGTGGGAGACGAACGGTGCCTAACGTCCCGCAGGTCACGTCCGGCAATCATAAGAGCAATAGTGCCCTTCAGGACGGGGACGATCCGATGGGCTTCTGCAAGGCCATTGATTCAGAGTGGCGTGTCTTGCAGAAGGCCAAGGTTGGCATGTACATGGTAGACGATGTCGACCCCAGCGACGGCTTCACCGTGCCTTGCGAAGCGCTGGTCATCATCGAAGGGGATTTCGTCGATGTCTGCGTGGGTTTCGATATCGTCAACAGACGCAACAACAAGACCGGCGAGCCGGAAGTCCGAGTCCATTTGAATATCGAGCACGTCCTCCTGCTTGTTTCCGCAGGCGATGATGATCTGGTACGCAACAGTCGCAGCGTGTTTAGATGGTACTTACGCAGTACACAGGCGGATGAAGATCCTGAGACGGTGTATGTCCAGGAGCCGGGACTGAGCTTTTAAGGACCGTTTCATGAAAGTATACATAGCTTGGCTGCGATATTGAATATACCTGTTTGGTGACAAATCCAGTGCGGGTGAAGCAGGCCGCCGCCTATCAAAGTTACCGCACAGTTTCTATCCTGAACCCCCACCACTCAGTACATCGGGAACGCTTCCTCAGGCTCGGGCGCGTGTTGAGATTCCCATTCGGCCGTAGTGCGGGCGTCCAATAGCTCCAAGCATTCAAATTCTTCGCGGAATTCTTCAGCCAAACGTCCATTCATTGTGCGCGGCTTGAAACTCCGCAAGACTGCGATTGAATTCAACGACGTGGCACGCGATAACATGACATATACGCTTTGCAAGGACCTCGCACCGTTCAGATCCACAATCACTTGGGATAGGCCCCGTCCTTGTGATTTATAATCTGTATACGCATAGGTCGGCAAGAGAGGAAGTTGCAAACGAGATATAGAGAATTTGAGTCCCGTGTCGGCGGTGTAGTAGAAGAACTTGGGTTCTGGCACTATCGGGACGAGTTTTTTCTGGACCAGGCCACCGACAGTGTACTCTATTTAAACGTAAGCACAGTCGACGTATCGCCGGCCTTTGTAGTCCAAGGAGTACTTAATTTTCCTCAAGATGCCTTCTGTCCCGTTGACGACAGAGGCAGACACTGCAATGTTTTCCATAATCATTACCTTCATTCCAATGGCTAAAGGCAGGCGACCCAAAGAGTCTTTTGTCAGTGTAGACCGCATTTGCCATGTCCTCCGCTGTAATTCTTCGTTGAGCGGCTTTGCCTTGAAGCTATCCCTGGCATAGTAGTCGTGCAACGCCCTGCCGGATTTGTTTGCATAATCCTGAGCTAGTTCGCGGTTTATAACGTCTCGTACAACTTTTGTGGCGCAGATTACTGGTGCGTTCGCAAAGTTTTGTTGCTCAGCTTCGCTCATTCCTTGCAGTTGGCGCCGATGGATCGTGTGGTAGTCTGAAGAGCTGTAGTTTCTTCCATCACCTTTTTGAACCGCCGTCATATCGTTCACGCCGTCCCACGCCAGTCCTAAGCGAACTCGTGCCAGCAAGTTTGTGTACTCGGGGTCCTTGAGCGCACAATAATTTTTGCGCAGAATTACCACTTTCGTGAATTCGCGCCAAATCCACGCCCCGTACATGGAATCGATTCCGGTGCAAGTCTCGCGAGTATTGGTGTTTATCCTGCGGACCAATTCATGGGCAAATAGTGAGTGAGCTTTGATGGGTCTCAACTGGCCCATGTCGCCGAGCAAAACAATATTTATGCGTCCAAATATGTTATCTGTCCCCAGGGTCTTCACTGCTCGGCCTTCGTTCAACCTCGCTGATATGAGAGCGAGCAGGTCCGCCGAAACCATGGATATCTCGTCAATCACTAGGTATTTTATGCCAGTCCATATACCGGCCAGATCCGCCGTTTTGGAACCAGGTTTCTCATCCTTTTTTTTTCGGCAGGAACGTCAAAGCATGTATGGTATATCCGTTGATCAACACCGCCGCGCAACCCGTCGGAGCACTCAGCAGCATGGTGTCGGACACGCCACAACGTCGAAAGAATTCTACGATCGCCTTGACCACGAAACTTTTCCCGGAACCACCGACCCCAGCTATGTATAACAATAGCTGGCGCTCCATGCCAAACAATAAATGTTCCGCGATAATCCTAACTGCCCTGATCTGCTCGAGGTTGTCATCTATTCCGAATTTTTCTATGACTGCTTGTAAGTGAGCTTCTGCCGTTTCTTCGTCAAGCGGCGTTGACCGTTGATGGATCGTATCCTTGACAAACTCGAAGCTGTCCAAGGTGGTCTTAGGATCTATCTCCACATCCTCATTCAAGCGTCGTTGTTTAGCGGGTTTTGGAGGTTCAGCAACTCTAGCTGCGGGGCGTTTATTTTTGCCGAGTAGTTTCAGGGCTTCCGCTTCTTCTTCAATGCTCAAACGGTCTTCAGGTGTTGTGAGAGTGGTATTGTCATCATCCTCAAAAGGTTCAAGAGGTCTCCCTCTCGACTTCCACAGTTTTGAGCCGGCGAGCACGCGCAGAACTTCTTGTTGGTCACGACCTTCCGCGGCCATCCTCGCTCTTGATTTTTCGGGAGTCTCTGCGTCGGATTCGGAATCGGAATCTGACCCGGGGTCGTCTTCGAACTCCGCATCGAGGGCGGGGTCGTGAACCAAAGCATTCGTGAGACTCTCGATGTCAGTACCAACGGTCGGCGCGGTATGGCCTGGTAACAGGGATTTCACTTTGCCGGCTTTGCGAAGGACCTCATATTTGTCCTTGGTGTCTTTGCATTCATTCTCTACATTCATGTTAGTCATAATCTGCAACGCATTTCCACTGAACTGCGTCCTTTCGAATGCGGCGCTCCATGTTTCCCCAACATTCTTCAGGTCGCGCAATTCACGCCAAGGCTTGAACAATATCATCATAGCTCGACACCACTTGTCTTTTTCCGCCGCTCCTCGGTCAGGCCTGGGCAATTTGTCACCTAACAATACGTTAATAACGGGGACCGCGCGGAATCTGCTCAAGTGCGTGGAGGCTTGTTCGTGGTCGTCCACGTATTCACCTCTTGCCTCTGCCCTTCTGCCATGGCCCGTGAGTTCGTCAGGAGCGTCGTCGTCCCCTAACAGCCGGCGGAGGTCGGCTTCTTCTGAGTTGTTTTCCGCTCTAGCAAGACGCTTGTCTTCGTTGGCCCGTGAGATTTTGACGACCTGCTCCTCGTGGTCCCACAGATTTAATTCATCAAACACAGGTTCGGTACTGCGGCACGGATAGTCCTGGATGTTGGAAGCGATGCCCACAAAATTGTCTTGGACGATCAGTGTCAGTTGTTCGGTGTCCAAAGCGTGTTGAGCTTCTAATTCCCTTTCTTCATCATCGTCGCAAACCAGTTCCATTTCAGTGGTCGGTGAGTCTTCCACCAATTCCTCCATCGGCTCGGTCCTGACAGATGCCGCGTCGTTCATTATTGAGTCTTCTACCGAAGCCGAGGTCGAATCTGTCGCCAATGGCAGAACCCCGGCCGCTCCGGCAAGCGCCGCTTTTTCGGCTTTTGCAATGTGACGGTCAAACTCTCCCCACTTCACGACTTTGAAAGAATGGCTGGCATAACAGTCTCCGCCCCCGATGAGGTAGCTCATAACCTGTTGATGCGACATCTCCTGTTTTGACATGAGGGCCATGATCGTCTTCGTAAACAGGCTCCGATTCACCTCCGCATCGTTATGTTGCGGTGCTTTCTCAGGATCATACTTCTCGTGGTTCTGCTTAATGGCGTATTCCAAGGCCGCGAGACCTACGTGTGTGGACAAAGTGCCTTTAGTGATGTAATCTGTCACATAATATACTAAAGCCTTTGCAGCTTCGCCCGATCCGACATACTTAATGTCCATATTACACCGCAGCAGGAAGATAATAAGTTCGTTGTAATTGTTGATGCGGGGATGCAAGCGTTTCAGGACAATGGACTCCGTTTCCAGGTCCAATCTAGTGAAAGGGTTGATAGACCCATCAATACGCATGCGGCAACTTTCATCTGTCCAAGGTTCGCCATTCTTCAGGTGCTTCCAACAGGTCTCTCTGTGATTGTGCCAATTGAATAGAATGGCCAAATCTTCGACGGTTTCCAGGAAGGCTCGTTGGAACTGTTCATCAGTCATATCCGCGATCTTGGGCTCTCTGGTGATGCGAGGGTCTGCTTTCCCCACAGGCAAAGGAGGAGCTTTCATCGCGCCATCTTTTTCAACCAGTGGCTCTGTGGTACTCGGCAGCTGACATTTTATGATGGATTCCAACCATGAAAACATTTTCTCTTGGAACTCGGGACAGTCGCGCATTCGGTCTCGCAACTGCTGAGGGGTAGGGTTACCTTCTATCCAGATCAACATATGGCAATGCAATGTGCCTCTCCCTTGGGCCTCTACCATCCCGTAGTACCCACAGCAGCGCCCAAATAACCCGTTGCCCCGCACGGAATCCGAAGAGGGATCGTATCGTAGGATTATTTCCACAAAAGATTTGATAACTTCATCGAAAAACAGTGCGGCGGCGGCAGGATTCTGAGCTATGAATTGTTTACGGGATTTGGACGTCATGTTGGCCCAGACCTCGGGCTCGATTCCTCCCATAGCACCCAACAAAGGGTCACAAATGTCTGCAGGATTTATGGTAAGGAACAAAGCGGGAGTGGACATTTTTTTCATCATCGCGCGGATTTCGTTGCGCCTGCATTGTTTATATCCAGAGCTGCCTTTCAAATCCTTCGCCATTAACTTCAACTTGTTCAACGTCCGCATCGCCTTTTTTTCGGCCCTAGTGGACGGTTTCGCATTTGGGTTCAACTCCCATTTACGCATTAGGTCTGCCAATATAGGCGACATCTGTTCGATTTCATGCACAATTGAAGCATGCGAAGAAGCATCCGTCCGAAACGTTACATGCTTATTTATCTCTTTCTTTTGGATAATGTTCCAACAGACGTATGCAAAGTTGGGATCCTTCTGAAAGGATCGGTCCTGCTGCAAGAGGAGATTCCGCACCTGGCGTTCGAAAGTGATCTGCTGGTCTGGCGTCCTGTTCGGTTCATGAAACCCACCGATGCCCCAGGGATCGAGGTGCGGAAAAGTGAACGTGAGAAGACCCGGGTCGCGATCCGTGATAAATCGTGACCCCGTTTGCATCTTTATGAAATTTTTCTTATCGAGGCACCACGCCAAAGCAGCAGTTTTCATATCTCGGTGGCTGTTCGGCGTATTCTCCCCTACTGTGTAGCCGACGGCTTCGACCACTACTGTACCATCGTCTACTTCAACATCCAATGCCATATTCGACGTAACACGATCTTCGCGTGCTGCGTATGTTTCCAGTACGGGTTCGGCACCGTCCGGTAAGGAACAGATCTCTATCGCAGACAGGAAGGCCTCCCCTTCTTCCGGGAATAGAGCATCCAGGTTTTCTTGACTGAACGTTACCCCGGACCCTATGTACTGTGGGTTATGATTCAGCAAGAATTCAATCATTTTCTGGACTCTTGTTTTCGACACCAGTACCGGGACAAGATCTCTGATATTTTCCCGATTAGGTACAGTTCTGGGCCCTATGAAAAGAGCACACATGGCTTCCTTTATCTCGTCCTGGGCCGGGGGTAATATAGGCCGCACGGTCGCAACGTCTTGCAGGAAGATGGCCACATTCCCTTTCGAATATCCTTGGGAGAAGGCCCGTATTTTGTCGTGACCCTTGGCGCCCGGTTTGTCGCAAAACATGTGCGTGATTCTCGTGGCGCGCGACCGAGATACCATCATCAGGTCGTACAAAGAAGAAGCAGCGAAAGCGTTTCTGACATCCATAGGTAGCTCATCGCGGGCGTAATATTGAAAATTCGCGAGGGCATCCAGAGATTGTAACTTCTTTTTAAGCACGGCCTTGCACGACTGACAGACGTCCATTACACCTTTCTTGTCTTTGTCATGCAGCGCCTCGGGGCATAAAATCGCTTTGTCGTACACTGCGAAATTGTATGTCGTCAGGAGGGTCTCGAAAGGTAAGCACAGATTCTGGAGTAGCCTGAGGTCAAAATCGAGCGGATTTTCAGGGTTGAGAAGCGTCCTCTTGGTTAGGCGACCGCAAACTGCGCAGGGCAATGGCATCCATTTCGGAGGGTCCATAATTTCCTGCCATTTTTCCGCAATTTTGCGCTGTTCGGGTAGTGGGCAAATGTAAGGGAAGCTATCCTTTGCAGCATTTATCGCATTGTTCACGGCGGCTTTACGTTGGGAAGAGGTTTTGACGGGAACATCTCCGTTGGCCTTAGCAAGTTTTGCTTCAGCTATTTTACTTTTTCTGTCACTTTCCGCGCGGTCGATAGAAGGGTTCGGGGACTTACCAGCACCTCCCTGTCTGTTTTGCAACGACTGAATAACAACACAGAGCGGAAGCCGTGACAGTTTGCAGAACAAGAGTGGCTTAACAGCGCGTGAACCAAGTCGTTCTTGTGTTTGGGGCGACGCACGTCATGCAGTGAGCACATCTCTGACATCTGTTTAACTGTTAAATGTGGGTAACATGACACAAAGCCCGCTATATCTTGCGGCCATGAAACAATGAACTTATTATCCATATCCGCTCGGTGCAACTCAGTAACCATCGCGTTAGTGACTATGCCCTCATAGTTAAAGCTGCGGTTTAACTTATATGTGCTCACAAACGTGACAGAGTCTTCAGGATCAACCATAATATCGTTTGACAAGGTCATAGGAAGGCAGTCCAATTCTTCCATGGATTGCAACGTCGGACGTGAATCTGGAACAGATTCGGGAAGAGACCTGACAGGGAAATCACCGGAATACGGAATATCAAGCTGCTTGAAGAGCAGACTGTTTGAATCGCACATGTCTTCGCACATATGCTCCATCAAAGAACGAACAAGATTGGGTTTGCGAAAGAAGACAGGTAAATTATGAGCGACAGACAAAGCTCGCAGGTCTTTCACGGAAAAAGAAACAATCATGGAAACAAGCCGCGAGACGTCGCTGGTAGTGCAAATTATATGCTTATCCGCATCCATGGGTCTCATAGAAGAAATTTCCTGTGCGGTCCCGCAGCGGATAAACCTGTAAAACTTGTTCAATGTGAAGGACCGGATCACGCCGACCTGCGACGGCCCGGGTTCATTCGAGTACAAAATTTTTAGCATCTTTGCCGACGTGATAGTGGTTGTAGACAACGGTGTTTCAACTCGAGTCCTATTCAACCGTCGTTTACCCGACAGCCTTCGCAACACAAGTAAATATCGTGACCCACGACAGTCAGCACTACAAGAATGGTCCAGTAGCCTAGCGCGCGCCGTGTCTTCTCTGAAGGATGGTGCCGTCGCCAAGTCATGAGCCTTAGCAATGAGCATAGTATCGTCTTTCGTGAGGAACCAAAACGTGCGCACGAAGTCTGCGGGGTTGTTACAAGACAAGACACAGAGACCAGCTGAGTGTTCCGGAACCTGGAGAGTAGTGCCGACAAATTCGTACCAGCTTTCCAAGTCTGACGATGAAACTGTCTGTGACGATCCGATGGACAGGGCGTTTACACGTCGATGAACAATGAACAATGGAATTTGGATCCGAAACACGAGACGTATTATGGTCTGCAAACATATTAGCATTGCTCCTGGATTTTCACTGTACTCACTGTGCGACAGGACCAATGGGTCAACGGGACTCCGGGAAATGGTAGGCGTCTCCGACGACACATGATCTGAGTCGTCATCTAAAGAAAGGTGAAACGGCGCCGATACGATGTTGCCGATCCTACCGGAATAAAACAGAGGCTCCTGGACGGTGCCCAGCTGAAAATCCATACCCTGCGCTTCCAAGTCGGGACCGATGAACGGAATTTCAGGATCCGTGTCAACGGGAGTTGGATCCATTGAACTACACTCCGCGTGATGAGCAGATTCTGACGGTGGCTCAAGCGGCGTGAGCGAGGCGGAACGGTCTTCGTAGTCGACTTTTTCTGCAAACGTAAATGGACAAAATCTGACCGGGGAGCAAACACTAACTTGGAAATCGTTCGGGGCCGCCAGATTTTGTAACAGTATCGGCGTAGGACATAGGATCTTCTTCGTCTGTGAATGTCGCCTTCAGTGGTTGACCTTGCACACATAAGGACACTAACCGGGTGAAAGGCGAGAATTTTGCAGATCAGATTGCACTTGTTCGTCGTAGTAGTCGATGAATACACTAGGATGATTTGATGGTAACGGAGGAGCCTGTCTTAGTTCCAGGGGGTCCAGCTCATCGACTTCCATGACTGTAGGGGAACGTCGTGCAGGGGTTGAGTTCATCTTGAAAGGGAACGGTGAGCGAGGACAAGATTCGGGAAGGCAATTGAGGAGGGCGTAGGCGATCAGACGTAAAGGAGTGAAGTTGGGGGCTAACTTCACAATTCCGCACTGGTTTATTAGATTCTAGTGGACTGTGCAAAGGTTAAAACCTTCTTAAGACCTTCTGAAGGAAGAAGGTCTTAAATTCTTGCAAGTCTGCGCGAGACTCCGGGGCACGGATGAACCGCGAGAGTACACCGCGATCAGGGCTTTGATTTTCAGGAGCGCAAGTCACAACGTCAAATCAATCAGCCAAATTGGAGCCGGGCCGATGGAGGCAGTGCTATAAAATACGTTAAGGGTTGTTATCCGGATTAAAGAGACCAGATGCTGTGCCGAAGAATGTGCTGTCCAGTGGCTGTGAGCACAAATGCATATTACTACCTGCCAGAAAACTTTATTTATTTATTTGTTTATTTAATTTGTCATTTGATGGTACGATCGGTGCACCGGAGTCGATTCTTCTATTTGTGTTGGAGACCTGGATCCGTAAACGGTACCAGGAATAGTCACAGTTTCTGAGATATAGATTGAAATCCCGCTACTGAGACTGTTATCCTCGAAACCGCGGCTTGGTAGGAGCCTGCGCGTCCAGGGGATCGGGATGCCTGGGTCCCACAAATTCAATAGGCAGTAATGACGAGGCCCAGAAATCTCCTATAAAGGCCCTAAAAGAGATGCTATTTCCCTCAGCTTCAGTTCGCGCACTTTTCCAGTTTATCTGCCAATACTATGATTTCCAACACTTTCATCCTCACTTCCTTGGTATGTGAAGCTTGGTCCATACATTTCCTGACTGACTGGCGGTTTTATTTAAATTGCCCCACTAGACAGCCATAGGCGTTGTCGCAGCTCTAGGACCCGCCGCTGTCAACCTCAGAACTGCCGCCAACTACGAGATTCTCGCCGAAACTGGGGTCACGACCGTGCCGCCGTCCGTAATCAGTATGGTTCCGTATTCGCAAAGGTCACACGCATGATTAAAGTCCATCTCTAGCTGGCGCGGTCGCAGTCAGCCCAATTGCAGCCACAGCGATGACAGGGTTCTCCCTCACCCTCGATTCGACCGGTCAATTCTCGACCTCCAGTCAAGTTACCAGCGACCTGTATGCGGCGGACTACGCCGTCCCCACCCCATCTATGCTCTCCGTCGCCATTGCAGATATGGGCACGGCATTCACTGACGCGACCGGCCGTACCACCCCCGATTTCACCAATCTTGCCAGTGGTCAGTTTTAGATAACTACCATAACCGTTCTGTGTTTCTGACGTACTCAAAAGGTGGCATCGGGGGCCTCATATTACTGCCTGGACTCTACAAATGGACCACCGGGGTCAGCCTCTCCAGTGATATCTTCATTGTCGGCAGTCTCACTGACAGTATGCTTACCCGCTCTCCCGCCTCCCATCGCAACTCACTCTCTTTACTGCGTGCAGCATGGATTTTCCAAGTGACCGGCATGCTCACTCTCGCCTCCGGTGTGAAAATGGGACTTGCCGGCGGTGCGCTTGCAAAAAACATCTTCTGGGTCGTCACAGATGCGGTCACCGCGGGGACGGGCTCGCATGTCGAGGGTGTGATCCTCAGGCAGACGGGAACGACGGCGAACGGCCGGCTCCTGGCGCAGATGCTGGTCACGCTTCAACAGGTATGTAAATCTTCTTTGTCTGAGATTCCATCGTTCCCATTATATCGGCACAGGCTACCGTTACTGCTTGATTCAATATAATAATCCGTGTCTAGTTTTATCTTCCGTTCTCGATATGTTCTGTAAATTTAATACAATCCTCTTTTCTCTGCGCAATGCATTACAATTTACGTATTCAAAAGCTTTTACGAACCGTACACCGCCATCGGGCCGACATGTGGCCATCAGGTGTGCGCGACATGCCGGACACATGACCGAAACAGCTGGCCGCCAGCCAGCCTAACACTGGCCACCAGCCGACGTCTTGAATGGGTCCACGCTGGATCCAGTTAGGCTGGCGTCCAGCTGTCAGGATAGCTAGCGAACACACAATATTTCAGCCGACCATTATGAATACACATTGCTTATTCAAATTTGTTCTCCAACATACGAACAGTGCACGAAGACAACGAAAGCATATATTGAAGCAAACAACAAAAAGATGTACGCCACCGGCACGGCATCTGCAAAACACCTCTTCTTGCTCGTGTGGTGCCGCGCTCAGTGACTGCGCCATGGAGCGGGCATTGGCATGGATGGCGGGGTTCACGCTGCAGAGAAAAGGTTGGCAAGTGAAAAAAAAAAAGCAGTATGGAGGAACATACCTCCACGGCCGTCACACATCCCACCGAGCATCAAACTTGCTCCCCTCGCTGCTAGCTATCTTGTGTTGGTGGGTCTGAAGGTAGGGATGACGCGGGTGGCGTGCGGGGGAGGCGGGGTTGCGGAGATGGGAGAATTCGACCCGATAGAGGCTGACGGAAAGATGGGATTGACCACTGCAAACTTGACGATGGTGGCAGCTTGAAGCCTTGGAGGGCTTAAGGGGGCTTGAAGCCGGAGGGTTTGAGAACTTGAAGACTTGAATATGTCTTGCGAAATGCGAAAGACTATAGATTGCGCGAGCGAAGAGTGAGGAGTTGGGATGAGATGAAATGAAGGCGGGAAGAGACGTGCGACGTAGCATCAACCAACATCCATCGATCACGCGACTGATGGAGCGGAGTTTGAAATGACCTGGCACTTTCTCTTCATCGCCACTAAACCCCGGTAATATCGAGCACTCTTGCCAATACATCAGGAAAAGCCTCCCATGGCAATTTCCTGAGATTGCCTCCAATTCGGGCCGAATTGGACAAAATATCCTTGATTGGACCGATTTCCTTGCTAGTAACGTTGCTATCTAGTTTCCTCCAATTTGGACCCAATTTGCCTCGAATTGCCTTGCCTTTCCTGCGCATTTCCTTGAATTTCTCTTCCATTATGTTGGAATACTCATGGATCCCGCTTCAAAAAAAACCAGAATGCCCAACAGGGACTTGAATTAAGAGGAATATAAGATACAGGATACATCCAACGAGTATATATAATACTACGGTTGGTAGTACTACGTGGCGATAAAGATGTCCGAGTCTAAACAATGAATGAATAATACGTAGAGTCAGCGATGAGGGAGCGACATAAATCTTTATTAGGTTTGTTTAAACAATTGGCTTCCCAATGTAAATCAGATTTTAAATTTTGTTCTGTTCAACACCAGTAGTGGGAAGCATTGGGGTGCACGCTGTCCAGATGAACGGTGGAATGTGATGTGAGTTTGAACAGACTGTAATCAACGGTTAATCATTGATTTCAAACCAAGTTTGTTCAACCGTATAATCACGGTTGAACAGTGTTTGACCACCCGTTGAACACGGTTTAGACTCAATGCAAGAAGCATGCAGGCAGGGGAGTTCGAACCTATGATCTCCAGATGATGGGTAAGAAAGAAGGAAACATTGAAGATGCATGCGACCATTAGACTATGGAACCAGCAAATGTCTCAAGAGTAGCACGGATTTATTTGTCTCTGACTTTGGCAAAGTGGGCATTTTTTAATCCTCATGAGAGCCATGAACCATCCTCCTACATTAATCCCACGCCTCTGCTAAACCTATGGGATGGACTTAGTCACATGGGAACTGTGTGGATCCAAGTGGGATTCTGGGAAGCACCCGCATGTACAAGTATCAATATAACCTGAACACATCTTCATTGTGTCGTTCAACGCTGCCCTCCCCCCTTTCACCTCAACTTTTTCGTATTTCAACACTTGGGATGCAAAATTGTGCCGATAATTTTACGGTAATTACCCCACCAACGTTGCCCAATTTCGCGATTGGAGTCCAGCACACTGCAAAATCACTCATTGTGCTAACATTACCCAGGTTTAAAGCAATCTTGTGTATAGAGAAAAAATGCGTCAAATTCATTGGCACCGTACCGAGATATCTACGTGAAGAAACAAGCCAGAAATACGCACCCAGGACCAGCAAAAAAAAACTTGTGCAAGGACCGTGGAAAATGCAAGGATCACAAAATAACTGTACTATCCTAACATCATTTTTTACCTAATTATTAAAACCTTCCAACCTTTCCTTTCGAGTCACCATAGGTAAGCAGGAACCACAGAATGACATACAGTTGAATTGCGAGTGCTGCTCAACATGTCCCAGACTTGAAAAATTAAACTGGTAAAGTTCACACCGTAATTGATGATAGAATCATCCAAAGCTTTTTAGCATATCACCTATTTGGCTCACTTGTAAGATGCTCTTTCCTACTGGTCTTCTTCCACATCTCGCGTATGTTCGATTCGCATAGTCGGCATCCTTTTTCTATTTTACTTGAACATCGTTTGATCCCTCTTTAAACAGTGATCAAACTAAACAAAGTTTAAAACCTGATTTACGTTGAGATGCTCATCGTTTAAACAAACCTAATAGGGTTACTGCATGTGTTGTTTTTTTGTATTTCATCGCCCAATATCTCACTTGCGCTGGTCCATCGGTCTTCATTCCTCTGATAAATATTTCTTTCACCCTGAATATTTATTAGATGCCGACGACTGTTCGACCGCTGAGTTGAAATTCCGTCCTGGAGACTGCTATATAATGCATCCCCAGATCGACTTGGTGGTGGATGGTCTGTATCTGCAGCAAATTGTGCTCAGTGATGGTCGCGTTTGCCCGTCCAGCTTTGGCCCAAGCCATAGCCGTTTTTACCTGAACATCAATACCATTTTTGGCATCCGATTCGAGAAAATTTACAAAAGGTGCAACCAAGATCAGACACATGTTCTCGGGCCCGAGCCGTAATCTCATAATCTGCCTGTACTATTTTCTCGTATCCGATTGAATTTTCATCATACATCGCTCGCGTAACCTACAGTTGCTTATATTATTCGGGTACATTGAACTTCCATCACTGGTAAATCTAGAGGGTATGATATGCCTGTGCCAAATCAGGTGCATATCGCTCGGTAGATGGTCTGCGCCTGCACCACATTATCGATGGCTGTAGTACTCTAGTCCGGAGCTCGTATTCAAGTTCTAAACTACAATCCCAATGTCAAAAATTCCTTTTGAACAGTTGCTCATACAATCTAGCTCTACAGCAACCTCACACTGGCTCGGTAACAGATTGTCCGCATCTCTAACCTGTAACATTTGGATGGAATCTAGAAGTTTTGCGGCACGACCTTAATGCATGTAGTCCGGGAAATCAGGATTTATTCCACTAGACTTACGCAAATGCCATCCACATCAACCTATCTTACATCAGATATTCCGCCTGTTCGACTTCATGGGATGTATGCTAAGTACTGCCATTAGCCATGCACGTGCATTTAACCACTGGTCCAACGAATAAATTTCCACAACATTCCATGAATGAAGGAAATATAACCCGCCATCCTAACGAACAAAATTTATCCCCGTCAATCTCCTTCCCCGACGAAAGATTCACGTTGTCCAGACCTGCAAGCGTCCCAGTGAGCCACTGCTGAGCATCATGAACAGTAGGAAAAAGCACTCACACCCTCGTTACACACATAGCAGGTGCAACACCCAAAGAGGGTGGTACATGCTTGTCCAGCGCAAATGTTGGGTTGAAGCGCTCTGAGGACGGCGGGAGGGCCGGGACAGCTGATATCGCCGCTGGGGGCGGCGGCAGCCTGCATGAGGGTTGCGAGGGCGAGGATCAGATACGAGTAGCACATTTGGTATAAGACAGTAAGGTACTGTAGTATTTCGTTCAAATCGACACTGGGTGTGACGCGTGACCCAAAAAACCAATTCGACATTTCGACAACAGCCAAAATTTGGCATGACACCAGCGAAATTTTCGACACCAAAACGAAAATATTGGCTTTTTTTTGGGTCTTACAGGCAATTTTGAGCTCTGTGTGACACTCGGAAGGTTCGACAAACGGCCGCGTGACGCGTGACCTTTGCCAAATTTCGATATCGATAGGGGGGTGCGTGACGCGTGACTGTCAAATTGAATGAAATACTACAGTATTTGCTGCGGTGTTTGCTATTGTGAACTGGGAAGACCACGGCTATTTATTTCAAAACTGGACAGGCTCCATTTTCTCGCCTCAACTGCCGGCGGTTGAGGTATAGAATGATGTGGAGTTCATTCACGCTGAAGATAAAGTCAACAGACCTGCAACAGTCGACGACAGCTCGTGCTCGCATCAAGCGCCGGCCGTCGAATTAAGATATTTCTGCTGACATGAATACAATTATATGGAATTGTGTGGAAGCTCGTTGACAATACAGATAAGTCCGACAGACCTGTAACAGAGAACAGCGTCCCAGACGTGCAGGGTTCGCTGTCACATTGGTTCGCAAGGCAGGGGATCGAGTCGCCTGCTCTGGATTTTTTTTCTTTGGGATTATGTTGTCTGTGCCAGCATGATAATTTCAGGTATTACTCACTGCATTCAGACCCCCCCATAGGCACAGATGTGCCCACCTTCACCGATCCCCGCCTACGGACTGCCCACCCAAGCCGATGTTGGTCTGCCCTAATAGGCATCGGCTGACGTTGGTCTAGTATCCCTACCAAGGCAGAGCCTGCCCACCTTGGTAGATCTTCGCCGACAGTGGTGTGTCTATCTTGGCCAACCTTGGTCAACCTTGGCCGACCTGGGTCTAGGTTGGTGTTGGTTGGAATGGCTGGACGGGTACAAACCATGTCAGATTTTGAATTTGGCTAACTAGGCTTAGCTAGGCTCATCAGCCCATGTGAGTCTATGTGTGCCTAATCCAGTGGGAATACCTAGACCAACCTCAGCAGGGATGGGCAGATGGATGGGCAAGGGTCGGCACACTGGTCTGCCTACACATTTGCCTATCAGGATCTGGCAGACCTGTGCCTACAGGGGGGTCTGAATGCAGTGACTGTGGAATCTCGAATTATGAAGCCTAGTATTATACTAGTTCGACTTTTAACAAACTGGCAGTCAGACGCTGGTGTACACTGTATTCTGAACTTTGTTGATGCTTGAAGGTTCAATGGACATGCCGGAGTGACTGAAGGGTTAGAGTTCTTAACCTGTTCAATTGTGGTGGTTTGCTTCGCTTTCCTCCACTCCGGGTGCGCCGGCAGTCCCCAACTGCGGCGAGCGCTTTGTTCCATAGACTTCTTCACGCCCCTTATAAACACACTCACTGCCCTCCGCGGCACTACCGCCCTAACCAACTCGTGGGGATGCTGGAGGGCTCGGCCGAAATTGCATCTGCACTGGAATCGGGTCTACTCCGCATTACTGTTGCCATTGCCGCATCGATTGCACCGGTAGACAGGAATGAAGCGAAAAAAACTTCCCTCCTAATAATACAGCTTTTGCAGAAATTGCTTCCCCAATCGCTTGTCCATTATACAGTCCTTGTCCAGCTCAAAAAATGCTTCCCCAGTTGCTTAGCGTTCGCGACTGAATCGAAAATCGAGGTCTCGGCTTTCTCACGGGACTGGCGCGACTTCTCTACTCTGCCTCAGAAGCATCTCCAGTTTCTCGATTCCTGGGAGGCGCGGACTATTCCTTCCCTAAAAGCCTGTGATAACACAGAGGTCAGTTGATGCCTCCTTTCCAACGTAGGGTTGCTGCTAATACAAACAGTGTGGTAAAATCGATGTGAGACGGAAATTCATGTGTTGTTCTCGCTGTCGAAGTGTTGGTTACTGCTCCGAGGGTTGTCAGTCCTTCCACTGGAACACTGCACACAGCTGTACCACAGCCCCCGGCAGCTATGTCATGCAACAGCCACCGTTCTGGTGTATACTGTCACACCGAATTAGCTGAAATTTCAATGTAGATTGATACTTATCCTGATTCGTTCGAAATCTATATGAAAATCAGCACCCACTGAAACTGCACGATTTCAGCAATTTTGTAACTAAATTTGATTCTTTGAGTTTCTTTAAGAGAATCAGCAGCATCAGATTTGTGTGGTATCTGATGCGCTGATTCTGATAAAGAGACTCAAAGACTCGATTTTAGTTTCAGCACCGCTGAAATCCCTGAGCTATTTATGCCATTTGTTGATATAAATAGCAGGCCAATAGCATAAATAGCTCAGGGATTTCAGCGGTGCTGAAACTACAATTGATTCTCTTAAAGAAACTCAAAGAATCAATTTTAGTTACAAATTTGCTGAAATCGTGCAGTTTCAGTGAGTACTAATTTTCATACAGATTTCCAATGAATCAGGATCAGTATCAATCTACATTGAAATTTCAGCTAATTCGGTGTGTGTACTATTACGACCAAAGGTTCACAGTATGTCACCCGTCACCTCAATTGTTCACTGGAATTGGTGTTCATTCTTCGGCAATCATGAGAAAATTACCATAAATGGTAGTTCGGCAACTGCCGGACAGGAAATTTTGACATTTTTTGGCCTGTTTGGGCCTCAAAATTGCAAAATCACTGTCACCTAGACCCAAATTGTTCAGTTCACCCCCCTCTGTCACCCGTCACCTGAACCTTTGGTCGTAATAGTACAGTAGAACAAATGGGCAGCTGTATAAGAGCCGGGTTTCAGGATACCAAAACAAAAGCGCTATTCACGCACGGTTCAGTATCGAGTCAAACGGGTCCCTCGCGGACGAGTTCAGACATCAATAAAAGATACAATCAGCAGGTGCGCAAGGCTCATATCAGTCTAAGCCTTAATATATTTTGTGTTTCTAGAGATTGAGCTGGCGTTTGGTTGTTTCCCGATTACGCAGAAGGTAAGAGGGCATCATTGAGTAGAGTGGCACCCAAAACTTTCGTATCAACGCCCGTCGATCCCGCAGAAGAGTTGGGATTTCATAGTAGACATGAGAACCAGGATAGCAGATAGGAACCACACCCTGCTGGATGGAGTCACCCTCCGATTTGCCTCCGATATTTATCCAATCTCGCCCTCTGCACGCCGCGACTCCGAAAGCGCTTTCAATGGTATATCCGAACCTTGTGCATAACATCTGTGCAGAAACCAATAAAATGTGCTCTCGCTCGCTTTCCAGGTACCCATGAAGCTGAAAGTTCGTCTGTTCAACAAGGAAAAAGAAAGCTGATCGAAGCTAAAGAAACACGGAGTAAGGGTTACTGTCGGGCTTGGGCTCATACCTACGCCGGATGTCAGCCATGGAAGAGTGCCACCGGCTCTTCCTTGACCTCAGAGCCCATGCGCGCGATTCAGTCGGTGACTGATCCAACCCGGTGATGCGGGGTTTGTTTGCGTTGAGGAGTCTCGAAATTTTCGAGGTCATCACCCTGAGGCCGCATGTCGTTGTAGACGTAGAGAGTGAGAGGGAGAATGTAAAAAAACTACAGAAGAGTTCCATGACCCGGCCTCGAGTCGAACGGGAGTCTCTCTAGTCGAATCGATACGAATGCGACATGAATAGCAATCCAAGTCAATAAACAGCGGGCAGCCAAGAGAGCGCTTCCATTTGTAATCTTATCGCACTTCATACGCCGTCTTCCATAGTGACAATGGAGTGCAGTGGTACTTCTCTCGAAGCCGAAAATAATGAATTAAGACAAGTTGGTATGCGTCAAAATGAGGTGAAAACAAGGCATCAAGTCCGTGCTATCGTGTAGGTCCGTAGAGTAGAAAGGGTTCAAGTACAATTCAGAGTTGCATGGATTAGCCAAAGTTCCAAACCTGGTTGGTCTGGATCGGGTCTTGGAAACAAGCATACATCTGGATCTGCAAAGGTAGGAGGAAAATAAGAGTAAGGACATACGGTTTGGATGGAGTGTAAAGTCTGCGTACCTGGGTCCCGCTGGCGAGGTTCCCGTCCGGGAGATCGAGGCACTTGTGTTCGTTGATCCACTGGATGTTTTGGTCGGAAGTGAGGTAGAAGAACTGCTGGTTCGCGTCGCCCACGCCGGGCGTACAAGCCCAGATCTGCAACTTGACGCCGTCCGTCGTGTTTCCGTTTGGCACATCTGCACATTGCATGTCAGTGGCCTAAATCCAATGAGTGAGGGATGGTGGAACGCGCACCGAGGCACATGTTCCCATAGACAACGATCGTCGGCCCGATCTCCGTCCACAACTGGCTGGCGGATCCGTCGCACGGCGCGACGACGACCTCCCCGCCGTTCGCGTTGGTGGGCGCGGTAAGGCATGTCGTGTTGCTCGTCCAGTGCGTGATTGTTTCCGACGCGCCAGTGGTTAGTGTCCATCGTTGGTTCGGCCCATGGCTACAGCCCCAGATTTGCACCTACATTGGCAAAAGACATTCGGTTGAGGGAAGAAGAGGGGAAGACAAATAGGACGGCATACGTACGACATTGCCGTCCGTGACATTCCCATTTGTGAGATCAAGGCAGCTATCCTTCCCGCTCCACTGAATTGTGCTCCCCGATAGCGTCCACTCCTGATTCGTATTGCTCGCGGCGCACTCCCAGATCTGCAACGGCGTCCCGTTCGCGATCGCGCCGTTCGTGACGTCTAGGCACATGTTGCCGAACACCTGCAACGTCGAACCGGAGACTGTCCAGCTCTGCCTGGTGTCTCCCCCGATGCTGCAGTCCTCGATTCTGACGGTCGCCCCGTTCGCGTCAGACGAGGCAGCGAGGCACTTGTCGAAGTTATCGGTGACATGGATATACTGGTTCGACGCGGGCACTTGACGAGGAGCAGGCTGGTGCTATAAACACGAAATTATATTATGAACAAGGCACCTAATTGAAGCAACGCACCGGAGCGGGATGGCCCCATACACCTGAAGCGATTGATAGAGCAGATAATACCAGATAGATCGACATTTGGAGGAAGGATGATTGTATAAATGTGCCTGCTATCTTCGGGTCTTTATAAGGTGGGGATCGAACCGCCCAACAGGTCGAAGAAAGACTAGAATGCCGCGGAAAGGTGCTGCGCGCCTGGATTTGCCGTATAATTAGATGATGATGACGGTCATGGCCTTGCATTGGTCGGTCTGCTTCGACCATATTTTATGCGGGAATGCCGGTACGCTTCACCGCACGGACAAGCATTAGTGATGCCCAGGGCCCGGCTTGGCCTGAAATCCCGGGCTTGGGCCTGGCTTGAGCGGGCTCGGGCTTGAGATTCTTCAAGCCCGAGCCCGAGCCCGCAGACAGGGCTTGGCCAGGCCTGGCTTGGGCCTGAGCCAGAGCCTGTGTTCCCTGTATTCGGTTTTTGTCGCAACTTGAAGTAGTAATTAATCTGTGAAGCCGCGAGCGGAAGAAGAGAATCAGCGCTAGAATCTCACACCTTGAGCAAGAATGGGAAGCCTCCAGGTGGAATCCATGCGATGAGCGCTGACGCCAAGCTCGCCAAGCTGACGCGTGGCGTCGCATCACACCTGTCACATCACGCTCGCTCAGTACAAATTCAACCATGGCGCACAATTTGGTTTAGTTCTTCCCATGATCCCCTTGAATGCGCTCGAATCGAGTGCGTTTCGGACCTTTGTCTCTGTGCCCTTGTAAGTTTTGGTCCTTTAGTGAAAGTCGCGATTGTTGCGTCCGCTATGATCATTTTGGTACCTCGATTAAAGCAGTCACGACTATCCGTTTTTCATGTGACCCTTGGGGCAATGGAGCAGAGTTGGACTCTGACGACCTTCTTGATTTGATAGATAGTTGGATAGATTAGCTTTAATGCACTTTAAGATCTGGAATGTTGTCCGAGGCCACCGGCATAGCCCAAAGATAAAAAATTATTGCCTACCCAGGCCCGGGCTTGCAGGCTTGGCCTGGCCTGAGATTTCTCAAGCCCAAGCCCTGGGCCTGCGCAAGCCCGACGGCGGGCCTGGCTTGACTCGGCCTGAGCGGGCCCGGCCTGGCGCGCTTGAGGGCCTCAGGCCAAGCCTTGGGCATCACTAGCAAGCATGGTCGTCTTCGAAGAACTGTTTGGTCGAACGAGACTCGACCTGTCCATCGCCTGGGTTGGGGCCAATGGGCCAACTTTTCACAACCTTCGTGTCGAGGTCGAGTCGAGTGGCGGAGTCTGCGGGACACGCGGGAATCGGACCGAGCCCGGGTAGGTTCCGTTAAGGCCTAGAACGGGAATCGGCCAACATGAGACTCGAGAACGCAGACGGGAGGAGCCACCATTCATTGAGCTGCTTTCCAGATTTGACTGAAACTGTGACTGAAGACTGGCCTGTTTTGTATCGCGGTCTAAGTGCACTTTTATTCCGCCCCCTATTTATAGGTGATCTCGGGAGTTTCTGCCCCACAGATAGGCATTTTGACGCCCTCTGCGCTAATTACACAGGGAGGTCAAAATTTTGAATGGGGGTTATTTTTGAGACGTTTGGACCGGACACATAAAAAACTGAAGCCTGAGTGAAGAAAGGGAACAGACTTCCCGGCGTATCTTTTGAGAGTTAACCCGGGTACAAAATAATTTTGCGCGACGCTCGCCTTGGATTTTGTGCACAGCACAAAAGTGCACGTGACACGGTCCGGGTTCCGCCGCATGCGCTATTTTCCAGCTCTACGCCTCTCCTCCTTGCACGGATGGAACATTGTATAATATATGAATTATTAGACATAATACAACAATACTACACTACAACTATAACCAAGGGACAACATAACTCTTGTGCCATGGACCTGATAGTGTCTGGTAAGCAATGACAAGCCGCTGTGTGGAATAAAACTCACCAAATAGCCCTGAACCCTCTTCTCCTACCCCAATCTATCGAGCTCCAGGCCGCCATAGACCATCCAGTACAGAAAAGCCACCGAAAGGGAGAGTCCCAAGATCAGGTTGCGGGTTTTGGACTCTTGAAATCTTGCAGTGCATTGAGGGCATGAGGGAGAAGACCCTTGATAAAGGTTGATGAATCTTAATGAGGACAGACAAAAGACGCTTGATAAATTTTGATGAGGGAGCTTGAGCAAGTTTTAAGGATGTTTCGGCGGAAAAAGGCCCGCCATTTGCAAGGCTTGAAATTGCAACTTGGACTTTGACAAGGCCACGGGAGTACATGAAGAGAAGATTTACATGGTTTGACAGCTTTGAATGGAGAGCACTTTGGATGGGACTTGAGAGCGAAAGTGTTTTGATCCGCTTGCGGACACAAAGACTCCAGCGGCGGCATTTTGGAAGGGTTAGACGCAAATACGCCTCAAAACCAGAGGCCACCCCACAAAAGGGATCGGTGAGTAGACGAAAGTGAGGGTGAGAGTGGAATGGAGTGGTGGTAAGAAGAGAAAGACGACATCAACCACGTCAAAATAAGTGCCAAACAACTCAACGCCTTTGATGCCAAACAATGACAAATCTTCTCCTGAGTCCTCGTCGAGTCGTCCAAAAACCAGGTGTATACGCGTGCCAAAAAATACGATTATTCATCTAGAAACCACCGGTACTACTGCCCTGTGACTGCATCATATTCAACATAGCCTGTTGCTCCGCACCATAACCCTCCACCTGCATCGTAACCTGTGGCGGCGGAGATGGAGTATGCACGGTTCTTCTGCTGTCAGAGTCTGGCTCCAACAAAGCAGAGGCAGCCATCCCTGGCCTCAACCCACGAAACATGTTTTTATCATCAACCATAAGCTGATCAACGTAGCTGCCGAAAAATCAGTTTGAGACAGCCGCACAATAAAATCACGTACCTTCTCCATTTTGGACCTGTGAGCGAAGTCCCGCGCTCTGTGATCTGTGTCTTGAACCAGTCGTCGATACGACCCCAGAAATTCTCGGCCTTCGAGATTTTACCTGTTTTCTTGACTGCACTTTTCTTGGCTTTCTTCTTTGGCCGTGCTTCATCTGCCTCGTCATACTCGATGTCGCTGTCTGGGGCTTCTTCTTCCACGGGCGTGGTCTTAAGTGTGGGGTTATCAAACACGAAACGCCGCTGCCCACATCCCATAAGCAAGGAATGTAAGAGACGAGACAGACGCACCAGGAGGACTGCGTGTACAGTGTATATCTGGGGCAACTCTTCGCCGGCGCCTCCCATTCGGTATTTCATCGCTGAATTGTAAACAAAGTCGGCCAGTTCAACGAAACACTTTGGATCGACGCTCTGAATGAGCTGAGAAGAGTTTTTAGCATACAAATAATTTGCATTGAGAAAGACCGACATCTGCACGCCAGGCATTCCGCACGCTAGAGCATTGCCTTTTTGTGATTTGAGACAGGCTCTTCTCTCGGCCTGGTACACCGAATATATTGTCCAGGTTAAGCGTGCCTTTCTTCTTCTCCAATTCGGCCTGCACATGGATCTGAATGGAGATGATAGAAACACGCAAGCAAAACATACGAGGGCATCGACATGCATCGTCAGAAATTTCGTTCTATTCCCATCGTAAATAACGTCTTGAACGATGCCCCGGATGTTTTGCTAATGGGCAGGTAAGAGATCAGGACAAGAGAGGGCACAAAGAAGGGAAGAAGTCACACACCTTTTGCTGTCGCGTAAAACAAAAGGTCTCCTCCAGTCGAATCTTCAAGTCGCGCCAGATAGCCTTATAATCGACTCTCTCTTCCTCTTGCGCTCTTTCCACGCGGTGTCTCTCAGCGGCTTCTCCGAACTGGGAAGCAAGCATGAAAACACGCGTCGCCAAGTCTGGCACTGAGAGGCCAGGCCCGAGAGAACCGAACTAAAGCCGTTATTTGGGCAGAATTTAAAAAAGGCTCAGAACGGACTTACTCCAACAAACATTCGCAAGAGCTGGAGCTGACTCGGCTCGAGACCGAAGTTCCTGGCAATCGTGTCCACGATGATTGGACTCAGAACGGGAATGACAGGTGGTGGGACTGGAGTTTGAGGCGGAGAACTTGTTGGTATGGGTGGGGAACTTGAACGGCCTGCGGGTGAGCTGAAGTCATGATGTGCGGCAGGCGAGAAGATCGAGGGGCCTGAATCAGCGAATGTGGAGGGAAAAGCGTAGTTAGGAGGGGCTAGTGGGATTACGGCCATTTTGTATAGTGGATAGGGGTAATCATTGTCTTGATTCTTTTATATGTTTCCGGTCCATATTCACGTGGCGGGGACGCGATTTGTTGATTAAACAAACACGTCGCTCAATGCGGCGACGCGTTTGAGCGGTATAAAAGGGGAGGGACTGTGATTGGGAATAGAGCTCAAATCTCGATCACCCACTTCCTTTTCCAGAATGAAAGCAAGCAAGGCCAAACAACAGTCTTATCGTTACACCCCACTTGTCGTCCGCGACGTCAACACCCTCACTCTCAGCCATCCCAGGAAGGCTTCGCAAAATACCATTGCCCAGAAAACCACTACAAAGTACCTCAAATCTTCCTCTTTTACGACCTATCTTTGATTTTTCTCCGCACAGATTATTCAGTACCCCCTCAGCTGACGACCTTGAAGCACCCTTGTCTGGTTACGGTGCACTTTCCAGCCAAGTCGGTGAAACCCAGTACTTTGCACAATGTGAGCCATGTATCATTATTTTTTTCTAGCTTTGCTTACGGTCTTGTAAATATAAAGATGGTGTTGATGTCGCCCTTCCAATCGCAAACACTTACTCTCCGGCGTGTTCGCCATCTTCATCAAATGCTGGCTCGCCATCACGCACCCCGCTGCTCTCGCCATTGTCCTCGCCATCTGGGTTTCCCTGCACCCCGCCCGAGCAGCCCGTTGAGTTAGGCATCACTCACCAATATGGATCTCGACTTCGCGGACCGCTGCTCGGGTTGCCTACACATGTAGATTTTTCGCCAATTTCATACTGGGATGATCCACTAGACGACATGAAGGACATGGAGTTGGATACCTGGTCTTCGGACGATAAAGACAACGAGAGTGCGTTTGCACTTTATTATTCCCCTTTGTTCTGACTTTTTTCCTCTTCTTCATCTCGCCAGTATATCCTGGCACTGCCCAGCCGCCCTGGGACGAAAATGTCAAGATTGAGGTGGACGACTTCACTCACACACTTCCAGCAGCTCCGGTCGAGATGATGTCCTGCAATACAGCCGAGCAGGCTATTGATGCAGCAGATGCCGTAGACCACTTCACTGAGTTGACCGAGTTCGAGAGCTGGCTTGTTGGGAGGGTTCGGAAGTCACATGCGAAGGGCGAGTCTGCTGTAGGGGGATTGCGAAGCCTCTATGCGAGATCGAAGGCTCTAGAGGAAGAGAATTTGAAGCTTAGTACTCGTGTCGCGGAACTTGAAGTATTGTTCGTTTAACTTGCAGTTCAACTGCTCTATGTCTACCATTCCCTTGAAATAAATTATGCATACCCACCTTCCGTCTTCCAAAAAAAAAACATTTGTGTTTACGGCCAGCAGATATTTGTCCTAAAAAGGTAATCATGTTTCCCTTTTTGGGTTGGCCGTAAGCGCAATACAATAACAGACAATGGGCGTTCACAAGTGGCCTGGCTGAGGGAGATAAACTCAATGTACCATTCGGACTACCGGAATCCAGAGCATCGCGAAAAACTGTTCAGAAAAACGCGTCAGTGCGACTCAAAGTGGCATTTTGCCCTGCTAACAACTTTCCTACTTGTTGGTGGCTACGTCCCGGGTGTGAGCCTCGAGCCATACAACAAGCAGGAAATATGCCAGAAAAGAGCAACATTGAGATGACTTACTGAGGAGGAAGAGAAAAAAGACGCATCGCACACAAGCGTGAGGAATGTGACATGCGCGTCCATTTCTTGTCTTGATTCGTCGACTCCACCGAGGTTCCCCTCTTCTGGCCTCTAGCCTCTTGATTCCTAGCCTCTGATATCTCTGACTGCCTCCTCAGAAGGATGGATTACAACAGATCGTCGTTAGGGCCAAAATCCTATGATAGGACTCCGCACCAAATTGGATGAATATCACTCAAAACTTGGTCTTTTTCCATGAAAGCAAGTTCTGCTCGGAACGTTAGGCCCACCTGAGGCTGCTGGTTTTGCGTATCGGGCCAAGCACTTTCTTTCTGCCTCGCTGTTGCTGCCCCCATGTCATCAGGACAGGAGTTACTTCTACCATTTTCCCCACAGAGGTGGGTGGATTTCTCATCGAGTTCTTAACCAAACAGCTTAAACTAACATACCGACGGCACCCCTAGGATTCCCTCTCGAGGTATTTCGAGTCGTTACGGGGGTCTGGCAAGAAACGCGGCGGTACGGTGCGTCGGCATCACGGGCTGACTGGCACCCACCACCCACACAAGTGAGTGGATTTCTCATCGAGTTCTTGACCAAATGGCTTAAACTAACGTACCGACGGCACCCCTAGGACTCCCTCTCGAGGTATTTCGAGTCGTTACGGGGGTCTGGCAAGAAACGCGTCGGTGCGGTGCGTCGGCATCACGGGCTGACTGGCACCCACCACCCACACAAGTGAGTGGATTTCTCATCGAGTTCTTGACCAAACAGCTTAAACTAACGTACCGACGGCACCCCTAGGACTCCCTCTCGAGGTATTTCGAGTCGTTACGGGGGTCTGGCAAGAAACGCGTCGGTGCGGTGCGTCGGCATCACGGGCTGACTGGCACCCACCACTCACACAAGTGAGTGGATTTCTCATCGAGTTCTTGACCAAATGGCTTAAATTATATACCTATGGTACCCCTAGGACTCCCTTGTGAGGTAATTCGAGTCGAAACGGAAATTGGCATTAGCACAGACGTAGGTAGAGTATTACTTAAAACATGTATACACAGACAGAAAACAAAATTATGGTATTTGGCTTGGAATGTAACGATTTTGTAGCGAGGAGACACGGTGTGGAAGAAGAGGGCCCACTAGAGAGGATGATGATGCAGATGGGGTCGGGGGAAGGGCTGCCGTTCTCGCCTGTGGACGCGAAGCTGTTGTTTTTTCAGCTGTTTGCGTGCGTGCCTTGCGAGAGGCGAGTTCTTTGGCAGCACTCTGGTGGACAACTATGCTGAGGTCCATGGGTGTCGAGTCGAGCCTAAATTTCTGGATGTGTGCGGCATCTCGCATTTGAGCAGTATTGAGAACAATGTCGTTCTCATTTTGCGCGTGAGCAACTCGGGCCGCAGTCTGGGTGGTCTTGGTACGTTCCTGGAAGACAGGGATCATGGCGGTGGCCGCGCAGTGGTTATCGAGACAATTGTGCTGCACATTCACGGTGCAGAGAAGATCCTATAATATTATTATTATTTGTTCCATTTGAAAATTAGCCAACTTGCCGCGGTGAGATGTATCGACCACTGGCCCGACAGCTGTATTGAGGGCATCCCATAACGTTCTCGTCTGCGATCTACGATGGCTTTCTGGAGCAGGATGCCATCTGGCTGGGAAGAGAGAGCGGCAATGGAACCAACTTGTTGAATAATTTCTTCGACCCGGGCGACGAAGGTCGCTCCTACACGTTCGGGATGCCTGACAATCACAAAATTGTGCGGTACACACACGTCGCCATTGGAAAGATATACCTGCTGGTTGGTTTGGAAGAGGCCTGGCTTTTTTGACCATGAGAATATGTACTGGCCGGTGAATGTTTGCTCAATGACCCGGGGTGCTGCCTTGTCGACAACAGAAATACCTGAGAGAACATTATTATTGTGACGATGAAATCAACGCAAGCGCACCTGGTGTGGGTTTCCTCTTCTCATCGAGCCCTAGGTAATGAGTGACAGTGCTACGGCCTGAGATAAGCCTTGCGGGACCATCCCCAATTTTCCTCCAAGCTGATTTTTCTCGGGCAAAGGTAGAGCGGGCAGGCTGAGGCTGTGATGATTGGGATTCAATATCCGAGGGGATACTGTTGGGTGGGACCTCCAGGACAACAGTCGGGGTATGAAGAACGAATAGCCCGCCGCTGAGCAGATGGCGAATGCGATTGCCCTGTGCAAATGCTTGTGCTATATCGCGTGATGGTGCATGTCGGTTTGAATGTACACTTTTGGCTCGTATGATTGCATTGAAAGATTCAAATGCCTCTGTCGCAAACAAAATCGCGGGTCCGAAGCGACGAATGTGGGCAGGAAGATGAAGAAAAATGTGGAATTTAGGCTTGTTGAACCAACGATTGGTCCATTGAGCGGCGCACAACAAGAAGTGATCAATTTCCTGGGTCAAGAGAGTCTGAAGAACACAATGAGAGTGGGTAGAACATGAACTGAATTGAACTACCAGATGTGCTTCGACGTCATTAATTTCCGGTTGCCAGATGAGCGGGATGATTTTTGACAGTGCTTGCCAGGTCTCAAAGCACTCCTTTGAGACGAGATCATAGACAACAAAGGGGGCCACTTGTGCAATGGCGCGAAAGTCCCTCCCGGTCAGAGAGCCGGAATACTGAACAAGAGTTCTGCCTGCTAAGGGAGATATGCCGAGGCCAGAGACATCAAGTGATGAGAGGCGCGTGGTCAGTAGCTCCTTCTTGTCGTCTTTTCCTTTGAGTTGCTGAATCAAATCTCGCCAGAGATATTTGACAAACCCGAGAAGAACGACATGCAAGATTTCCACCGGGGTGTCCTGGTGAGGGTCGAGACCTGACATATATGAGCCATTGATTATTGAAACGACGACGACCCGGTATACCTTTTATTCGCCAGACGGGGCTTGTGGTATCTTCGGGAAGAGCGGCCACCGCAGCATCCAGAGCAGCTTGCTTGGTGGCTGCGCCTCGTTTTTTCTTGTAGGAGTCAAACAGCTTGTCGAGAAAGACCATCTGAAATTTATCTTTAAGGCCATGCTCTGTGCGGGACTTCTTGACCTTAGTTTTCGTATCTAGCTTGGTAGAGGCATCTGTAAAGAATGAGCGAAGCTTTTCGGTGGTCTCTTCTTTGTTCCGAAGCTTTCCAATCTGATAGAAAGTTAGCGATAAAACTAAAAGGCCATTGTGTACCACACCTTCATAAAAGATGTGACGCGGTCGACCATCTGCCTCATACTCTCGCGCAATTTCTTCTTTCCCTTCCCAGTCTTTTGTTGACCCTCCACCGAGCCCTCGCTCCCGGCGATGCTTCCTTGGTCACTGCCTAACCCACTCCCCGCAACACTCCCTTCACTCCCACCGCTGCCAGCGACACTCTCGCCATCACTCTCGGCGGCTTTTTTTTTGACAGGTTCATCCTCGTCATCTCCATCCATCGCATCAGAGCCTTTCACCCAACAGGCCCGACAAAAAAGCTTCCCCCGCAACCCGATATGGCAAGCAAACTCGCTCTGCATAGGATTATCGCCCAATAGCGCTAGAACTTCTGGAATGACAAGGACGGGCTCATTGAGTTCGATATCCCAAACCCAAATGCCTTCTCCTTGACCCGCTCTTTTGATTTTGTGAGCTCTCCGGAAGAAGAGAAAAATCAGAGACTTACTCTAATTGCTCAACAATTCCATCCAACATTTCAAGAGGACGCGCGAGGTTGGATGTACAGAGGAAGTGAATGTTATACTCTTTCTGGGCCTCTTCGCGTGGTAAACCTGCCGGCGTCATCAAAAAACTGTTGTGCTCGTTCCATTTTTTGGAGACGTTTCCCGAGGTGTCGTCGCAATAAAGCCACATCGGAAAGGCCACCACGCGAGAGCCCTTGGCTTTGGCGCGCCAGGAATTCCCAACTATAGGGTCGGTGTACTCCCAAGGCTTGCCTTTATTTGTGCTTGGGTCGAGGACGTCTGAAATATATTATGAAATTAAGATATTTACCGGAAAGAAATGACGAACCAATAATATGTGATGGATGCGGAACATTGTAGAGCGTGGCATCGGCTTGGAATTGAATCAAATTTTTAAGAAATCGGTGAGCGGGGACCTCGTAGTTGTCCGACTTGAGAACACGCCAACCCGCGCCTTTGTCACTTGAGACAATTGTCATCTTCCAGCATTTGGCAAAAAACTCCTCGCCGCGAACAAACCATCGAATCGGAATGCAAAATTCAGGCTCTTCCGAGTCAAGCATGGCTGGCTCGTATATGTAATAATCTTGGCCAGAGATGCGCAGCATAGGCGTTGTTTGCTCAGGTGGAAGCTCATTGAGCCAGCGTTGGCCTTGACGAGCCTCGGACAATTTTGGCCCACTATCCTCGGGATAAAAGGAAAGGTGGGGTCGTACTCGAGGATTGGCCATTTCCTGCCAAGCCAGTTGATTGAGTACATTAAGAATATGGTAATCAACACATACCTGAGCAATAATCTGCGCTAGATTGTTGACAAAATACTTGTGTCCAAGTGCACCATTGTACGGGATGGTCTCAATCCCGCAAACTTTCTGCAGGGCCAAATTGATTTTCTGCATCTGCTTAATGCTGGGGACGTCATCAACATTATTAACCTTGAGGAGCCACAGAAACAGATCAAGTTGTTTCTGGGAAAAGACAGAACGTGGCAGATGCATCAGTATATCGAGTGTGCATGTCTGCGTTGCGCATTAGAAAAATTGGATGGAGTGGTGCAAAATGATAGGGCATACAATACGATCTGGCCATGGGAACCAAAAACGATTGGTTGCTGTCTCATCTTGGGTTCGGGCGCGTTTTTGTGGGGGTGAATCAGAAAAAGCTTGAACACCAGGCTCTGGCACGTCTGTGGCAAATTATTTAATAGGCACCTTTTCAATGCAAATAGTCCTTACCAATGACTTCAGGTTCATGTTCGGACTGTGATTCCTCGGCATCGGAACGCTCCTCAAATTCATCATCAGACACAGGCAAGTCATATCGGTCGAGTATTTGGTGTGCAATAAAAGCTACACTCCGGTCATCGGCAGACATAGCAAGATTCCCTTCATCATTCGCTTCCATTAAGTTCCAATTAATCCGGGGCCCAGGTGGCGGAGAAGGTGGAGATTCAGAATTGGTGTAGGCAGTTGCTGGATATGGCAGTGCGCCATCTCCCGCCATGGAAGCCAGAAGGTTTCGCAGGCCATCCTCGATGATTCCTGTATTTGTTGGCACATGGGAAGCCTGAGTTACCTGAGAGGCGACCCGGTGGGTGCGGAAATGTTCCAAGAGATTCTGGTGGCCCGTCGTTTCCTCATGCCGCTTACGGGCGTAGTCCGTATTTCGGGCAATGCCATCCCTACAGATCACACAGAAACTAATTTTGCCATTTGGGTCCCCGCTGAAGTCCCAGACATCGGCTGGCAGGAAAAGGATTCAATGAATGTCTATAAAAAGAATAAATGTCGTACGTGTTTGGCTGGAGCCTGTGTTTGCCATCAACGGGCTGTCAAGTGCCACAAAACTGACGGCGAGAGTTCGAGGTTGTGCGGGAACGCGTTGTAGAAAATGAACAGAGGTTGTGATTCCAGAGGAATGGGCCTAAGACAACTTAGATTTAGTGCTCAGAAAATTGGAAATATTTGTATCTAGGTTACATCAAATATGTGCGGGGCTCATGATCCGGATCAAACGCCGTTCGTTTCTTGCAATGTAAGCCGAACTCATCCGAAGCTCTGGCTGTGTAGATAAAAATAATCACAGATTTAACTTGCGGGGAAACCGGTGATTCCCGCCCCCACTTAGACACGAGTTCCGCCCAATATAGACACACGTCCGCCCTACTTTTGCCGCCCGTCCTACTTTTGAAGTTGCACGCAAATTTTGTTAATAAATTCAAGTTCCCGCAATACAAATAGAGCAACCATTACTACTACTATTTGCGGAACACCAGGCGCCGACCGATTTCTTCCGTTTTTTTGATGGTTTTCTCCCTTTTCCATCCAGCAGACACAATTCTTATCCATTTGGCTTGGAACAAGGTGCAAGCGATTTGGACTGTTGGAATACTGTGCATAGGCATCTTTTCTATTTTTCCGTGGTGCGTGGTGCGTCGGCTATACCAGAATACGCAATTTTCGAATACATTCCCTTCTGCAAAGGGATGAGGTCTCGGAGGCGTATCCCGTTCTGCGCAGATGCGAATCCGCATTGCGCCGCAGGTGCGACTTGGACTCTGGGTTGCGCTCCCAGATCGTGAGTACCTTGGCTGATTACCTCCTAGAGAATCCAATCCACCACCCAGCGTCGTCCTGAGTCGAACGGTCTTTACCGTTGTGGTAGGGTCGGAGGGCCCGCATGTGGAAATGGTTTTATATTCATTTTTATACGCACTTTTGATTTATCCCCGTATTACGTTACATCATCTGTTCATCAGGAAAACCGTAGCCGAGATGTACCTATGAGGCACTATGAGCTCTATGCAGCACTATGCAGTGCTGCATAGGGCCTCATAGTGCCTCATAGGTACATCACAGCCACAGGTTGCTGCATAGTACTGCACAGTACTGCATAGTACTGCACAGGCATTTTGGTTTTCCTGATGTTTGTACCGTAAATAGGGACCCATCATCAAATCTTACACTCATACCACCATTTACGCGGCCAGTGCAGGGCAAGCGCCCAGAGGTAGCATCGGTGCTCCTCGCCTCTTCCTTCTAAATCGTCGCCAGTGGGCTTCTTAGCCACCAACACCTCGAAATACCTCCTTACGACCTCATTCTCTTAACGTGCCATTTCTGGACCTTTTTACTCTCTTTCTTCGCTCATTTTGCACTCTACGGCTTGGGACCAAGTCCTATATTTTATATCCATCATTCACTCGACCGCTAGAGGACTACCGACCCATTCCAAGAACCCGCCTCCCAGGCATTCTGCCCTACCACACCGTGCCGACTGCAATCCTATCAGATCACTCTGCATCGCAGCATGTGCGAATTCGACGTTTGCGAGCGGGATATGGGTGCGTTTCTCGTCCCTTTCCTCATCCGTCTTCTCTCCTCGCACTCCCTACTCTCCTCTTGCTTGTCGTGTATATAGTCACGTCATCCTCAGCCATCCTGCGCACGCGCACCCTTCCGTCCGTTGCGCCTCCCGCCTAGCGGGAGCGTCGTGTACGCACCCGCGCGCATGCCGCCAGCGCTGCCTACGCCTCGTTCGGTGCCTCCCGCGCCCGCCACCATCTGCGGGAACCACTATCGACGCACGCCTCCCCCGGACGCTCAATCAGTACGCCGCGCACCACCACCCCCGCTCTGTAGCACCTGTTGCAGCCGGTCCTCGTCGTCGCCGCGGCGGTCGTCAGCTCCACACCCACGAGACCATCTCCCGTAATGTGTCACGCCAACGCTGTAACCCTAGCACGTTTGTTTAAACAATGTCCGTTGAGACGTAATTTCGTGTTTAATCAGAGGAATAATCTAATCATGTTTAAATTGGAAAAGTCACCACACGGCTCTGGAGGTGGTGGTACCACAATGTGTTGCCCTATTAATCCGTGATTAAACACTGTTGGTGGACTATTAAACTGTGATTAAACTGACTCAAACCTTGGTGGAGGTCCCCGATTAATCTACGTGATTAATCTTCCTGATTAATCTGCGTAGTTAATCTTGCTGATTAATCCACGTGATTAGTCTTAGGGATTAATCTGCGTGACTAATTTCGTCGATTAAATCTATGTGACTAATCCCAGCGGTCTGATTAACAATGTTCTCAACGGATTAACGGAGTAGATAAATCGTTTAAAGAAGGGTAACAAAGGTAAACTGTCCAGATTAAAATGGTTTAAACTACTTTCTGTTAAGTATCGGCAACAGTTTCGGTGCACCGGAAAATGTTCCTGAAACCTAAGGTTTCAGGAGCACTGAAGCCTAACCGCAGCCCAGCTGCAGCTCAGAGGCAGCTCAGCTGCAGCTTGCAAAAAATTCAGAGGTGACTCATCGAAATTCAGTGGCAGCTGAGCTGCAACTTGATTGAAACAAACTATTTACAACAGTGTTACATCGTCACGCTGTCATGTCACACGCCTCGCCCGAGGGAGCAAACCAAGGGGTAACTGATCTGTGAAAAGCGGAACCGGTGCCGGTTTTTGAAAATAAGATCCGCTCGCTGAACCACCCAATCACGTGACGTCCAAATAAGGCAATTTATCACGTGGGTTGTGGTCTTTTCCGGCTCAAAATGTGTTTTTGAGCCCACAACCCTCTAAAAGTAACCCCCAAGGGGCTAGAAGGGGTCGATTTTCGTTCTGCGACGTTCGAAATGGCAAAATATCTGCCTTGGTTCATGACTAAATAGAACCACAACATCCTTCCAAATTGGGATGATCCTTGGTAAAACCTATCAAGATGGCTGCAAATGAGGTCTTGGGGACAGAATAAAGTAAGAGACAGTTTATATGCATTTTTTGGTCTGCCCTGAGGCCCCTGGAGCCGTAAAATCAATGGCTCCCAGAAATTTTTTCAAGGCCTGACAGCCGAACCAACCACCCAGCATCCGGTCCAGCAATCACAGATCAGCTACCCCTTGGAGCAAACGCGCCTGAACGAATAGATACTCAATATACAGAGAGCAATTAAATAACAAGAAACACTTTGACCGACACATTTATTACCCGCGCTAATTAACCGGGGATATTTAATTGAGTCTTTTCCGTAGACTATAGCTGGGACAGTTGCAAGACACTATGTGATGTCGGTTCTGGAGTCGGAAACTTTTCCCTGCCCTTCGCCCAGAGGTACCCAATGGCTACGGTTACTTTGCTGGATCTCGCAGGAACCATTAACCGAGCAAAAGACTTGTGGGAAAAGGAATATCCAGAGGCCGTCGCTGCAGGACGAGTGAATTTTGTGGAGGGTGATTTCATGGTCCCGATCACCGTCAAGAATCAAGACATTTATTATGTGAGCCTCATTTTATTGTTGCTGAATTGCAGCCTAGACTCCATTCCAGCTAGGTATTTCAATTGGGATGGGGCAGGGATGTCATTGACGCAACTGGGACCAGCTAATATTCTGCATGACTGGCCGGACGCCCAGCACTCAATATTCTCAGAAGCGTGCGTTCGGCGATGGCATCCCACAGTCGCTTGTTGATCCGTTGGGTGTTTCCTCTTTTAATTCGGCTAATCAGGACTGAAATGTCTGTAAATTCCAGACGAATATGTTCTCGAGGCTCTGAGTCGTGGCAAAGGGAGCGACCTGGGAACCAACTCGGTACGCATTTCGTTCGCCGAGATGTTTGCTCTAGAACGTTTCTGTTTAGGCCCCAGAGCCCTTGTTGCCCAACTTTGGGGCCGGAAGTGTGCGGGCATACTATCAAGACTACACGATGCTGGCTCTGTTTAACTCCAGAGAACGGACAGAGGAAGAATTCTCGGCCATGGCGTACGTTGATTTTCTCGAGACGTTACCTAAACTCAACGCAAATTTTAATCACAGCGGCAGAGTTGGACTTGTGTTGGGAGGTGTGTTTGATATGGGAGAGACATGCTTGTTAGAGTATCGAATTAATACAACAATGTGAGGTAATACAATCTTCCGTTGTGAATAGTTGGGAAAGTGGTGATGGCTCGACTGGATACATTTTCAATTTAATGATGCGACTGCATGACCGCATGTATGTCAACGAATCGATTCATCGTTGCTCGACCCCCCGTATGGCAAGAATAATGTGCAAAAAGATTGGTCACAATGCGTACAGGAGAACATACCCGCCGGAGCGAAGCTCCGGCATGTCTTGTTAAACTCCAAACTTTTTGAGCATTCGTCTATTCCCGGGTGGGTATCTCGTAGTCCTCGGCTCTCTTGCTTTCTACTCCTGTGACCCTCGCCCCAAGACTATTCACCGTTTCCTCGCATTGTCGGTTCAATACCAGGCATTTCGGCTCTGCGGGTCCTCATGCTCATGCTTCGGGTGCGTAAACGGTTGCACGCTTCAAAATTTTCAGTTTACCAGCTTGAGGTAAAGCATTTCAGTGGTTCACGGCAGAATTCATGATCGATGAGATCTCGGTACACACGGGTAGCTACTTGACCTGCGGTGAGTGGAGAGCCCATCAGAACAGAGACGCGATGGGGCAGCGGATGGGAGAATCAAGGTTGAACGACTCGCAAGAATTGTGAGGGTCTCCCGCATACACGACGCGGTCAAGTGTGCTCCAATCTTAGGATGCACAGGATGCCCCGCGGACATTCGCTGGCGCGCCAGTGGAACGCTCAGAAATATTGTTGACGTACACGCTGGATTCCTGGGGCAACCAGGAGTTCACAGTGCAGATGCAAGCGAAACATAAGTTTTGCGATATCTGTCGCGCGATGGAAATTCCAGCGGAGGTAAGGTCCGCAATGTTGGGCTGGTGGAGTGGCGATACAACCCAATAGAGTTCAAAAGGAAGAGGCGAAGGAGAATTATGAGACGAAGTAGAAAATGGTAGAAACGGGCATATGCCACGCGAAACTGAAACGCTTTCGGGTTATTTGCGCATACACACCCCAGGAGGGTTCAGAAAGTCTTCGAGACGCGTCAGACGCAACTGGCGGCATTTTGCCTTAATTTTTGCGGCAACGCGACGTGGGAGATTCATCTAGCGTACGGAGACTCGGGAAAACGCAGAGCGAACCATATATGGGCCGAGCGGTGCACTAGGATTAGAGACGTACCCGCAAGGCCGAAGAATTTCGGACGAGATAAGTAAAGTCCACCATCAGAACGGAAACGCAGAGAGGAAGGTCAGAGGAAACGATCCGAGAACGACATGCCTGTCGTTGGATTACATCCAGCGCACACGGCGCGGTCAATCGCGCCCCGAGAGTGAGATGCAGAGTACGTCGCGCAGACATTTCTTGTGAGTGGCATGAACTGGACGGCAGGACGCGCCCCACCCCGACGCCCCACCCGAGTAATCATGGATTCCCACTGCAGACGCGAGGCAAGCTCGAATCCCCAAGTGCGGATGGTGACTGCGCACAACAGGTATTCCGTCTGAGGTGCACGGGATGAGGAGACCATTCTGATGGGCCCGACGAAGCGATTTCGAAACAAATTGAAAGTCCTGTGACGAGTACGCCAATGGTGGATATAGCAAACGCATCTTGCTTCGCCATTCAAGGCGGTGGGTCTGCGCATTTCGCACACATTCCAGGCGAAGATACTACAGTATATAGATGAGACTTTTGATGGGTATTTGCGTATATGACATCCCAGGAGAGTTCCGAAAGCCTGTAAGACGCGTGAGACGCACCTGGCGGCAATTTGCAGGAACACGACGTGGGAGATTCATCTGAATCATCCAGCGCAGGACGCGTGTCGAAAGTGGTATTGAGCGGGGAGGGAAGGCGAAGGTCGAAACTAGAGCAGCGTGGAAGGTTGCTGCGTGCCTCGACTGCATGACATGAGAGTGGAAGGAGGAAGATATTTATCCGTAACACAGCCACCCCGCTCCTTTCTTCTCACCACAACAACGCATCGACGCCTCCTCGTAAGCTAGTCAATCGAAGGCCAGAGCTTTGCTCAACTCTCTCTGTGCCAATCTAACATGCGTACGGCCGCACCGGACTCTGTATAGCATTCCGTCAAAGCCAGCAAGAGTTCCATCGATTCTTTCGGTGCACCTTCACACTTCATCACGACGCACGTCCTTGCCTTCTCGTGCCTCACTACGCTATTCTCTCTGCACCCTCCCGCATTCAGCCCAGTCTTCGGCGCCCTTCCACCGCCGACTCCTTTCCTCAAACTCGCTCTACTCGCATGGCGTGTCCGCACACGTGCCGCGTTGTCGCTGACCTCCCTCCACGTTCCTGGCCAACAGTCGTTCCCCAGCTACTTGCAGACCGGCCGTATTGTGATCCACAGCAGACGCGTCTGCATTCCGTCGACATATTATTGGGCTTGGGGGGAGATCGCTGAATGCCTCTGCAAGGTGTGTCCCATTCCCTTACGCGCGATTCTTCTTCCCCTACTGGGCTCCTTTCTCCCACTCATTCGCAATTGTCTCCTTCCATTTCTTCCTGCTACTCTTCGCTTTTGCCCCTTTCGTTGTCTCTTTGAGCCAGCCTTGTCGCCATCGGTGTACCTTGGGCTTTTATTCTGCCCCATTCTTCCCTTCCATTTTGCCGCGCACCTATCTCGGTCTGCATTGCGCGTTTTTTACGGCAATAACGCTGACATGTTGTTTGTTGAAGGCACATCGTGTTCCTCCATCATTGCATTGTCCCGCTCACTTACTCTCCCCCCAATATATCTTCATTCGGGATCTCCCACCCGCGGCCAACCCCTTGACTCTCGTTGTTCGTTTCTCTGGTTTCCCATTCCCGACTGCGTGCGGTAGCTATTCAAGAGCTGCTGGGAAGAAATTGCAGCCAGGGACCGCTGAGTCAAGGGTTGAATGCGGTGTGCCTGCACCCACCCTTTTCGATGACATTACTCCCTCCCTATATTCATGTCCTCGCCGCCTCTCTGCACCTTACTCCCAGTTTTTTCCCTTTATCCTTCGCTCCCCTTTGCGCGTGTCGCGTCCATTTCCCTTTCGTTCGTTCTCCTTTGACCCCCTTTAATTTCCTCCCGTTACGTCTTCGTGTCTCGGGCGCGCAGGCGCCGACGCGAATGCCCTTGTTTCAGTCCCTCCCTTCCTCCACCCATTTTCTTCATCCAATAAATCCATCATTCAGCTCTTCCGCACTCATCTAATATATCCTCCCTAATATACCAATACTCCAGTAACACGTCCCGGCGGCAGGCAGGAGGCTTCTCCCTTCGGATGCGTTGACAGACGACAACACAAATAATTAAAGCGTGGGCTTTGGCCACGGTGCGTATGTCCGTTATATCCTTCGCAGATTCCATTCCTTCCATCCGTCCCACACTCGATCTCCAAATCCCTCTTCCTCTTCCTCTTCCTGACTCTTATTCCCGTGTGCGTTCCTTTTCTCATTTACTTTGTCCTGAAATTACCAATGTTGGGTGTGGTACATATTCGCTCCTCATCCCTCCCTCGTTGCCCAAACTCGCTCTCGAGTGGTCCCGAGTACGGTAGACGCGCAGATTTTTAAGGTGAGGAATTTTGGTGAGTTCTGGCCCAGTCGTTTGCGTAAAGGATGGGTGAGCTGATGGGTTTGGAAGTGATCTTGATTATCCCTGTTTCGTTTACGATACTTCCTTTTTTTCCTCCGCTAGATGCGAATGGCAACGGCGATGTGAGGAGAGCCCCAACGATGGCTCGGCGGCGGATCCGGTGGGCCGTTTGCTTCACAGCTGGTTTCTGGTCGAGTTCTGAATATTCTTCGATTGTAGGGAGGCTGTACGCTCAGCTAATCAATCGAGTTTGGTATTCTGGGAGAGGATGCGCACGTCGTCCGGGGACGGCGAATACGTACGTACGCACATTACATCACCACGAGGGAGGAGTATGTCGTGCAGAGGTACGAGGGCACTTGGACGCTCTATGGGCCGTGTATGTTTCAGTTCTTTATTTCTCTTCTCGCAATAAACACGACCTTGATGCTCACCGGCGCACTCATTGTAGATACACTGGAGGCCTACATCAACTTGTACACGAGTCTGGTGCCGTTCCTCGCAGATGGTGCACCGAGTACTGATGAGAAGGCGCCCTCGGATAGATATCCAAGGCGATTTCGTTGCAGCTCGGTGGCTTTTATATTACAACGCTGATTCGAGACGAGAGGCTGATTACAATGATAATAATGATGATTTACAGACGGACGTTAAATTCGACGCGGTCGCGTTCACGTTTATTTTAGTTTGGTTCCGAAGGCTGACCTTTCGTCTGTGGTTAGAATAACCTCCGACTTGAGGGAACATTTCTTGCCGTGGATCAACTCGATTCAGGGGTGTTGGCTATGGTGAGGTTGGACTCGGACACGTCGACGATATATCAGCACGGTGCGTTTTTGATTTTTTTCTGTCCGAGAATATTGTGGGCGATTAGATCTTTGGTGCGGTGCGTGTAGATTCTGGGCACGAGTAGTGTGAATATTTCGTGGTACGTAGAATACCTAGCTCCCTCCCTTCCTTTGATAGCTACTTTCGTACATTACTTTTAGGACTATTGAGAACGATACACTAGGTGTGTTCCCTTCGCATTTAACTGTGTGCTCAGACTTGATTTCGACTTTGTCTATAGCTGGAACCTACCGACTCAGGTATTTCGGCGACTCTAAGCCGCTGGTTGGCGCGATTTCGGCATTTGTGGGGGCGTCGTCGAATTTCACTGTTGTGGCGCGGTTAAACTTTTGTGGTTGGCTTCAAGTGTTGTTTTTGTGTTGTACTATGCTCGACTAATGGACTACCGTTTTGATCAACTGGTAAGTTGTGGGGCTACAGCTGCCATTCTTCCGCGTCAACTCGGTTAGAGTGAACGCACGTTGCTGTTCTGATATTCTTCTTCTAACTGCGATAAAATGTATGGGACCGCAAGGACACTTTTGTTCGTGACCCAATGGGCTTCCATTCTTACTGTCATTAACCATGCCCAGCTCATGGCGAAGTTTTTAATTCTTCTACCAACTTCCTCGACTGTCATTGGTCGCGGCGGGACCCAGGAACCGTCTAAAAGGCAAATTTAGGAGATGTCATGCGCTGTGTAAACAGGCCGCCGACATTCCGCGTACGACCAAGTAATTGTTGACTTCTCTGAGGATCAGGTGTTGTGGTGCTCACGCTTACTCGCCGTCACGCGACTGCAATCGCCGCGGAATGTTCTCAGTTTTGGCCCTGCTCACTCACGGCCAAGACTATTCCGCACGCATGGAACTGACTTCCCCGATCGATTGCACATTGGCGGGGATGTCATCCGGTCCGGCTTTGCGTGCGAAGTATATAAGTATCAGACGTACGCACCGACAGTCGCGTCCTTCGGATTGCACGATGAAGTGGACTGCTTTGTTTGCGTCGCTTTCATGGGTCTCCCTCACATCTGCCGTGGCCGTAAGTATGCCCAGCGTGGAGATTCGCCAGACGGCCAATGACACTGAGAATCAGCTCTCCGGAGGTGCGCGTTTGAGCTGCATTTGGGGGAGAGATCGTTGAACCTGATGTCTTGTTAGCTTGCCGCCCTGTAACGGTGAGAATACATCCTTGAAGATGAAATAATTAATTGAACATGGCTTCTGTGCAGTTCATCTTTGCCCGCGGACCGGCGAATCCGGCAATGTGGGGACCGATGTCGGAGCACCACTCATAGCAAATCTCCGCGCAGCATTGGGTACAGCCAACATTGCCGCTCAAGGCGTAGATTATGCGGCAGATGTTCTTGGTACATTCTGTCTGGTTATATGCATTCGATTTATACCCCAACCATTGGAAATAGGTTATCTTGAGGCGGCGATCCCGCGGGATCGAAGACTATGGCCAGCCTCATTAACCAAGCAGCCTCTCAGTGTCCAAGCACTCAGATCGCGATTGGAGGTTACAGCCAGGGCGCTCAGCTCGTCCACAACGCCGCTAGCATGCTGTCAGCCGCCACGACTGCACGCATTGCCGCCGGTACGTTGTATCCAGCGCATTCGTTGACCATCCTTCATACCAAGTGGTCCAGTCGTTTTGTTCGGTGACCCAGACCGTGTCGGGCGCTCGACGCTGCCACCTGTTGGGACGGTCCCAGCGGCCAAGGTCGATTCCGACTGCCACAACGACGGTACGTTCTTCTGAATTACTTACTACTTGATTCTGAGTTCCTTTGCGATGGCAGATATTATCTGTACAGGCAGCGGAGGTGCAACGCAGCACTTAAACTACAACTTGGATACGCCCGCCGCCAGCTCGTTCATCGTTGCACGTGTTTGAATGTTGACAGTTCCAGAATTTAGCGGTTGAGGTTTCGCACCATACAGGTCTTGAGTTCTGATTCAGAGGATTCTCAACTCGGACCCATGCTGTATCATGTTCACGTCTGTCCTTCCCGACAGATGACAGAAGTCACCACCGAAACCAACAATCCCGGTCTGCTGAAACATGAACAGTTATAAGAACCAAAGCCTTTGCGGGCGCGAGAAAGGGGTCTGACTTCCTCCGCTGCCGACCAGGCTGCTCATAAGTTCAATATGGTTTTGGGGCCGCCTGGCTCTTTCTACATGTAAACCGACGTCCACGCGTTAACCTCTTCAGGAAGATGCCGAGACAGCGGGTCAGCGGCGTCTCGCAGCCGTTGATATCTACATTGCCCACCGAACTGCGGATCCTTTGGCATGATACCAGCACATTGAATCCAATATAAGCTACCGCACCTGTGAGTGGGATTGTGGGTCCCTTATTCCCCACCACTGCTCTTCTCATGTCTTGGCAAGATCTTCCGAATACTTTGCTTCCTCGCAAGGATTTGCACCTGGATTCTCTCGTGATTGGAAGTCTGCTTGTATCTCATCCATACCAGGTGTCTAGATAAGTGCCAGCCTAGCTATATCTAGCCCACGCCACGGGAGCCCGTTGCAAAATAGAGAGTTTGCGCAGCAGCCATCCGAGCCACCTGGTGGCTGTTGTGCGTTGCGCAAAATGGGATGGCTAGGCGCGTAATTTGTTGGTGCAGATAGATGTGCGTCGAGGTCTTTCCGTGGGACTTGCCGAACTGACATATATTGCACAATATCCCGTTGCCACTCCTGCAATGGAGATGAGAGTGGAAGACAGGGCAAACACAGATTAACCCACCTCTTTTGCGCTTTCCCCCTGATACATGGCCACCGTGACGCGGGACTTTCGTCCATCGACTCTGGCAGAGTATATGCGACGCACCCCCTGCCGTTCAGGCAGGCGGTCGACAACACCCGTATCTTTGTTTACTCGTATTTCGTATTGCAGGTCAATGTCCCCCAGCGGTATCATGCGGAAATCTATGAAACATTCAACGTCTTTGTAAAAGAGTGTAGGGAATCCGATAGACAGCAGAAGCATCGTCAGGATGATTGTTTGTGATGTTGACCAAAGTCTGGGCAGTCACAGTGAAGTTCTGCGAGTTCGAAAACATTACACTTCCAGACCTAGGTTAGACACTGGTGAGACGCGAGTTCCGAAGTTGGGGAAGAGGAGATCTCACCGCACGGATTCAGGATTGTATGTGTTTAACTCATGATGGGGTTCGTTGTTCATCGGGGTTTTCACGGTAATTGAACAGGGCAAGCCTGAAAATTCGACCGAATATAAGGGGAAGCAAGCTGTCGAGGCGCTGTAGCACAAGTCAGGGAAGGCCTATAATCGTACCGATATGAATATCCCTGACAAGCCCCTTTCAACAGAGGGAAGAGACAAGATGTCACATGTCAAGGCGTATTGAAAGAGCTGTAAGCGCAGCGCCAGAATGCTAGTTTCGCGCTGTAAAAGTAACACATCAGCTCAAGGGGACGCGAAAATATTATTTTGCAGGACAATGCCACCTTTTTTCAAAAACCTTGGATTTCAGCAGCACACCCTGCCACCCCCTCAATATTTATTTTTCCCTCCCACACTTTTTCTGGGCTGAGAGGACCCACCCCACCCCTGCTATTCACTAAAATTATATATATGTTAAATAAATAAAAGTAAATTTCCCCTGTTAATCCTTCGTCCGTCTTCGAATCACTTCGCCATCCAATGGAACAGTCCAAATTGGGTCTTCCCTGGTCTGTTTTGGGTTACAATTGTTCTTCTGGTTTGATTTCGGTGTTTCTATGACCTTGGGATTAGATTCCTTCATGAACAGGCTGTCAACTTCGCTGATTCCGGGGAATTGGTTGATTCCGCTGGTTGAGCCGACCGAAGTGATGCTATAGAAACAGAGCGTATCAGAGAATGGTATGGGAAGGGAAGGGGAGGAATTTTACGCACAAAGGGCAGCCGGCGGGGAAGACTGGGACGTAGTCCCCACTGCGTGTAAGTCGACATTCAGTGAGAAATATTCAACAAAGGCGCGAATGGAGTTTGCCTACCAGCTCTGGGACTGTCCGCCTGAAACACCGCCTGCGAATCAGGTAAGCATGCGACGCGAGGATGGATTTGAACCATGGTCCCAGGACTAACCATCGCCTGAGGCGAAGAGCAGCGAGGTACCAAGAGCGCCCAACTGCATGTACGTGTTGCACAGGTTGCGAAATAAAGGCATCCGTCGTCAAAATTTGGCATCCCGGAAGCGCAGGAAAGGCACTGACATGGAAACTGATAATGGGAGGTCAGTCTCAGCGTGGAAGGAGTAGTTAGTGGTCAAGACACTGGGGCGGTTGGGGTCGTTGATCAGGAGAATGATCATGTCACTGTTTTGGAAGCATCAGAAGCACTGCGTTCCGACCCCTTGTAGGCACACACTGTGTCTACCGCCGTAGACAAACTGTAGACAAACCTGTTCGCCTACATATGCCTACAGCGTGTAGACACCCTTGGTATACGTGAGTCTACATGTGTTTGGTATGCCTACATGGGCCTACTGCCGTAGGCCAATGTAGACGAGCATAGACCCATGTGATTCACGAAATATGGAGTTGTTACAAGCACTTGAAGTCTTTAATCATCTTTTTCGGTTCGAACCTTATGCGCAGGGCTTGCACAGGGTTGATGAGAAGAGACGACTTCGCTTATATCCTGATGCCTCCCACGCCTGATCGACGCGTGTGAAACGCTGCGCAAGGCCTGAGGAGGTATTAAACGGAGGGGAAATAGCAAAGGTATCATTTTAACGGCCGAAATAGAGGTTAATTCAATGTTTGGGGAGACCAAGGTGTGTCTACGGCTGTCCACAAACTTAGACACACGTAGACACACTTAGGCGAAGTTCGTCTACATGACGTACGCTGACGTAGCCCAGCGAACACGAGCGAAGGCAACGATCTGCCGATGTCCCCTTGCCTACGGCCATCGACACACTTGAACCGACGTAGACCAGCGAACACGAGCGTAGGCAAGGGTGTGTCTACAGGGGGCTGGAACGCAGTGAAGCAGGGGCGCAGTAACCATATGAAGTTTGATTAAACAATCAGCGTCTCGACGGGGGAACAGGTTTAATCATTGATTGATTAATCACCTGTGGGGGCACAGTAAGGGACCAGCAGGGCAATGGGTACTTAGGTGCAGAGGTTCTGTCTTGTCCATTGTGTCTGATTATGTTCTGTTTAATCTGAAGACTGTTCACGTTCTGTTTAAACCGAACAAAAACAGTGTTCATACCTTTTTAAAGGGAAAAAATGCCAGCTGGGGCACTTGAACCAGTGACCTCCACCAAACCAAGAAAATACGAGGCATAACAGCATAACCCCTACACAATGCAACCAATACACAGCAGCCACTGCCCAGGAATACACTAGGCACTAATTAACATTTTTGACTTAGAGTTTTTGCAACCAACTTAGAATCCAGACAAGGACTTTCTCACTCTCCACCTGACTTCTTTGCTCACTAATGACACTGGTATGTCCAATACCTTTGTTTCAGAGCCCATATAAATTTATCTATCTTATTCCTTGGAGAGCAGAGGACAGAAATAGTGAGGTGGCCCAGTAAGCAGTCTCAGATAAAACTGGAAAGTCAGCACATTTGAAAATGCAGTAATGATCGTTCCCAGGACTTATTTGGACATACCAGTGTCATTAGTGAGCAAAGAAGTCAGGTGGAGAGTGAGAAAGTCCTTGTCTGGATTCTAAGTTGGTTTTGGTCGATTCATGCTCATCGAAGCTAATTTCACCTTTTTTGTCGCACGGCTTTAATCATATAAAATTGATGTGGATGTTATTCAAGCTGCTTCCATTCTACACGCACAGACGAACTTTGGCCGTAATATCCATGGGATCGTAGATCGAGAGATGTTTGCAGCGTTGGCAGCGTTGTTGGAAATGGTAAGAGGTGAATTTTCCTGAAGATAGGTCGGCTTTACAGAGCCTGACTTCAGAGGAAGTTGTTTACTAAACGCGCCATGCGGTCGGATGACTGGGAAGATAAGCTCGGCCAATCAGAGGTCTGCTGTGGCATTCTCTCTTAGAAACCTCACCTGACTTGTCACCTGCTCCTTCAGAAAACATGCCGCGAATGCTGCGAGAGCAAGCACCAAATCATTTCCGTACGTCGGCCGGCATCCACACGATCTGCAATACTCACTTAGAATGTAGAGAGTCATGATACCCAGACAAACTCGCTTGATCCACAGAATGCGAAGCAATCCGATCTAGCAAGGGGTGCGTCGTTCCGAGGGGGGCTTTTCTCTCCCACTCACACCAGGGCGGAACTGTAGGCGGACGCAATGGATCCGGTGAACTCATAACGCTGCCCGCAGGAGCTACCGTTGGGCGGAAGATCGAAATCCCGAGGATGAGCGTCGTTGAATTCTGCACTGAATACAATCTTGGCCCGGATATCCTTCGCAGTCTTAACAACGCGGGATTTTCGAGCGTCGGCGACCTAATCAGAGCAAACGATCTCGATCGGGAGGAATTCGGCTTGAAGTTTGGGCATGTTGCTGAAGTAAAATGGGCTTTGAAAGCGATGCTCTTGTCATGCTCAGTGATCGAGGAAGTGCCAATCCGCACCGGATTGTACATGCCCACACTGATAGGTATCGTATGTTCATATCATCTCCCCGACGAAAATCTGATTTGAGTCAGGCGGAACGGGGGGTGATGGCGGACGAGGTGGAAAACTTGGCGGGGATGCAGGTCTGGGCAGAGCTCCGGAGATCACATTGGAAGATGTGCGTCGATTTGGTTACATCAATGGTCAGTCGACTGTTCTATTGATTCAAATTCAGTGTATTTCTTTTTATTTCTTTGAAGGCGGCATCGGCGGCGATAGAGGTGCTGGTGGAGTGCAGTTTGGAAATAAAAGTGAATTCGAGAACAGCCCGCATGGCAACAAAGGTTCCAGCATACAAAAAGCACATAACGAAGAGCGCTTAGTTTCAGGTAATTTTAAGTCACCCGGACCTTTCGTGATTGAAGCAATCTTAAAACTTCCTCAGGTGGCAAAGGAGGTCGCGGTGGATGGGGTCTTTGGTTGGGTGGCGAGGGAGGCGTTGGCGGTGCACCGGTCATCCCTTTGGAGGCTGTTGGCCAGTTTAAATGGATTGAAGGTGAGCTGACCTCCCTAGTGTTGACGTTTGCGATTGAGGGTAGTTTTATCTCTCAGGTGGCCACGGAGGAATGGGCGGAGCATCCCAAGAAATTGGTGGAAAAGGCGGAATCGGTGAAGCCCCCAGATTTCCCAAACCGTTGGCAGTCATCGACCACGCCACTCGACTGCTGGTGCAGATGAAGAACGTGAAATTGAAGGAAGGCGAGGGCATCAACCCGAAATTAGGCGAATTCAACGTGTACATCAGCAAGAAACTCATTGATCGCCTCCACGACCATGGATTCCAGACAGTGGGTGGACTTTTCGAAATCTATGATGGCGATTTGGAGGTGGAGCCCTTCAAGCCCGCAAACAAACCTACGCTGGAGTTCGCATTGGAGCAGTTTGTCATGGAGGTAAACAAACATGTGCAGTAGCTTCGATACCTCATGTATTAAGCAGATGCCTCGATTCAGTATGCACATGTTTGCCATCCCCTCAATTTGCGCTTTCTTTCTCATCCTCGGGCGTTCGCTCTGAGCCCACCCGATTCGGTCCTCACTTCTCATATTTATTCTCAGCCAATGACGGCGATCATCGTTTGACCGAAGTTGTCCTCTTCCTTCCACATGGTGCTGATAAAAAAACAGATTACTTATTACTCGTATCTTGAGCAAATGTGGTGATTTTGTATGTACATGTTTTGCTTCTTCCGATTTTGCACCTTTTTTCTCTCGGCCACCCGTCAGTTCCAGTGTCTCGGTCGCCTTGAGGCTTTTGTTTTTCTCAGCCGCTCCAAGACACGCGCACGTTAGCAGTCTAATCTCCTTTTGCTCTCCGGGCCCACCCGACAGATCAAAGACTGTTATCTTCGACCTCCCCGATCAGCCGTTCAAAGTCCACTCAAAAGAGGCAGGGTCTCCCATGCGTCCTTCTTTGTTACGTGCGCTTTGAGGCCAGTGCTGCCGCATGGCAGTACGAGTCCGGTCTTGGTGAACTTTGAACCTTCCTTCCTTCCGATCATTCCGACGGGTTTAATGGATAATTCTATTTGGAAACACCCCTTCTTTCTTGCGTGATTTGTAAGATTGCTTCAGATGGCGGCTGTTGGTGGGAGAGGCGGGATAGGGCGGGTGATGTGGCAATATCAAGAATAAATTCTCAAAAGAATTTCGGGCACAGAGGAAGCCATCTCGGGCAGCTAATAATTTTTGAATGGCCTTTTCTACTTCAAATGACCAAGCCTCATGCTTTCAACGGTTTGGCTTGGATTCGGCGAAATAAAATAAAATTCAAAAGCTCTCAGATGCTATCATCCTTAATGGTTCCGGATTGCACATTGAGTGTGGATTTCGATTCGCTGCCAATGTGCCAATATGCCCGACTTTCAAAGTCAGAGATCGACATTCTACAGTAGTATCGCAGCTCTTCTATAAATTCTGGGAAATTTTGAGGGCCCTTCAATATCCTGCATAATGTTTTCTATCATCTTCAGAATTTGCCGGGAAGAGGTTGTTGTGTTTGGAGCTGAGGCTTGGGCTGCCATAGGCCGTTGTGGCAGGGCAGAATGCCTGGGAGGTGGGTTCTTGAAGAGGGTTGGTGGCCAATCGATTTTAGAATGATGGAGAGGAATATAGATGAGGGAAAATAGAGTGCTTGTAGTGTACTGAATGTGCGAGAGGGTAACGTTGGGTCGTAAAACAGATTCCGAGTGAATCCGTGATGTCAAAGGGTTTCGCACGCCGAGTGCGTACGGTCGAGGTTACGTAGGTCGAAGTTAAACACAAAAGGACACGGGATTTTGGCCACTAGGCCACACTGGCTCGCACGGATGAGCGTAAGACGTAGGATAATAATTTGCTGGCACTGTGGGTGCGTATTTACTAGCCAAACAAATGATGTAAGTAAAGTGATAATAAATCAGGCTAAAACCGAAACCAGCATGTGGTTGAGTTTCCACACACCGGCCATACGGCTCTGCCACACCGTCACAATAGGCGAGGTACAAACTCAAATGCAACTTCCAAAACACAACACGCCTGTCCCAGTTCAGATGAGAAAGAAATCTTTTCATACGCTACAGAAGTCCCTTCAAACAACACTCACCATCTCCCCATCGCATTCCGTCCGTTGCTGCGTCCATTCCTTCATTCTTCCTCTGGAACTCTGTTACGCCTCAAACTTCAAGTTGAAGCAATTGCAAGTTCCGTCTGATGTTGCCGCCGGGCATCTTCTTCCGCGTGCATCCCGCCATCAAGCAGCTGTCCTCCCATCTCAATACTGTGCTTAAAGGCTGTCCGATCAAGCCCTCCGCAACCCAGGAAGTCGAAACATCGAGACCAAGATGAACTCAACTTATCGCAACTCCGCTCAAGATTGCCGCGCTCTGTCCTCGAACGTCATCTGCCCCGCAATTTCAATGCGTGACTACGACTACGTAATTACGAGCATTAGATCAAGCCCTCCGCAAGACGCAGCGAGCTGCAAGACCGATATTCAAGACAAACAACTATGCAACTCAAGCTCAAACCCAACCCTTGGCTGCGACAACCAGAAAGAACCGTTCTGTCTGTTACACACTTCGTTCTTTCACTGTGATATTACTCCTCATTCTCCATGTTGTCCATTGTCCAGAAGAGCACTTCGACTCCCAGCTGTTGTCCGGCTGTTCTAAGGTGTCATCGCGCCGGCCCCTCTCCTTCTCTCGGTCACCATACACCCTTTGTATGATAATGTAACCCTATGGACAGCGTACCTCCCTCCTGCTCGTTTGTCTGTTAAATTTTATTTTCAGTCCGCTCGGTCAACGTTCGTCAAGTTCCCGGGATGGGTTGGTAATATTATTCAGTTAGTTTGGGCTACGCCTGCCCCAGAGTGCGTATCACAGATCACCTTCTCAGCGCGGCCTTTTTGACCATTACTTTCTCCAGCGCAGGTCTCGGTTGAGATTTGGGGTGAGCCAATCAATTCGTGTAACATATTCAAGTGTCCAAGTTGAACTGCCGGCAGGCTCCAGATATTGATCTTCTAACAGTTTCGCAACACCTCGATTTCAAAGTAACCTGTCCACTCCCACCGACGTTTGATGCATGATTTTCCTTTGCAGGATGTTGGATCCCCGGAGCACGCATTGATGGGTCTCGGTGAGTTCGATCCTGACATCTGCTCTTGCTCTTCGCTAACGGTCCATTGTAATCTCCGCTCATCATTCGTCGCTCGGCCAGAGCCAGTTCCCGTGTTTATTTTTGCCAGCTGGCCGACTCTCGCTGGTGCACTGGTTTCCAGAACAACTCCATCGACCTACTTTTTTGCCTCGATTTTGGTTGACCGCCCCATTGGGTGTTGGGTCGGGTAGTTACTTAAACTAGTAGTCATACGTCTCGATAAAATTTCAATGAATGTGTGTTTACAGGTATTGGTCAACCGCCTACGCCGGAGCTAAGCGAAGGCACGGCTTGTTGTCTAGTATCAGGCTTCGGCATCCTTTAGTTGACACAAATTGCATCGGTCCCGCCCGCTTGAAAGCGTGCAATCTGTGCCACCCGTTTCCCTCACCCCCGCTCGTCCGCCTTGGCGGCATGGCGCTCGGTTGATCTTGTGTCCTATGTTGAACCACCGTGTAGGGTGTTGCGTTCGATTTGCGGAAGCGCTCTGTAATAATAATGCAATACGGATAAATCTCTTTGAAACATGATAAACAAGCCTGTACAATAGAAATTATAGAAACTACTGCTCCTTCTTGTTCACCCCCTCGAGGAACTTCTCCAAGGCAGACTTCAGGACATCTTTGTTCCCAGCGGTCAAACGCGTCCCATCGAAATCGGTATCATAGAGCTCAAAAAGTCCGCCCACTGTCTGGAAGCCATGCTGGTCGAGATGGGTGAAGAGCCTTTCGATAATACCCAATTCCTTTAATTTCGCGTTCATCTGCCCGTCTTCTTTCAATGTCATGTTGTTTTCATGTACCCGAAGTCGGACGGCTTGGTCGATGACTACCAGTGGTCTGGGAAATTTGGGGCCTTCACCAGTTCCGCCCTTACCGCCTTTTTCGAGAGATGCGCCACCCGTTCCCCCATGGCCACCTGGCAGAACAACCCGGCTTGGATTGGGGGCATGAACATTGAACAGTTCAGCTTACCTTTAATCCACTGGAACATGCCGACAGCCTCCAACGGGATGACTGGTGCATCACCGGTACCACCGTCGCCACCCAGCTGAGAACCAAAGCCACCAGTGCCTCCTTGGCCGCCTGAAGAAATTTTTACAATCACGGTTCCGAAATTCTGATGGAACGTTACCTCCAATGCCCCTGTCCTGTTTGGTCACGTCGGGTGGAGGAGCGCCTTCTCGGCCGTTAGAATTCTGGCTTTCACCATTTTTTCCATTGTCAACCGGCGCTCCGCTGGCTCCACCGGCACCGCCGATGCCGCCTTCAAGAATGAATAAGCTAAATTCGAGGAAGCAATGGAACGATTGACTTGCCGTAAAAGGGGCCAAATCGATTCTTGAATAAGTCCTCGATGGTAATCTCGTAAGCCTTGCCCCTACCCCCAGCCCCGCCCAGTCTCCCCCCTGCTCCGCCATCCCCGCCTCTTCCGCCTGGTAAAACTCAGTTTTCTCTCAGGGAAATGGTTGGAGCCAGTTGGAGCATACCTATCAATGTGGGCCTGTAATATCCGGGAGGGATTTTCACTTCCTCGATCCCAGGGCATGACAAGAGCATCACTTTCAAAGCCCATTTCACTTCAGCAATATGTCCCAATTTAAGGTGATACTCCTCGCTAGCAAGATTTTTTGATTTGATGAGGGCACCGACGTTGTCCAATTCGACCGCGTCGAGCTGCTTAAAAATCTCGTCCCCAAGCTTGTATTGGGCACAGAAATCAACAGTAAGCGTCGTCGGAACTTCAATCTTCCGCCCAATGGTGTCTCCTATCGGTAGTAAAACTTTAGGGCCCTCACCAACTCCACCGCCCCCGCCTATAGTTCTCGATTTGATTCGAGGAAAAACGTTCTATGGGCCCATTGTCACGCACCGACACCTTCAGTGAGTTGCCTTCCATCGTTTTTCCGGTCACTCCGGGGACCATTGTTCTCTGAATTTCGAAATCAGTCTGTGTACGTCGAGTGGATGCTGGCGTACGATGATTGCGCATGTGTATGGAGATTGTGAGGAGGCGGGGTGCTCATGATCAAGAATTGTAGACCTTTTTCTAGTCGAAGGGCTAGCTTGGGAACATTGTTGTGACGGAGAAGATTAGTTACCGATTGTACTTACTCTTCGGAGTCATCTGACCAACATCCGACGCCACCGCACGCACTGCGTTCAGGGACCCTGTCTACACGGCCTGTGAGACATGTACCGACCTGTGCAGACCCTGGGTGACACCCTGCCGACGCCGGATCGGCAGAATCTGTCAGACATGCGACGCCCTGCCGACGTGCGTCTGTAGGGGTGTGCCGACCCCGTCCACACAGGTCGTCGGACGCGGTGCACGCCGCCCCCGTTCCTTTTCCATTTACCATACGGCCCTGGGAGACGAGAACGTACACGGCCTGGAACGTGGTGATGTTGGTCCAGATTTGGGCACGTCTCCGCGTCGTCTCTGCGTCTTGCGCACTCAACTTTACACAGTATAACTCAAAGAAATAATGGAATGTGCCTCTTAGCTCCTCAAGAACTAAGCCTCATTATTTCTCGACTTGCAACTCGTTTTTGCGGTGTGCATTTCTGAGTTTTCTCCCGATTTAAAAAGAAACACTGGGTGTTTTGATTTGAGGGTCCGCAACGAGATCGCCCTGTCAATTAATGATGCCTTCCATATGCCCCATGCCCCGCGGATAGGCGTCGAGAGGAGAACTGGATGGCCTACTGACGTCCACGGACTTTGGGGGGGGGGGGGGGGGGGGGGAGGGGGGTCGGCACGATGTGCCGATGTCCAAGTCTGCAGACCTCTGTGGACGGGGGTCGCACATCGCTTGTGCAAACAACCCCTCTGAACGCAGTGACGTCCGGTGAACAGACTCATAATGCGGTGTACCCGGAAAACAAACTGGAAAGCATTTTTGGTTGTAATTCTGCTCAACTTGAAAGATCGTTCGTTCAACCTGCCTCCAGTAAAGCTGCCGTCCTTTCCCTGCAAGCGTGAACATCATTGGGACAATCTTCCCCACGAATGTCACCGCTATCTGCCCGTCGACATCGGCGGAAAGACGGGGTTAGAAAGATTATCTTAAGAATGCCGAAACATGCACCAAGATGCGGACAGGCTTCTGTGGCTTCGTCACCTGTCCAAATGAGAGCTAACTCACTGCCTCGTATCCAGACAATAAGTTGAGTTGGCATCTCCCAGCGAGTACGGCAGACGGGCCTGTTTTGCTAGGAACACCGACGATTTTCGTCGTTCAAGATGCTTCCTGTCGCCCGGAGAGTTTAACTCCCGTGCGGTTATTAATATTCTAAGCGCCTGTGACTCGACCACATCGCGCTTAGTGGCCTTAATGTATGTGGCCGGTCTTTCGGTTCCGTGTAGCTCGCTCCCACAGCCGAGGACTAATTATTCAAAGTTCAAACATACCGGCAAGAGCCTCCACCTACCTCAGACGGAAAAATCTTAGCGCGACTGATAAATTTAAGCACCCCAATTCCCGGTCTGTCGGCATGCTATTGCAAGCGCCTATTCGGCTCTTAAGCATTTGATGTGTGGGGCGAACACCACGGAATATATAGGTTCTATTTGGCGCCTGAAATCCGCGTCCATCCGGGGCGAAGTTGTGCCAATTAGCGTCTATTTGGTGTTCAATTTCGGCAGGGGTCTGTACGTTGCTGGAGGTAGGTTGAACGAACTCAGCTTTGACCATAATTGCAACCAAAGGTTACCAAAGTGGCTTCAAGTTTGTTTGGACGATAAACGGCAGTCGGAATTGTTTGCTGGACGTGCGGTGGCGTCGGTTGTTGGTGGGATGATTATGAAGAGGGAATACGTTCCGTAACCGATCAAATCGCCAAGTGGCGCATCAAACAGATAGCACTTATGCCTGCCCTCACCGCCTCATTAGGCAATCGCGTTGCATGCGAAATCGAGAACGAAGCACTGTATTTGCCATCCGACTTCGAGCAGGGGCAACGTGACACCCTCGGGCTGACCAGCTTTGGGAAGCAGGAGGCCAGATTGCGCGAGGGCATAGCGTACGACGCTTTGGAGAGTGTTCGAGTGGCTGGGGCAACGCAATCGTTTCTGAGGGAGAAGACGAAGCGACCAGGGTACGGGTACGTGGCACTCAAACAGAGTTTCACGACTCGCAGTGCCGACGCGACAAACACATCAACAATTATATGCTGGCCCACACCGCGTTGATGAAGCTGGGAGCATGTACTGGGGAGGCGGATGATTTTCCTGCGTTCACTATGAGACTGAAGTAGCTACTTTTCTGCGCAGATCTCTTCTTTTTTTTTATTGTACGACATACACGGGGACAATCTACTTGTGACTGGAAGACTGTTCTCTTGCCAGAGGAACCTTGAATATTGCTTTCACACGAACATCAAGCTTCACCTTAATCCGGTTAATTCAATAATAATCGCCTTGGCGCGACTGTGTTAGCATGTGACCATAACTAAGATCGGTAGCAGTGCGGCCAACTCTTTTGTCTAACCAAGTCTTGACTTCGTTTCGGACGCCGTATTTGATTGACTACGTGTCGTCGCCATCGCCTGACTTTGCATCGGCTTGTAATTGTGCTCAGGCTGGCAAGGTCAACAATTAGACAAAAGAGTCGCAATCTCGTAGATACGTTTCCAAAAACAGCAACAGGAAGGGCGCTTCGGCTGACTTTGCGTCGCCTCGGGCTGACTTTATCGCCTCGGCTGACTTCGCATCGCCTATCGACATGGATTGCGGTCGGCGGTCGGTGGTCGGCATCATCGCCACAACCGAGATCTATTGTCTTGAATCTCGATCATGAACAAAAGCTATGCGACGTTTTCGGATTCCTCGGGTTGCAAATCTGTCACCGACCTCCCACATCTCTTTCCCTCTAACAATCCCACTCATGTCAGATATTTCCACTAGACTTACCGTTTGCCTCGAGATATCGTCTACTGGGGCAGCCGCAGCGGTGCTTCAGCAAGGCATCTTGATTCAGCAGCATCAGTATGTCATCAACGTCTTTTTCAGTGTCTCAGTAGCTAACCCATCGATTTATTCTAGAGCTGTTATCCAGGCTCTGGTTGATTCATATGAAATACAACCTCTTGCCGCGACCCAAGCGGAGATCCACGGTTATAGTGCCAAGCTGGTCGCCAGGCTAGGAAGTGCTTAGGGTCAAACTGATACATTATCTTGAATTTTATTTCAAAAAAGGTTCATAGAATAGCACAAGTATGATTCACCCTGATGGCATATGCCAGATCCACTGAATTCCTCTCTTGAAAATTATTCACTACAAGTTGTTAAAAAAGCACAAGGTCGTGAAGGCTGGAAAAAAATATAGAATTGCTGTAGAGAATATGTTTACAGAGAGATCAGTAATCTGTTGTATGTGTGATCAACATTCCTTGTCTATTTCTGAGTCTGCCACTAAATAAAATGTGGTGTTTCAAAAAGAACGCTGCTATGCAGGTTTGAACCCAAGACACATCAATGTGCATTACACATGCACACGAGGGAAACATGCGGCAATTTCTCCGAGCCATCAATAAGCGAGCAAACCGCCGTTCATAAGCATCTGCGGCTTATGGAATTTAAGCGGTGGGGCATGCCCCCTGTGTACGACAGCACGGACCCACGAGCATAAGGAGAGCACTATTAAGAGGAAAGCTGTGTGTGTGTGTGTGTTGGTGGTTTTCGGTGGTGTTATAAGTACATCCCTTATCTGCTATTGCATTTCAAGCATACTGTCAAGCACAACTCCTTGTAGTCCGACTTATGAAGAAAAAGACCTTGCCGCTTCTTATGCAAGACAATGGCTCTGCCAACCGGAGATTTCTTCGTCAGCTGGTTGGCGAGCCAAATCCCAACGACTTTCTGGAGACTGCACACGTCTATCGGCACAAGTCTGCTCATGTCTACCAACTCTCTCTGGGCCAGACCCAGCCCGACACTACCGGGTTGTGGGCCATACAGTGCCAATACGTTGTAAAGACGCCGAAGAAACGGAAGTGTCCTCCAGTTGTGGCTAAGAAACCTGCCGAGTGTGGGGAAGATCAACCCACGATTCATCCGCGCTTTGGACAGCTTCAAGGAAGTCGACAGCACTGCTGGGCGGCTCTTGGATGGCATCAAGAAGGTCAACGAGTCTCTGGTTTCTTTGGACCAGTTTTCAAACGCCTCGCCTCTGCATGGCAAAGCAAAGCTCAGGATTGGTGCGTAGCAGATGTTCTAGTTGAATTGCACTGACTCTGAGCGGCAACAGGCAAGAGGCTAGCCACCCCACCGGCGAATCTGGAGAAGCTAGACTGGAGCATTCTGGTGGATTATCCACTCACAACTTTGGATGGGAAGGCGAAGGCGCATACGTCCAGCAGCAGTATGTTTCAATTAAGTTCGTTAATGTCGCTAATTCACGACCAGATGCCACGGGGAAGGCAAAGGCGAAGGAGCCTGGTGAGTTTTACCGCGATCTGTTTACTCTATTTCATAACCGTTATGCAGGACCTTCGAGTCCCAAGGGAAAGGGAAAGGCTAAAGTAACCGGTGAGTTTTCCCGCAGTCGGTTTAATCTGTTTCGTAACCATTTTGCAGGACCTCCATCTTCCGTGGGTGAAGACAATGCATCAGAGGGAAGCGAGGAGCAAGCAGGTCAGTAATATTTCAACAGCGACATCTCGCCCAAGACTGATGTAGTGACCACAGCTAGACCATTGTCCGATGGCCACATCAGGAAAAAATCTCCTTCCCTAATTTGGGGATAATTTGGTTCGTGACTTTAAATCAGAGAAAAATGACCAAATTGGCCAAACTTCCGTGGTTGGCTTGGTTTGGATTTGGTCACTGCTTGCAATAATTTTCAAAGATGATTCAATGAGGTGGGATCATGTCAGTTGGTGTAACTGTATTGGATTCACATTGTTTGGAATAGAAACTCTATCGGAGGAAGAGATGGTTGGAGAGGAATCCAAGAGGAATCGTCTAAGTCCGTTGCCGAGGAGTGCGTAACACCGGCGTTAGATGACCGAAATCGCACGTGCCGTTGGTTCGAGTCTGTATTTGGAAAGACAGACAACATAGATCAACAACACCTAATAATCCCACAAAAACCCTCTAATTAGAGGCGTCATCTGAATCAGATGACGCCTCTAATTAGAGGGTTTTAAAGCAGTCTAGGGCTACCCGCAATAAACCTCGCAATACCTTCAAAAAATATCAGCAATATCTTCAGGAAAAAAAGGCGGGTATATTGAGGGACTATGCGGCGGTGTTTGGCGCGTGCGCGCCGACGCCGCGCCTTCGCGCTCGTCGTTGCTGACGTTGTCGGCGGTCATGTTGATGAAAAATATTCATAAAATACAGCTAAAATCACAAATAATACAGTGATCCGATCTGCACCTAAGCGCCATCACGCGCCTCGCATGCCGCCCTCGCGCTCGTCGTCCCGCCATCAAAAATCACTCTAAAAATAAAAATAGCAGCAATATCTTCAAGAAAAAAAAAGACGGGTATATTGAGGGACTATGCAGTGGTGTTCAGCGCAGGCGCTGACACCGCGCCTTCGCGCTCGTCGCCAACATTACCGACGTGCATGTTGATAAAAAATATGTAAAATACCAATAAAATCACAAATAATATTTCTATCTGATCTGCACCCAAGTGCCCGATGTGTCGCCCTCACACTCTTGTGCGCTCGCCGTCGCACCCCGTGCCTGCCTGATCAACTCTGAGGTGCGGACGCAGGACAAGTCTTGACCGCAGATCCCTAACATGCGCAAACAAAGGCGCAAAACTTGTGAAAGCTTACCAAGCAGGACCGGCTTTTGAGATCACTGTGACCAGTGTGACCAGTGTGACCATTGCGATGATTGCGTCGCGTCTCAAACCATCATGTCTCCACCCAAACCCACTCATCCACTGGCTCACCTGCCTGATCCTCCTCAAAACTATATTCCCTGTGCCCCCACCAAGTACTGGCCCTCTACCATGGATGAAGAGCAGCACTCCAGCCAGGGGAACAAGTGGTGGTGGCTGGTGTATCTGGGACCCATGCAAGGGGCATATGCTACTAGGTGTGTCACTACTGCTCTGTTTTCAATTAAACTACTTACCTAGGCTTCTTTATCTAGAGCTACAGCTGTTGCTAACTTCCCCTCTGCCTCCAAAATTGAGAACACCATCGAATATTTCGACACGTTAACGGACCTGAACTGCGGGTGGAAGAAGTCTTGCTTCCACTGGCATGGCCATTGTCCAGCGCACTTCGCGTGTGCCTCCGTCTGCCACCACCCGAAGCCCACCCCCGCTGTCCGGACTGACGGGCGGGCCATTGCCGGCGCTGGGAATTCTGTGTGCACTGCTCAATGCACTGCAACACTGTCGACCCCGCACGACACTGCTAGCAGTATTAGCCGCATTCCGCGTGCTGGGCCTTCTGCGCGCCTTTCTGGAGGCCGGGGCCAAGGTGGAGGAGTATCTGGTGGGTCCTCACAGACAAGTGAGTATTTTACTAGTTTTCCTTTCTTTTTTTTTGTGCTACTTATCCATATACATTGTAGATTCATCTGCACATGTCCATCCACCACCACCACAGCCACAGGGCTTTTTTGCGAGGCGCACGGTACCCTTCTACCCTCACAGCACGCCCACAAGACCCTCCCCCCCCTCTTCCTCTCCTCCTGCTTATTCCCCACCCTCCCGGTCCCTCTCCCCTCCGGTCACAACTCGACAAGGGCCTTGCCCTGACCCGGCCCCCAGTTGGGAGTTCTCAATGAGCACGGGGGGCAAAAGCCGGTACAATAAACCACGCCTGTTTGCCTGTGACAACCCCCCGACTCCGCCTCGAGCCCACAGCCCCGAGCCTGACCACAGTGTCAAGACCGAGCCCAAGCCCTACGCTAAGACCGACTCTGAGCCCCACATCAAGCTCAAGTCCGGTGTCAAGCAGGAGGTGAAGCTCACACCGAACCTCCAGCATGATGTTGAACGCTCGCGCTCGCGCTCACATGCACCCGTGCCTCTACAACCCAGATTCGGAGTCGGATGACTCCATGGGTGTGGATGCGCCTGTAGTAGAGTAGAATTAATTGAGATGCCTGATATTTCTTATAGACTTTGCACTGTCGTGAGAATGCCCATTTATTTTTGAATATCTTCCCACATATTCTGTGAACACTAACTGACAAGGTATTCGTCTGTCAACATTGACTGCCAACGTATTTGTTGGACCAAAAATAGGACTAGTGTAACTTCAGAAACATTTCATTCCTCCCCTTCATCCTCGCCGCTTCCATTTTCCGCCTCCTTCTCGTCCTTTGAGAGCTTGAATTTGACCTTAACAAGTCGATAGGAGTTGAATTCGTTGAGGAGAGGGACATAGTCGTCCATGTATGCATTAATTCCATGATTTTTGATGACTTTCCTGCAGATGAGTGAGTTTTGATATTATAATGCCCACACTTGATTTACTGGCAGCGTAGACTGCCCAAATACAGAATTAGCCCCTTGACTAGATTTTGTAAAGCAGACGCACCTACACCTCTCTGTATTCTGCATCTATCTCATGACGATGCTCCTGGGCCAATTTTTTCTTATGCTCGTTGTTCTCCATTTCTGCATGAAGTCTTAGGCTAGTGGTTGGTAGGAGGTGTGGATAATGTCTAGAGAGGATACCTTTGCATCCGCAGGCGAGCTGTGGCACGGAGTCTTTCAGAATGGCTATTTTACGGGATATTAGTACATGCTCAGAAAAAGATTTTTCTAAGGCTCTTATGTGGTCCGGTACTTCTCCTGGGATGCTCTACGCCTTCAATTGGTGATCTCAGTCTTAGTTGATTTATTTTCCAAGTAATTGGTTGAGTTGGTGTCGGACATGGGGGTGAAGATGAAAGATGATCGGACTTTGTATGGCAAATATACCAAACCTCTCAAAAGCTTGACGTGTTCGCGACAAAAACACCGAAACATTAATTACATTTTCTGTGCATCTTAGATCAACTCGATTATCTACAGTATCATATATTGGGTCCTTTGGAGTCCTCAGAAAAAAAATGGGACTGTCCTGAACAAAAGAGAGGGTTGAGGGAATATATTTTGTCACATCGGACTGGTCCCCGAACTTTTCGGCCGAAGCCTCGGCCATGCCTCGGATATGCATTCTGAGCTTCCAAGTCCGTCGAAGTCCATCGCAAAAATAAGCAAAAAATCTAAATAAATTCAACGAGGGACAGAACCATACAGGGTATCAAGATTGAAGACTATCTACAGTAGAATACATAGCAACACCCTCTTGCCACCAAGTCTTTGCCTCTTCAGCCTGCTCGCTCTTCTCCTCCTTTGTGGTGGTGAGCTCGAAAATGTGGGCGAAGATCCGGAATATGACTTGGAACGAAATATGGGTCCAAATTAGGAAATAAAAGAAACAGGAAACGTACCATTGGTGAAACGGATGAGGTGCCAGAAAGACTTGTCTGCAAGAAGCTCGTTCGTGACCCGGGTATTGACTTTGTTATTTTGAAGCTCACTGGGCTCCTAGAATTTCTAGGTCAGCGATGCAAAAGGAGGAGAGAATATGACTTACCGTCTGACCTCCCCCGTAAGAAGGACCTCGGGAGATGGGGGAGTAGGGCTCTTGGGCATGGTGGCGGTGGAGCTCCTCCTCAGAGTGGCTGAGTCGAGTTGCCTTGGCCTCCATAAGGTTGGCTGCATGGTCGGTGATGGCACGCCAGCCCTCAGTGTCGTGAGGGGTGCCACCAAGGATGGCAATTATCCGACCAAAGGAGTCGGTGATGGGGATCGTGAGGCTGAGGAGCAGGGTAAGAAAGGGGTGGAAAGGGAAAGGACAAAGGAAAATGTACACTGCAAGCCAATTAATGTACCGCATGCCATCTACACCAGTGAGCTCACAAATTTCTTTCTCACTGTAAATACGACCACCCATGCTGTCTTCGAAAGTGTGGTTGTCTTGTGCATTCCGCTTGCCGATCCATGCGGGTTCGGAGTGGGGAAGTGCATCAATGTTAACACCGACTTGAATGGTGGCACCAAGGGCCTTATCACGGCGCTTCAGATGAAACACTTTGACGCTGGGTTCCTTTCTTCTCCTGTACCTCCTCACGCTTGCGTTTACGGCGGAGTTTTTTCTTGTAGTTGATAGACGTAGGAGGGCTGATGTGAACACATCAGGGAGGGGGAGGAGGAAGCAGGGGGGAGGAAGGGGAGAGGATAAGGGTCATTGGATTCGTGATAGTTGTTTACCGGTTCGTCAATCATACAGGCGGCCTCTTGTTCCTGAATTCGCTTGGCGAGGCAGTCGGCGACGTCGAAGTACTCGGGGGTCGAGAGCGAAGCTGCACGGCCAATGACCATGTCAAAGGCTGAGAACTCCTTCCCAGAGCGGAGAGTTCTTCGAGACGACACTGAGTGACATGAATCAGATATATATTCAATATGCAGAATAAAATAAAATGAGATGAAGTGAGGGAATAAAAAGCATACGCAGAGTCTGCCGTAGTTCCAAGTACGGATCTCAGTCTCTCTGGCGGTTTACAGCTGGGGTCCAAGACAAAGAATAAATAAATAAATAAAAAGAACCCCAGACACCGAATCTGCCATAGTTCCAAGTACGGATCTCAGTCACTCAGGTGGTTTAATGGGGTTCAGGTAGAAATGAAAGGAGAAAAATCAAAATAACAAGAAAATAGAGCTTACCCATTGAAAAAGACGCGTCAATGCCACCCAGTTGCCACTCAGTGAAAAGACGAGTTTGTGAGGGCTTTGAGAGAGAGGGAGAGCCCAAGAGGTCAGCTGAGAGGGTGGCTAATGTCCAGCAAGAGGTAACAAGTAAGGATGTGGAAGGATGTCGTGTGGGTGGTAGTGGTAGGAAGGAATGGCCTGAGCTTGATCTTGGATCACGTGATGTGATTCAATGCGTCGCATCACACTGTGACATTTATTTCTTCTTTTTCTGAGGGAAAATTTTCGGGAACGATTTGACACCCCCTCCCACTCAACCTGTTCCAGCCCAACCTCGGGAACGCCCACCCCGCCCTTATTTCCCTCTCGGTCACTTGGCCCTGTGTCAGTCACGTGACATGCCGCGCCCGGCAGACCAAACACACCACAACGAACACACTAAAGTTTTGAAAGCTTACCAAGCATGACTCACCCTTCCACCTCCCGTCTCCCCTCCCATAGCCTCTTAGCACCATGTCACCCGTAATTCATCCTGGAAGTTCAGGCTCCAAAAAATCAATGTTGCTGAAATGGTGAAGTTGGCAGTGGATGGTCAGGAGGTGCAGGTGAATGAGAACGAGGAGGTACAGGCAGGTGAGTTACGCTCTCTCATTATTTTATCTTATTTTTATTTTTAGTTTTATTTTTAGAGTGATTTTGATGGCGGGACGACGAGCGCGAGGGTGGCATGCGAGGCGCGTGATGGCGCTTAGGTGCAGATCGGATCACTGTATTATTTGTGATTTTAGCTGTATTTTATGAATATTTTTCATCAACATGACCATCGACAACGTTGGCAACGATGAGCGCGAAGGCGCGGCGTCGGCGCGGGTGCGCCAAACACCGCCGCATAGTCCCTCAATATACCCGCCTTTTTTTCCTGAAGATATTGCCGATATTTTTTGAAGGTATTGCGAGGTTTATTGCGGGTAGCCCTAGACTGCTTTAAAACCCTCTAATTAGAGGTGTCATCTGATTCAGATGACGCCTCTAATTAGAGGGTTTTTGTGGGATTATTAGGTGATCAACAACTCTTCTTCTTTTCCCCCCATGTCGCCCTCACTGGCTCCTCGCCTCTTTGCCCTTTTCTGCCGCTTAACAACACTCAATCCTCTCTATACTTTTCCTTCACAGAGGTGAGTGCTTTGCTAGCGCTCTGTTCCTCCCTGACGAGATTTGCAGGCCACGTCGGGCTTTGTGGTCCTAGGTGCGCTACTTATATCTGTGGCCATCAACCTAAACTCATACCCTAGTACCGTGCAGTGCTTGCATTCGCATTTCCGGTCTCTCCACACCTACCGACTATACAGCTGTAGTCTGTAGTTTACCCGGTGACAGGTGTTTGGAGATCGCAGTTATTACATAAACATCGGAGTTTGAATTTGGCCCAAGGCTCTGCAGCACTTCCAACGCCCTCCCCATGAAAACTTTGGAGGCAAAATGAGTTGGATTTGAATTTCAACGACATCTGGCTGTTCACAATGGGTGATTTTGTCCATGTGGAAGCTGGAACGAGAAGGCTGCTTGGTAAGCAGCCGAACCATCAAAACTCGGCATCTTTGTTCTTGACGTTTGTCGCTGAGACTTCGCAGAAGACAAGACTCAATTTGAACCATGGAACTTGGATCTTACACTAAATTGTGGCAAGGCACATTCTGAAAGCCATCTTGAGATCCGCGATTTTTTTGATTATATAATAACATCGATCTCCGATCAGGGATCACGGGTAATTGACAGACTACAACAAAGCGAAGGATGAGCTCAAATTTTGTTGTATCGTCTGTTTATAAGAGACTAATACAGCTGCCTCCGGATTGCCTGCATGTCTGTAGCGCACAACTGAGTTATACGGCAAGAGACCTTTCATTTACTTGCCTTCTGTTGGTTCCATCCTAACCAGCACCCATAGGTCTTTCTGCATTGGATTCGCGCTAATCGTGCTCGGGTGGACTCGGCGCTAAAGAGTGCTAGTGTATGCGGGGTATCGGGATCTGCGGTGCGTGGTGCGCACCCTAAAAAATCCAACTCATTTCGTCCTCGGGATCAGCTTCCGGTATGTTGTTGTATTACTTGTCCTGTTCTTTCGTTGTTAATATAGGCTTTCCCCGCCGCACGTCCACCTATATGACGCCATAGCATCTGTCAATTGCCCCCGGTTAGCCTCTCAACATTGCAGTGTTCCGTCCAGCATGGGTGTGTGTTTTCACCATCGCCCTCCTATGTTCGATGTTCGCTGATAAGTGTTTCAGCTACGATATTACAGTACCTCCATTGAACTTAGTGTGTTATCACTGCACCATATCTCCCGCTAACATGATCATTGTTTCAGGCCGTCGAAGTCTCTGGCACTCTGTGGAACATTTCTGTCTCCTGGTACTGCAGTCACTTTTCTGTCGGCGAAGGACTAGATATTTTCCTTATTTGTTAGTGTAGTTGGGACCACCTGTCCATAGATATATGTGCAATACAATGGTTTCCGAGGTCATTTGGTGCCAATAACGAGCTGAGTGCGAGAAAATGCAGCGTAATACCATGCCAAAACTTGGCAAACCCAGGTAATTCGGGCAAATTTGGCACTAAATTATTTTGAAGGTCGCAAAAAAAGCTAACGGCACTAACAGAACTAATTTGGCTTAATTGGACCTTTTTTCAGGCCAATCTGGCCTTATTCTCAAAGGAGGTCTTTCCTGATGCACCCTTTCGAGCGCGTCCTACACCCCAAGTGGATGGGTATGAAGCTTTGATCTTCCACAAAGCTGATGAAGATCCTTTCACCGTCTCGTTGGTAGTCCCCAAATGGACGTACTTCGAGTTTTCCGACTACGACACTCCCGCTGGCCCAGGGTTTGAAGCCTTCTTGGTGTCCACCGAGGAGTACATCGACAAGCCAATGAGTCTGGAGGGTTGGGGATGCCTAATGGTTTATCGCAAATGCGATGTTCTTGCCGTGGACTGCCCTGGCCTCAAGTACTGGCAGGATGAGGCTATTTATCGCCGTGACATGGAAGGTATTTATGCTCTTTACGCCGTTAAGGATCATTTCTCATTTCTTTTTAATTCAGAGGCGAAGAAGGATAGCCTGGGTTTCTGCAGCTATTTTATGTGGTATAACATTGACTGACATTTGATTTGCAGCAAGCTCTCAATCCGTACCATCTTCCTCGCAAAGTCGGGCTTCGGCTTCGGCTTCAGGATCCTCTTAACCGGTAGCGTCCTCGTCGAAGAGGGGCGCGCCAGATTCCACCGACCTCAGACGCAGCAAGAGACATAAGCCGAGCGACGAGCCCATTTTAGTGGATTCAGACACTTAGTTACAAATATTGTACCGCAGTACAGTGCGCACAGTACACGAAATGATGAATTATACCCTGATTTTCAAAATTCAACGACAGCGTAACAACAATGCTTGGACTGAGGAATACAATCAAAGCGTAGCAATAACCCTTGGAATGATAGGTCCGAGCAAGGCCGTAATGCTTGAGCTCCGACGCTTTGACGCCGGGTTTTAAACGCGGATTTTTTTCCAACCTCCCCCGCCTTTCAACCCACATCGTCGCTGACAACACGAACATGGACCACGGTTGGTATTTCTATCTCTTTTCACTCTATTCATTTAGCCCGAGTACCATGCAGCCCAACTCCAAGATGGATTGGAACCCGACGAGGGTCAGAACAGTGAGGGCGAAATCAGCGGTCAGTTCAATTTATTAAATTGAGGTTGATTGGGACTGACCATTGTTGCCAGATTGTGAAACCTTTGAGTTCGATGAATAGGAAAGCGAGTATTATGATATAGCACTTGAACAAGACAGTGTGTCCTTGATTTCGCACATGCCGCTGTAACTCATCTTTCCTTAGGTCGTGTTATCAAGGCCATCGTGTTCGTCGAGGCCCATGAACAGCCGATCAAGCGGCTGTTGTATTGCAGTGTAGAAACACGATTCAAATTCACGTCATATCTTGTCGCGCAAGATACGATGCCATCTGCAGACTACGATGTCTACTCGGTTCATTCTGAGATGTACTGACACGCTGAGGAGCCCTTGAACGTCAGGGGCCGCGGACGCCTGATGGGGTTCATGGTGAACACCCTGCATCGGACTGAATGCCCCGGAATCAGGAACTTGGAGCGCAAGGCCAGACATTCTGCACAGTAGGAGAAACATATGTCTGGCAGTTATCTCTACCGACAACTGCTGTGGCATAGCCGTATGGCCGGTGTGTGGAAACTCAACCACTTGCTGGTTTCTGTTTTAGCCGGATTTATTATCATTTTACTTACATCGTTTGTTTGGCCAGTAAATACGCACATACGGTGCCAGCAAATCATTATCCTACGTCTTGCGCTCATCTGTGCGAGCCAGTGCGGCCTAGTGGCCAAATCCAGACATGTCGGATGAGCTTGCCAAAACAGCCTGCACTGCATGTCGGAGTTTAAATTTGGCCGTACGGGCTTTGATGGCTTGGGCTTGGGCTCGCTTACACTAAGCACTGTAAGTAATTCATTAATATCTGTTGAGCAATCCCTATTAAGTTGCCACTCCATTCTGTGGTCCAAAACTTGTGGCTGTGTCTTGGGCATAGCCACCCATTTTGTACCACAGAATGGAGCGGCAGGGATTCGAACCCCACCGTCCTCATGTCCAATGACTGAGCACTGGTGAGATCCTCAGAGGCGACTGCCACGAGCTGCTAGGATGGTGGCTGAATGGTGCCAAGACATGAAACACTATCCATCATTGATTGAAGGAATCGAGAAAAACACCCAGGGGGTGGTTCGAGACGATGTTCTCGGAAGAACAAAATGAGGTGCGAAAGCCTGAGTCGAGAGTTATGCGGGGAGAGAAGTCTTTCATCACCCACTCACGGGCAAGAGAGATAATTATGGAGAGAATATTGCTGGGGAAGGAAGACTGAGGTGGGTGAAGGTAGAGCCTGGGGGGGACCGATGAAGCAGAGCAATGCGGGCACTATGCATGTTATATGGCAACCGCTTGGTGACACCCGTGGGGGCCAAATAGAATTATCCTGGTACAGCTGATGTTTCATGAAATGATGCGGTCGCCACGTCAGCGCCGCAGCCAATCCTTATCAGACCTCTTCTTTACCGCGGCCGGAATGGTCAGGCGATGATCTTACATGCCGACGCAGGGCGTTGAATGTCAGAGAATCACGAAATTAACCGTTCAGCCTCAATTCAATATTGTACGTTCTCTCAACGAAATCCTGACTGTCACACGCTACTATCAGCTCCCTGTAATATTCTGATGCACCCGCCATCTACCTCGCCTGCCTGTCTGGCTTCGGTGCAAACCAGCTCTGAATTATCTGAGAGCGTTTGACAAATATGTGTTGTATTCTGGTGCCCCTTTAACAGCAGCTCTTCGGGTTCCGTGTGTATATTACCATAGCCACCTTTTTTTGGTTCAACTGTTTTGTGCATAAATAGTTTCGTTTACCTCTGCCGGTTTCCTTTTTGTATTTTATTTCTTCGAGCTATTGGACACTCGTAGTCCGAATGGTTTGCAGAAAATACCCTGGCTACACCCAGGATCTGTGGGATTGCATACATACATGTTTGGTAAAGCACCTTGAAGATCAACCATCGGAGTTGTCAGTGATGGCGCTTTAGGTCAGCCTGACTGTGACATAGCCCAATGTGGCCACAGTCCCAGCGCAGGTGTTGAGGGGAAAGATGTCACTGCATCAAATAGCGAGTGGCCATCTGCCAAGAACCCATGCATCTTGAACCAGAACCCAGACCATGGGAATGGTGTGCAGTCGATGCAGCAATAACCTGGTCTAACTGGGTTATTCCGGGTTGCTGTTCTGTGTTGCTTGCAGTGAGAATTCATAGGCAACGAGTGTCCTATACTGATATAGTGTACTCGGACACACTCAACTCTAGTCCACTAGCAGTGTTCCATGTTGGCGGTTGGCTGTGGGTACACTGCTCTATGACCATGCAGACCTCCGCTGGGTAACCGGCCAGAGTCTGCCTTGCTAATCCACATGGAGGCAAGTGTCTCGACATGTGGATGCAAGTCGGTGAAAGCAGTTGCCAACAACGAACCGCTTGAGCCTGAGGGCTGCAGTAACCAGTGATAGATGGAGAGTTGGGTATAGGAGCCAAGGGTCTGCCAATGACAACCATGAGGAGACAGAGCCCAGGGCAATGAGATGGACAGAAGCAAGACCAGCTTAAGTCACACACAAGTCAAGTCAAGGCCAAAGTAAGGCCAGAGAATAGACGAGATAGAATCTACTGTACAGGGAGATTCTACTGCTACTTATATACTGTGAATACAAAGGGGTCCGATGATATGAATATGCATTCTCCACTGATCATCAAAGGATTGAGATGTCAGTTGCAAGGGGTGTGGTTGAAATATGATTGGGTTGAAATGCGATCGTGTTTGAAATACAATCAGGGGCGACAGATGATCATGGTTGAACTATGATCGGTAGGAGTTCAAGTGAGGAGCCAGAGTGATTGCGATTGAGTTGGGTGTGCCTAATGCATAGGGTTCCATGCTCCTGACACTGAGTCCAGGAACTAGTGGCAGTTGGATGCATAGGAGTAGGCCAGGGGATAGATACCTGCCCACAGAGAGGGGTCCAATATGAATGTGAGGACAAGTTGTTTCGAGTCCTAGGGGTTAAGAATAACCCTGGCAATGATATGTGGTTTGATAGGAGGTTGAGGAACGACCAGGCAACAGTGTCGTTCCTAATATCCTTGATCATTGGTTGTTTGATCTGAAACCCAGGGGTTCTAATAACCTGTGGATGTGTTTGAGCCGCAATGAGCGGTGCGAATTGCGTGAATGAAAGGGTTTGAGAAGGGTCAAGAAATGCCAAATCATGACAGGAGTCCATGCCCAAGTGGCACTGCTTTAGTTCAATTTTATAGCATTTCTGCAACCTTCACTGGTGCATCGTCCCGGGTGGTGAATTTTTTCCTCTAGGGTTTTATCCAGTTCAGTGGAGTGTATGTAGCGGTGTTTCGGTTAACGTGTTTGAGGGACCCTTGAATATTAATGCACACTTACAGCCAATGTCAGTACCGAGGGCGCGGATCGAAAATTTTCTGTTTTGGGATGTTTCCAAAGAATTCACTATATCTCTGTCAGTTCTTCACCGATTCACATAAAAACTAAATAGATCTACTCAGCTAATTGATGCACAATTAGTGATAGAGAGGAACTTGCAAAAATATTATGTATTAGGTGATTTCTGTTTTGGGGCTGTTTTTGCACTGAATACCATCTAGCATGGCCAGCCATGACTCCGCCGAGTCGCCAGCATCCCGAGTTCCTGATCTGGAGACCCCGGAGGGGACCGCGCGCTCGAATGAGGACAAGTGCAAAGCTTTCAAGAAACAGTTCTTTCTGGACCCGCCGCCCTCAGACCTCAGCGACATCGATGGGGCTGAATACCCCGAAGTGGAGCAGAGTCCACCTGTCGAGGAAAAGGAAGTACACACAGTCATTGGAAAGCTCCCGCCATATCGAGCTCCCGGGAGTTCTCGCATACCCAACATTGCCCTTCAACATACAGTCAACTTCTTGGCGCCTGTTCTCACGAAGGTCGCCAACGCATGCATGGACCTTGGTCATCACCCGAAGATGTGGAAAATATTTGTTACCATCACGCTACAGAAACCAGGCAAGCCGGATTACACTGTGCCTAAGGCATACCGCCCCATTGCGCTTGAGGAGACCATGGCAAAGGTACTCGAGTCGGTGCTCGCATGCCGGCTGGCCGCTATCGCCGAATGCGAGCACGCACTTCCACCCAACCATTTTGGCGGTCGACCCGGTCGCACAACAACGGACGCGACTCTGTTCCTCGTCCAGTGCATCAAGAACGCCTGGCGCCGGGGCAGAGTCGTGTCCGTAGTGTTCATGGACATTTCACAGGCCTTCCCATCCGTTAATCACGAGAGACTCCTGCACAACCTTCGGAAACGGGGTGTACCGGAGAATCTAGTCAGATGGACAGCCAGCTTCCTCACGGACCGATACACGCACCTGAAGTTCGATGATTACACCTCCCCCTGTTGGCAGCAAGCATGGGCATTCCTCAGGGCTCCCCTCTGTCTCCGATTCTCTACCTGTTCTACTCGGCAGACCTGCTCGAAATTGTGGACCCCAAAGCGCGCGACCGATTTGTTGCGGGATACATAGACGATACGATGGTCGCGGTGGAATCTGAAACGGTACAGGACAACATCGGAAAGCTCACCGAGATCATGCGCCTAGCCTTCTGGTGGTCCCGTACGCACGCTTGCTCTTTCGACCTAGCCAAGTTCCAGCTCGTCCATTACACAAGGAATTCGAACCAATACGAACCCCTCCCGCTCATCACCACTGCCCATACGATCCCGGCGTCTGAAAGTGCGAAGTATCTGGGCTTAATCATGGATCGCCAGCTCTGCTGGAAGGAGCAGGTTCAGCAAGCGATAGCAAAGGGCACGAAGGCGATTATGGCAATAAATCGACTCACACGTCCGACGTTCGGCCTCCCTCACCAGTTTGTGTGCCAGCTCTACCGATCTGTTGTGATCCCAAAGATGGAATACGGCTTGTGTGTCTGGTACTCCCCTGTGATTTCCAATGGCGCGTCGCGTCGGAAAGGATCGGTGGGCTTCCTCACGCAGCTGGGCAAAGTCCAGAATATTGCCTGTCGACTCATTACAGGTGCATTCAAGACGACCCCCATAGATGCACTCAATTATCTGGCAAACATACCCCCCATCGAGCTCCGCCTGAACCAGGCTTCTTTCAACGCTGCAGTCCACCTCGCTTCCCTCCCCTCACACCACCCACTTCAACCGCTGGTACGCAGATGTATGGCACACGCACCTCTACGCCACCGCTCCGTCCTCCACGACATGTTTTCTGCTTTTCCCGAGATCTCTGACCTTGAAACGATCGACCCCACTCCACTAGACATGACTTTGTCAGCACCTCTCACTTTCTCGATTGCGGAAGACAAGGATGCGGCAGAGATGGAGCTCGCCAAGTACACCGGCGGTGTGTGCGTATACGGCGACGGTGATGAGGCATGAAATTGAACATGCCTAAAATAACCCAATTTTGCGACCTTTCAGTTGGATAAACTGATAAAACCCGTCAATAAGGTCATGATAGAGTGCTAGTCTATCCCAGGACTGAGTAATAGGCTGCTGGACGCGTTGAAATACCAGTTTCAAACATTATATTCATCACACTGGCTATAGAAACACTCCTGCAAGTTGTACTGATGGTGCAACAAGTTTGAGTGCAATATGGATGCTAGGCCATATATTAAACACATGGGACATTGGAAGGAACACATATACAGCTTAAAGAACAAATGGATAACCCTTGGTTCGTTCTCAGGAATATTTGGAAGAGGATACATCCAATGCAGGTACTAACTTGCCTTATTTGGTAACTGTGGAAATTCTCTCGGCTTTTGTGGGCTTGCCTGGGTTGGAGACAGCTGAGCACCGTTGTGGACGTCCAGAAATCATCTAGAATGGCCAGAATGGCATTGGGCGCTGTCTTCTGAGTTCTAATGAGTCACAATTGTCATGGAGATATATGAGATAATTCAAAAGGCTGTGTTATTCCTTGGGGAATAACTCGATTTGGCTTGGATACACTCGGACTTTTTGTGGGACCGAATAGACTGACTAATGCGCTTAGAGTTTACGGTCACACGCAGAGAACACCCGGAGTTTTGGGTGGATCTTTATATTTCCATTTATCACAAGGCTGTGCAAAGTATAGTATTTAAACCCGCATGTAAATTAGATACGACAGTGAACCCCACTCCCCTGTTGGCATATTTTGGACCTCTCAGACATTGGCTATCGTCTGAAGTCTTTATTGAGCTATACCAGTTTAAAGGACTCAGTCCTTGTGTGATTAACTTGGTTACACTCTGCGCGGCCTTGTGCCAAATTGCCTAAGTCCAACAGTGGGTAGTTTGTGGTAGTAACTAGGATAATAAATAAATTGGCAATTATCATTACACTACATTGTGTGAATTGGCAAGGATTTAAGGTTTCTTTGAGATTGAAGGACGATACGCCTGTCCTACCTCCCCGAACACACACACGGCATTGAAGTTGTTAGTGGTTGGATTGGGATATATTGGAGTGTAGACTTCGTCTAACTCTTTTGTATTCGATTTCACTGCTGCACTTTGGTGCATCGTTTCAACGGATCAGGATTCGAGGGCGGCGTTGGAGGAGCTGCGGTTGTCAAGAGACCGAATGGCGAGTTCGACGCGCGTCGAGTCTACCTGGGCACGGAGGCTAAGCATACGGTTTTCGAAGCAGAAGTGGTAGGACTGATCTTGTGTTTGCTGCTGATTGGCAGCATCCCCCGTCTTTGCTCCGCTACTGCTCTCATCGACAACCAGGCTGCAATCCATGCAGTCGCAAATCCGCGGCCACAACCTGGACAGCACCTCATCCAGCTTTTCCACAAGACCCTCGCTGACCTCAAACGCCGCCGTCGGACCTTCAGGCTCCACATCGCGTGGATACCCGGACACCACGACATCGAAGGCAACGAAGCCGTGGACGCAGAGGCGAAGGCAGCCGCACAGGGTGCAACGTCGGACCTCCCGCGCCTGCTGCGCTCGCTACTCGACCCTCCCACTAGCATCGCCGCTGCGAAGGCTGCCCACAAGAAACGCGTTGCCGGCTCATGGAAAGACGCGTGGACGGCCTCTCGTGCTGGTAAGCGCTTCGCAGACTTCGACAAGACGCCGCCGGGAAGGACCACGCTTCGGTGGTATGCCGGCTTGCACCGCACGCAATGCAGCATCCTCACGCAGTTGCGCACGGGTCATATCGGGCTGAACGCATACCTTGCGCGTTTCGGGCTGGTTGACTCCGATCTGTGCTCAACCTGCGACGAGCCCGAGACAGTTAATCACTACTTGCTCACCTGTCGCCGCTTCAGCCAACAGCGCGACGCGCTGCGGCACGCCCTCTTTACAGAAGGGTGGCAACCACTCAACAAGAAAACCCTCCTCGGCAAAGCCAAAAATCGCACAGCGCTCCTTACCTACGTCGCTACCACGGGCCGGTTCCCTCGGTACGCACCTTCACCATCTTGATTTCCCCTACACTCTACGCATGACGGACCTCCTTTAACCCCTCCCCTTCTTCTTCCTATCTCTCTTTATCCTTTTATCCATGCCGACTCTCTCTCGCCTACCTACACATGCCCTATGCCCATGATTCCATCTATCCTCTATCCTATCTCTCTCTATCCCTCTCTATCGCTTTACATACCCTCGGGACCTACTTCTCGTCCCTTCCCGGCACCTATTTCGGAACACACCGCCCATCCCTCCCCATATTTCAAACTGTACCCCCTCAGCTTCCAGCTCTCATTCCCCTTGCTCTCACTGCTACATTCCCTTTTCTATCTACGTACCCTTGCACCTGTACCCCGCGGATTCTACTGTCAAGATGGCCGTACACCATGGATCTCGGTCGTGGGGGAGTTTGACACGCCACGGGGATACTGTGGCGTAGCATGCGCGCCGTGCAATAGTCCCCATGGGTTTTACCCCGCGACCTCCCTTAAATGGGCGGAGGTCCACAGTCGAAAGCCCACCCACCGCGTAGAGTAGAAGTAGCTAACTAGTCGCATAGGCCATAAATGGCCTGAGTACTAGTATAAATACATTGATTTCTATGCATGGCCAGAACATGTCCCAGTGACCTAGAATTTTGGGAGAGACAACATACATACCTGAAATAACATGTGATAGACCCAAAAGTGAGGATAATTTAGTCACAGCCCTTCTAGCTCCAGTGAAAACGTTTGGTAGTTTTTAGCTTTCAGAGATATTGCCAAGATCACATTCATCTGCACATTTCATATATTTCTGGCTCTATCACTTGTTTCATAACATATACACGTTGTCCCTCCCAAAATTCTAGGTCACTGGGAAATGTTCTCACCATGCTAGACGGTATTCAGTGTAAAAACAGCCCCAAGACAGAAATTACCTAATACGTAATATTTTCGCAAGTTTCTCTCTATCACTAATTGTGCATCAATTAGCTGAGTAGATCTATTTAGTTTTTATGTGAATCGGTGAAGAACTGACAGAGATATAGTGAATTCTTTGGAAACATCCCAAAACAGAAAATTTTCGATCCGCGCCCTCGGTACTGACATCGGCTGTAAATATCCAATGCAGATGGTGATTCATCTGGTAGCCGCCATCCATAAGATTTCTGCAAAGTTATCTGAGACTCGGATGAACTGTAGTTTTAACTTTTAAGCTGTGTGCCCAGTTCAGGCTGTCAATACTGGCTTGAATACATAAGGAGACCCAGGTGGTATTTGGATACTATCTGAAATGTGTATCGACCGAGTTCGAGCACAGTGAAATGTTGTACTAGAGTGCAGGCGTGGAATCCAATATCAACCGGGCAAGACTCCATCTGCTCAATCTAATACCAAAATCCAACAGACCTACTAAACTCCAAATGCTCAATGTGTGTGTTTGGGGTGGTAGGTCAGGCATATTGAACTTCAGTCAAAAGACTGTGTCAAGCGAGCCACAATGCAAAATGCAAAGCTTTGATCAGAAGCTGAGTTTTTAAGACTGCAATCTCAAAGGATTGAATGCGAGACTTTGGTCAGAAGCTCAAGTTTTTAAGACCGTCAGCTTCAAGCGTAGCCAAAGAGGTCTACACAGTGAAGAGCTGTGGGTGGAAGGCAACCCCCAAGTTATATGGTGAAAGTGGTGTTTAGTCGCACAGAGGCTACAAAGAGCTTGCTGAACTAAATAGCTGTTGGGCTTGGGGCTCTAAAAAGAGCTGGTTGTGAACCAGGGGGTGCAATTGACCGGGTAATCTACTACATTTGGTGGAGCTCTTATACTGTGCTGGCTACCATGGGTTACAAACAATTATAATTTAGCAGAGAATGGACATTGTTAGGCACCCAGATAAAGTAGAATAGAACATCCCTACTGCCCAGCTTCAGGGAACAGAGCATTTAGCCTGTCCAGCTCTCAGGATTTACTCATCTGAACAGCTTTAAAGCACTATTTCTAAGCCAGTTCTCCTTGTCAAGGCCGTTATTAAGGTCTGTGTACCGAACAACAGCCCAATCAGCCTTACAAACCCTGCTACAAGTTGTACCGCCTCTTTCCTACCTGAAGACCAATTGTCCATTGTGCCATTAGCCCTCATAATCATCTTTCTACAGGTTTGTTGTCCCTGGTTTGGTTTCTCTCCTGGACATGTTGGATCATATGACCACTTTAGTAACGTGCCTGGGCCGTTGCCCCCTGTGTGATTTTGTTTCTGTCAAACTTGATCTTGTTTCTGTGATCGGGTTTTCGTACAAGTCGGTTTCATTCTCAATACTATTAGCTCTCATTTTAGCTTCGTTCTGGATTGGGCCCCCTTCAGTTTTGGCTCAGCAAAATTTGGTTTCGCCGATGATCATCCAAACAATGACTGGGCGGTCACCATCAGGCAGGAGGAGAATCAACCCATTCATACCGAGAAGATAACACACTCTTCAGGCCAGCGGTGCTAACAAGCCCCGCGAGGAGGGGCAGTTATAGGGAGGAAACAAGGGGAGAATGCTGAAAAGGACATGATAATTGATTGTTGCGTTGCGACATTCTAGAATTTCTGCACGGTGATTGTTTAGTGTGCGTGTTAGTCGGACAAATGAAATTACCAATAGGAGGGTCAAATTGAAATTACGGATGGCGGGAACTGGAATCACCCCATCCAAAATGAAAAGTCTTGGACAAGAACAGGATGCTGAGAAATGAGATTGTGAACAAGAAAACCAGATTCACTTCAGAGCAGACGAGAATGAAGAGGCAAAAGGCCAGAACCAAAAGTTGTGCAACCGATTTGAATTTGATGGTTCATGATTTTGTTTTTGCAGATTGATGTTTCGTTAAATTCGTTTTGATCGATCAAGATCTGGCTTTCATTTGTTCAGATCTCGCTTTGGGTGAGCAGAGTTTGGGTATGGAGGCTTGAAATCCTGATTTCACTTGGGTGGAATGTTTACAAGGAAGCGAGATTTCCTGGATGATTTATGACAGTGATCATCGTGACTCTATGGTCAATCACCATCAATCATCGTGATCATGGCCCAAAAATCAGAGGCAGTGCGAACGAAATCTGAAGTTGGGATCACCTAAATCGACTTTATTTTTGTCTAAAGAGGACACCCATTGCCTGCGATAGCATAGGAGTCATTATGAAACTTGTGCTATTATTTCAATCAAATCTGAATACCAGGCGCGACGTGTCAGCGAACTCATCACGTGACCGTAACGTTATTTGTCAAAGTTTTGTTTTCTCGCTTCTTGTCCTTCCATCATGACTCATGATGTGCCCGGCGCTCTCGACCACGGACGGGATGCACTCGACGGTCAGCGGGCCTGTATCCTGGATACTTATCTCGTCTCTTGAATACAGATTTTACGTTTCTCTGATTGGCGCCGATTTCTCCCTACTCGTTATAACAGCGTGGCACACTGTCAACATGGATTACAATGCCCACCTCAAAGTCCATGCTCGTACATGTTCCCGCCGACTTCCAATTCACTGCGGAGCTGTTCCCCCCGAACTACCAGCTCCACTACGCCCAGACGCCCTCTGTCGAGGAAGCGCATGTAATCGTGCGAAGCAACAAAGACGAAATCGCTATCGAGACGCTCACGGGCGCGATAGCCAAATGCCAGCACCAGACACGTTTCATGCTCGACGGCAAGGCGAGATACCTCCCAGACGCGTTCAACAGCATCGCGGACTTCACCTACCTCTTGGACCGCCGTAACGAGGCGGATCCCTTCGAGGGACAGTTTGCACTCGAGATGCACCGTCTCAGAGGCGAACTCCCCAAGCGCACGGTGGATGAGACCGTTGGTCACAACGGCAACATGATCGTCGATGGCGTGGTGCGATTCCCGTCCGAGGAAGGCGCTGTGTACGGCTTCACGATCCGCAACACGTCTCCTGAGGCCCTCGTCCCCCACGTGTTCTTTTTCGATCCCGAGGAATACACAATCCACGTGCGTCGGTATCTTGTGCATCACACTCATGCTGACCGCCTCTCACTTGTATGTAGAAATGGTATCCATACAAGAAGCAGGAAGCTGTGCCCCTGCCCGCCAAAACAGGCATTCTAACACTCGGCATGGGCACTGAGACGGCGTTCGAGTTTCTGCTCCCCCAAGATAAGCGGGAGAGCTCTGGTTTTCTCAAGCTCATCATGACGCGCGAGGCTGAGAACCTTAGCTGGATCGAGCAGCCGGTGCCGTTGATTGACGCGAAGTATCCGATTGTGGGCGGGCGGCACAACGAGCGCTTGGATCGTTTGTCGGGGTGGGATGCGCTGACTGTGACTTTGACGATGACGAGAGAGTAGGATTGAGCAGGTCGCGGGTCTTGACAAGTGCGAGGTTTGTGACTGTAGTGGCAGGCGCTGTGTTACTTGTGGGTTCTATATGATTCATCTGTTCATCTCACGTTCGATTCCTCCGCGCTAACTAATCCAAAAAAACTCTCTCGATGCGCCATCCGTGCTTGCATGTTTTCGATCCACGTTTCCCTGGCGCGTGCTTAAATTCACTTTTCGGTGCTCTCCGGGCCACCAGCCTCAGGTATCCCCGGGTTCCCAGAAAAGAAATCTGATTCAGAAGTCGACGCCGTCACTTCACCATACGAGTCATCGCCGGTAGGCGCCCATTTATTCTCATCGCTCTAGAGCGGTGGTCAATGCGGGAGCACGGTGGAGAGATGCTCTTCAGTGTCGGCGCGTGAGGCGTAGGCAGACATGGAGGTCTTGCTTGCGGGCCAGTTCGTATGCATCTGCGAGCGTTTATTCTCTGCCTCTTTTGTCCATCTCCGAGCGCCCGTAGGATCGCACAGCAATCGAACAGCCTTCCGGACGTGTGTGGGAAATGTGGAGGGATTCTAGAGCACAACACCTTTCCTCCCACCACCTCCCACCACTTCTCCCAACTGCTCGCCGTTGGACATGCCTACTAGTTTGCCGTCCCGTTTCGAGGGTCAAAACGGAGGCTATGTCCATCCGTTTTGACCCTCGAAACGGGCAAACTAGTAGGAGAGTTAGACCGACAGGTTGAAGCCGAGGGTTACATCCCCCGTCAATTTGAAATGGCCGTAAATGGGCGCCTTGGAAATGTACGGTCCTCGACATCCAGTGCGTCTCAAAAATGCGATGTCTGGGATATCCCGGGGCATCTGCGGCGTGAGCAATGCAATAACCGAACGCTCTGATACGCGCAGAGTGAACGCCTGCGTGTTTGGAGGACATCGAGGTTTGGGGTGGCTCGATCTCATGAGCCTGCGGGACTGAGAACACCACTGATCATTGACCCCAATAAGCGGAATAAATGGAAGACGATGGAAGAAGCTACATGCACCGATGTTATCCGCCAATTGAACATCTACCTCCGATAGCAGGGTACCAAACCCGATCCAGCTGCACAAATTCGTGAAAGAAAACACGCATAGAAAGGATATGTGAGATAATCAAGAGATAATACTGGGACTTTCTCCGCGTTGAGCGCGTTACGCGCCACAGAATAGTGATGAACATCGACGTGTGTCGCCAGTTTGTTCGTAGTTGAGTATACAATGCTAGAAAGTCGAACTGAGGGAGTCCTGGGTGGGGTCAGACGTAACAGGCCCTCGGCATATGCGGTTATATGTCCGATCCATTTTTGCGGATTTTGGCCATTTCCGTACATGACTTTTACCAGCAAGTATGTACGCATTGTGATCGGGTAGGTCATTTTTTTGGGTTGTCCGTTAGGACTTAGGATCGGACCTTCAGACATGAGAGGTCTCATTTCGGTATCCAGTCGAGCGAAAATCGAGGGTTGAGATGATATTTTTCTTGGCACGGCCGTGCACCCCTTTAGAGGCAAGATTTGGGCAAGATATTGGGTGTTTTACGGGTGAAACGTACGCGTAAGGATCGGACTTCGGCATCTCGTCAGTTGATTGGATCAGGGTTCGCCGTTTTTTTGTGCAAAAATGTCCGCATTCTGATCGAACTTGGAGGCCATTTTTTGGGCCAATCCGTCCGCATCAGGATCGGACATACAACCGTATATGCCGAGGGCCTGACGTAACCCGTTGATTGATGCCGTGATCGACACAGCCACGCCGCCTCTTTCTTCCAAACACACCATCCCAATTCCCCGGCGACTGTGGATCCCGCCTCCAATGCACTCAACGTTGTAACTCACTGCGAAACGATATGATCCTAGTCAGATACCGTCCTCGCTGTCGCGTTCCTTCGGACTTCCCCCTCTTTGATTTGTCTTCCACTTGCGTCTTTGATAACGCCCGAACTGGACTTTCACGCCGCCGATGTTCGCACCGTCATTGGCTGCAAACGCCGCTCGCTCTTCCGACAGCGAGCTCCTCCAGCCTCCCATCATATCTTGCACGGAGACCTGTAATGAAGTTCGGCGTAGGAAGCAGGCGAGAAATTGAGAATGAAGAGGGTATGTGTTGCTGCTTATTCACCCCTCTGTCCCCTCTCCCCATCCTCGTGCAGCATGTATACATGATCCACCTTCCGCTGCCCATGTATCCACCCTTCTGCTTACCTCCGCTTTGAGCTCTTCCACTTGCCCCTTCGGCCGACGCGAACTCTCCTCGCCCTAATCCTCCATTAGCACCTCTCTATTTTACAATATCCCCGCGCAAGCGTCCTCTCCCGCTTCATTCCCCGCCCCTCTTGAGGTATTCACTACCAGCGTTACACGCGGCGCAGATTTCCTCCTTTCTCTGTTACCCGTTCCTCCGTCCTTCATTCTCCAACAACCCCATCGTCCCCTTCTCGAATCCCTCCATCTCTGTACGGTCCCCGTTTTATTTCATAAGTCCCGCTGCCATGCCTTCCCGCACATCCACGTCCCCCTCATCCATCGACTTCTCTATCTGGCCTCTTCGCTGCCCTATATCTACACTTCATTCCTGCCTCGCCCACCTTCCATCTACTCGCTTCTCCTCCATCTCCCCACATCTTTCATCGTGACTCTACCTCTCCTCGATCGCTATCCCGTCCTCCGTCCCTCTGTGTCGCTCACCTTCGCTGTCCTCCATCCTTACTTCCGTCTCCGGTGCCCTGCATCGTTACAGCTCTCATTCCTGCATTTATCTCTTTCTTCGTCCTTTATCTCTAGATATTCACACTGATGTGTTTTCTTTTCTTACTTTTTTTCAGACACTAAGAAGTGCGCGCACCGTCTTCCTCGACGAGCGGGAGGGCCAGCGGTTTACGCTCGGGCAGCGAGCGTTTCATGCTTCCGTCTCCGCTGGTAAGCGTTCTTGTCTTCCATTCCACTCCTCCTCCCCCATCCCACCTCGTTGTCTCCCTATCGCTGACCTCATCCTGTCGTTCCAGGTTGCGACTCAATAATATCCAGCCCTCCCCGGCAACGTCGCCAGCATCCTCGAGGCCAAAGAGTAGGATCTCGGAGTGGGCGCAAATTTTCACACTGCCGGACCAATTCCTTTTTCGGACACCTTGTGGGGCGTCTACCCAAAGGCCCGTTCTCTTTCGTCCGTCATCTCTGGTGCTTCGGACCCACCGGCTTCTTTTCTGGAACGCAGTTACCGCTGCGTCCCCGCCCCCTGTTCCCGCCATCTCCTTTATTTCGCACTATGGCTTCTGTGCGTATAGCTGACATTTTTCAGAAGTCATCCACCACCAGGTCCTTACGTCTCCACCGCCGACGCCGCCGCTCGCCTCGTCGCCGACGCCCCCTCGCCGACGCTCGCGAGCCCGGTCGCATCGTCGAACGCGACCTCGAAGCTGCACGCTTCCTCCAATTCAATCCCCCGCCCAGCGCGACCGCCCCAAGTTATTGCCCGGCCCCGAGCGCCGCGTCCGCCTCTGCCTCGTACAGCACCACCGCCTCGCCTCCTACACCACCAATACCTTGGACTTCACTTCCACCTTCTCCGCCGCCGGCTGGCGCAAGTGGAAGCGGAGGGTTAGGCGGCCCCCGCAGGAGCGACAGCGGATCCGCGAGGCCGGACGCCGCTGGGGCCTTGACGCTGCACGAGTCGCAGCATACGTTGCCGACGTCGTACGACTTTGTGTCGCCCAGTGCGCACGGCACCGCGCCGTATACGCCGCCTGCCAGACCGTGCTGTACAGGCTCACCATTCCTCCCGCAGCAGGGGCGTACGTGTAACGTCGTGCGGCTGATGAACCACAATATTTCAACAGTAGCCACCTGTCAAACCTTCAACAGAAGAAAACCGGGGACGGAGATGGAATTCAACAAGCGCTCAGCGCTTGGGCGTCTGACTGAGCAACAAGGGAGATTGATCCGACGTCAAGGTTAAACACTCGCCATCTTCTTGCTTCGCACCATGACTTCGCCACGATTCCACCATCGATCCATCGCCCTCAGGCTTGCGGTTAGATCTTTCGAGGCTAGCGCTTACGAAGTCTCGGATCTATAAAATATCGCGATGTTGTGATCACCTACCTCCCCTCTGGTACTCGAACATTATAATTCCTGCTCAATCCATGCTTAAAACTTAAAATTGCCAATCTCGGCTCGTTTCTTTTGCTATGCCGGTCACACTAGCCGGGGTCTGAGCCAAAGGACGTCAGTGATCGTCTGTACCATATGCCTGCACAGCGTCTCTCTGCGCGTCGGACCCAGACGTGCGCATCCTCACACCATTTCTTCTATCGCCCTAACTAGTCGCTCCACGCCTGGCTTCTTCTCGCCGTCCACTGTCATTTACACCTGCTGTGAACCTCTTCCATGTTCCCACACCACGGCGTTATGCCGGACATTTTAGAAGCCTTGTGTCTTCTGTGTATAAACCCCGATGCTGAAACAGGAATTCGCGCCGCTGAGTTCATCGGGAATAGCGCCCATCCCACCTCGGAACCACACTTGTTCTGGTCAGATATTATCCTCCTGCAATCGTCTGGTATTATTTACTCAATTCTGCGTGTCTTGCCGTGTCTTGGCAAGTGTTACTGTGCGTAATCTTTTCTGTCGCGGCTTGATCATCGTGCTTGGAGTTCTGGCAATCATTTCGAACCTCTCGTCAGTGTCCCGGGGCTCAGATGCACGGTCCATTCCAGCCTCATCCATCTTCTAGGGCCATGCTCTCTCAAACTCAAGAAGAACGTATCGTTGGGGAGCATTCATATATTCCCCCAAGTCGTACATACTATTGCCAACGACAAGAGGCACTACCCTTAATCTTAATATACCCGGCCTGGGAAGGGAATAAGCAACTCGCTATCCAAGCATGATCGAACGAAGGATGAGCTCGCTGGTATGTGGCCTTTGCCGTAAATAAGTTATATTTGTGAAGGAGACATCTGGAGTGGCTTCAACTACGACTCCAGCATCTCAGACCGGCTCAAATAGCAGGCCTTCTCACTTCGTGGACATGGAGCATCATTGTGGAAAAAAGACGGATCTAGTTCGCGTACCTTGGCATCAAGTCTGCCCTAATGCCTCATCAATCGACAGTCTCCGGTGAACCTACCTACCCTCAAGTCTGGCGCATTTTTAACACCGATGAGAAAATTAATCGGATGGCCTTGGCCCTCAAGGGTACTTTATCGTGGATACAGTGTTTTGCATTCACGCGTTGAGGTCGGGAACTATCCTATGGCGCTATAAGAGCGATAAATTACTGCCCTTCCGGTGCGGACCGGTTGGTTACGGTGGCACCTGGGTGATCGTCGAATACAAGGGAGTCAATCGCTCCCGGGTCCCTCGGAAAGCATAGTGCAAATGGTCGAAGTGGGGAACGTGCGGGTGGGTCGTCTCCCAATGTTCTCTTCTACCCAACAATGATATCTCACAGAACGTTCAGCTGAGTATGACCGATCTGGACCATTCCCACGTCAAGTACATAGACGGGACGAGGAACTGGAGGTTACCGAAAACCTGGCACGACAACGTGTTAACGATCGAGGGCAATGGAACCTTTCTGTGTCTCGGCCGTCCTGGAACATGTCCGGTACTAGTCCCAGCGCTGCAAGTACGTGGATGTAATGTCTCCACCTTATACCTGCCGCTCCAATATTCAATAGTGGTTAGTGAGATGATACTCGGCTCACTTATCGCTATCTGTCACCGTTACAACGCTCTCTAGTCTCTTAGTCTCCCCCTCGGCGGCATACCACCCCCGGCGTCCGTGAGTGCGTTATGAATATAGCATCAGTCCAGTGAGGGCGACTTCAGAGAATGCGCACAAGGACTGAGCAGAGCGATTTTCGAAGGAAGTCCAAGCCTGAGGTACGGTGCGCAGAAGGCAGATATCTGAAGGTAAGCCTCAGAGGCAGATTAGTAAACGTGGGTGTAGATTGCTCGTACCGGAATGCAGCAGGAGAGCAGCATGGGCAGAAAATCGGAGAAGAATCACTAGATAGAGTCATTGGTGTAAGAAAACGGGGGCATTAGTCCAGTGAGGGCGACTTCGAAGAATGCGCACAAGGTCTACGAGTCAGTTGACCAATATACAAATTCTTGAGCATCCCTGTGCTGAAATGTGTGACCAGGGAGGCGCGTCGGCAACGAACAGAAGCTCTGGCATGGAATATGTTGCCACGACGATCTACTTGCCTGCTCGCTCTCCGTCGCTTGTCCGTCGCGTATCAGAATCAGTCAGATGTGCGAGGAAGAGTGTAGGCGCGGAGATAGTGGGGTGAAAAAAGGACCCCTTTCTTTTGAGTGGATGTTGAATGACTGATCGGGAAAGTCGAAAATAAAATGAACGTGCGCCTCTCGAAGCCAATGCTCGATATGGAGGCATTGGAGGGTCAGCTGATGAAAACACCGTAGTCTGCGAAATGCGCCTTTAGTTCACTTCATTTTCTGCTGATTTAGTACTAAGAAATGATGAACATCAGGTTCTGTTGCCAACAGCTAATAGTCCAAATTGTAGGTCGGCGGCTGGTGAAGTCCTGGGGAAGAATACAAACCGGTAGATACGGAAAAAAACAACATATGTATACAAATGTCAAAATCATGACACGAAATCAGGGGGGAGTTGGTGAAGTGCTGGCGACGAATACAAACCGGTAGATACGGAAAGGGAAAACATGTACATACGGATGTCAATGATGCTGGGAATGCCCAGCCAACAGCTAATTGCTGGTGAAGTGCTGGGGAAGTTGAATACAAACGGGTAGATACGGAAACATAAAACATGTACATACGAATGTCAAAAATCATGACATGAACGTCGAAATCACGTACGAGGGAAAGGAAAGGAGAGGAAAGGAAATGTATAACTGCTGTGTCCCTCAAAGGAACGTATGGGTGGTGAGCTTGCAAACACTGGCTTCTACACTGTGCGCTACCGTTGTGTTTGTATTGCGCTATCGGACCCCTCCGTTGTCGGGCCAATGTCTGCACAGATGTTATAATGCAATGAGAAGCCGCTGTGATGATGACCCACGAGTACATCGCTGATCTTCTGAATATTTAGAGACTTCTCTGCCCCACCATGGCCAGCACTGACCGCATATCGCACAGCTCGATTTCATGGTCATGCTTCCTGGCCTGTCACCCGCCTATTATTTCTTCCTACCAAGATGTTTGAAGCACACGATCAGTAGCTTCGATGTTCTCGTCTCTATGTGTATCCCGCTTGCCGACAAGTCAGTGGGCGATTTATATACCAGTGCATAGTTCGAGATACGTTGTGAACCTCTCCCGGCTCAACCCCTAAGATGGTTTTAGCCACGAGCTTCTTCGCGTCCCTCCTTCTGCTCGCCGCGGCTAAGCCCATGGCCCCTCGCACCATGGTTGTCCATGAGTCGCGTGCCGCCCCTGCCAAAGGATTCGTCCAGTCTGCTGCGGCGCCGGTGGAGCAAGAACTCACCCTCCGCATCGCGTTAAAGCAGAACAACATTGCTGGACTGGAGACTGAGCTATACAAAGTCAGCGATCCAGCGTCCGAATGTGCGTCCGGCGCTTCTCGCAACTGTCTTCTCTGACCGTTCTGCAGTCTACGGGCAACATTTGACCGTAGAAAAGGTTTAACTTCCATGCCTTTGTAGCGCGAATGTGTTTGACATCTCTTGTCACCGCCAGGTTGCCGAGTTTGTCAAGCCCACACATGAGACTTCTGCTGCCGTGTCCAGCTGGCTCTCAGAGAATAATATTGGTGCCAAGCCCGTTACGCCCGCCGGTGACATGCTCGAGATCAAGATTCCGGTCTCCCAGGCAAACGACCTCCTTTCTGCCGAATTCTCCGTCTTTACCCATTCGAGACGGGCAAGACCATCATTCGCACGCTCCAGTACTCCCTCCCCGCGCCTCTGACCCAGCATGTTGAATTTTTCCACCCGATGACCATCTTCGCGCCTCCCCTTGTCTCGAAGGCCAAGTTTGTTGCCGCCAGCCCTGCAAAGCGAGCCACCCCCGGCTCGGATGATCTTCCCGACTCATGCACCTCGACTATGACCCCCGCGTGCCTTCAAGTGGGTCATTTCGCGTCCGGCGCAACTATTTCCACTCACCAAATTATCAGGAGCTCTACGGCATCCCCATCACCCCCGCAACTCAGAAGTCCAACACGCTCGGCGTCGCTGGCTTCATTGACGTGCGTTGATCATCCCCATTTCCTTCGATGCTTTATTTATTGCCCTCCTTGCTTCTAGCAATTTGCGAACGAGGCAGATCTTACGGTGATATCGGCTGACGTGCCGTTTCATGGTGCTCACTGCCGCCACAGACCTTCCTCGCCAGCTTCCGGAAAGATATCAACTCTTCCACCACCTTCGCTCTTGAGACCCTCGACGATGGTAGGAACCCGCAGGACCAGCCCGGCGTCGAGGCTGTTGGTGATCCGCTTTTCGTTTCAGGTGTAGGCTCATTTCTTTCTCGCCCCTAGGACCTTGACATTCAGGTACAGTTCTTCTGCACTGTTTACATTATAGCTCTATCCTGAAATGACACGAAGTACACCATCGGCCTAGCCACCGGTGTACCAGTCGTCTTTATTTCGGCGGGTGACGATAATTCTGATGATGGCCTCGACGGGTTCCTGTAAGTCTCATTGAACTTCTGTGCACGTCCTTACTTCTGACAATTCCAAAACAGTGACATGATCCTTCTCCTGATCAACGACACTAACCGTCCCAGTGTCTTGACCACCAGCTACGGCTTCACGGCCGAGACCGACATCCCATTATCAGTTGCCATGTCGGTGCCTTTCCTGTGCTTCTTGAGCGCCGAATTTTGATGACGGATGCCTTTATTTAGCAACCTATGCAACTCGTACATGCAGTTGGGCGCTCTCGGTACCTCGGTGCTCTTTGCCTCAGGCGATGGTCAGTCCGGGACCATGGTTCAAATCCGTCTTCGCGTCGCGTGCTTACTTGATTGGCAGGCGGTGTTTCGGGCGGCATATTCCAGACTGGCTGGTAAGCAAACTCTATTTGCACCTTTGTGAAACATTTCTCACCGAACGTCGACTCGCACGCAGCGGAATCTTCATCCCCGCCTTCCCCGCCACCTGCCCATTGTGCGTAAAATTCCTCCCCTTCCCATCCCATTCTATTTTCTGATACGCTCTCTTTCTATAGCATCACTTCGGTCGGCTCCACCGGCGGAATCAACCAATTCCCCGGAATCACCGAAGTCGGGTCGTCATTCACCTCTGGAGGTCAGTTGTTGGTTTGCTCTATCCGTGTTCTCCTACCCGAACGCGTCCTCAGGCTTCTCGAACTACTTCCCCATTCCCGACTACCAGGCCAAGGACGTCGCAGCCTACTTCGCATTCATCGACAGCCTCGGCACCATCCCTGAGGACGGCAGGTTCAACCGCAGCGGCCGTGGTTTCCCCGACGTCTCCGCGCAGGGCGAGAACATTGAAATCGTGGTGGGTGCGTCTGTTCTTTCCTTCTTTCTGGGTGCCGCCATATATCCGGAGGAACTGATGATATTCGGGCAGATGGCCAATTCGGCACCGTCGCGGGAACCTCCTGCTCCAGCCCCATTTTTGCGTCCGTTGTCGCGCTCCTGAACGACGAGGTAAGCTCTCTCTCCTGCATAAGGGGAAACTCAACTTCTAATCGTTATTATATTCCTTCAGCTCGTAGCGGCCGGAAAGCCCTCTCTGGGTTTCCTGAATCCTTTCCTGTACAGTTCTGTCGGCCGTGCAGCGCTCAATGATGTTATGTTTGGTGATAATCCTGGTTGCGCAACGGAGTGGGTATTCTTTCTTTCTTTCACTGTCAGCTGGGTTCTTGGGCTGATGAGTATTGTAGCGGCTTCTTCGGAATACCGGGTGGGATGCTGTCACCGGGCTGGGCACACCTAACTATACGGCGCTAAGGACTGCGGTCGGGTTGTGAAGATGGAAATATCATATAAGGGTGAATTTTCTTTAGGTAACACATTTTCTTGTATCTACTTGGGGTGTAGCGCCGTGGCATTGCTCGGGAGAAACTTATGTGTTTTCTCTCGTGAACGATGAGGTGCTTTCTGTTTCGTGCGTTCGAAACTTCGACCATCGCACGCAGTCACCTGGCCTTGGCCACATGGAAGCTTAATAATTAACCCGTACTCCGCGGGAGCCCAACGCATATGTGCGCTCGCGATGATCCGTAGTAGAGCCATGCACTGTAAATGTGATAACAAGTGCGTTGATTACCACTTCCCTCAGACTAATACTACCCAAGGAAAGTGATCCGTTATGGTTTAAGCACGGAAGCCGCAGCCCGCTGAATCCACGTTTCCCCACTCGCACAAGGATGGTTAAGCAATACGTCATTCAATTATATCATAAAATCTACACTGGAATTTGCATACGAACTACGGAAGGCATCTTAAGAATTTCTGCAATGAAACAAGCAGATATCGTGGCGTCAAGTCCGTAGCAGCATTAGAGTTGTTCTTAAAAGTATTCGTTCAAACCATGCGTAAAACAGTCCCCTCATGCCGGGGTTTTTAAAATAAGCGTAACAACGTTGGAAGCGACGCCGTCTGTCGAAGGAACCATCTCGATGCTAATGAGGCGGGTGCGGCCACGGAGCCAGTCAATGCGGCGCACACCAGCTTCCCAGCCTCCACCGAGCTTGATGCAGCGCTGCTCATACGCACGCGAGATCCGCCGCTGCGCACGGCTCCTCTGCCCGAGCTGTGCCCACTCTTCCTCTGTGACGCACTCATAAAGCGCCTCATATAGCGCAAACAGCACAGCGATGTTCGTCACCGGCCGCCGGCGCGTGAACGGGAAGCGCGCCGATTTGGCGGGCGACGCGCCAGACGCATTCGGGCGGACCACGGGAAGAGATCGCATTTGATTATGAGCTGCGAATACACCGTGGGCTCCGTCGCGGGTTCGTCGAGCGTCTCGTAGGGAATCGGCGCACGCGTAGAGCGATTGAGAATGTTCCGCGAGGAAGGCGGCTAGAGGACGTCGCATGAGACTGGTGCATGGTCGAGGTGCGTGTATTCGAATAGGGGATGCATAGCAAACATCGCGGGGTCGGGCCGAATGGGAATCACGAAAGCCACGTGGAGGTCTTGGGAATCGGGTCAGCGATTGGCCACGCAGTGTGGAGAGAAGGACGCACCATGGGTGCTCGAGCGTGTCGAGGTGGAGTTCCGGCTCGTTGTCTGCTTGGGTGCCGGACGCAATGGGTGAATATGCGGGCGCTGCGGACGGATGGATGCAATCGGCGAAGCCTTTAAGCTCGGCAATAACTCTGAAGGCTGGCGCGAAGAATAGGCTTCAGAATGCGAGCTATTGGATTTGGAATCGCCAGAGGAGTCTATCATCGTGTTAGTTTTCTGAATATGATGGAAATTCACGATGCTGCAGATGAGTCACTTCGACGACCGGCATTCGTGTCGAGAGGGAACACCGAGACGCATAGTGATCGGTCCAAACTAAACAGACTCTTGTCCGTCGCACACGGCCTTCCATTTTTCGGCTTGAATACGAAGGAGAGAGGAGCGGCAGACGCTTTGTAGAAGTCGTTGAATCGACGCAGGAGTGATGTCGACCGGCGCGAATGAGTTTTATGACGCTTTTCCTGTGTTGCGAAGAGCGAGGGAATGGCTGGGACGGTATGCGCGACGGTAGCAAAAGAAACGCCACAACAGTCGCCTAGATAGGCGTCCGACCGTGGGTGGCGGAGGAAATAGATTCCGGTCCATTTAATCGATAGTTCCATTTGCGGGTAATAATCGAAGATCGCGAACCGAATTTACTGCGGCACCGCGTGTCCGGCCACTTATCACGACAAGGTGAGGGATGGACGAGCAGAAAGAGCACAAGCTTTCAATCAAAGCGAAGGATATGTCCATATCCCACGCCCGAAAAGCCGTGGATTGAAGGAGCGATTGCGTGAGCTGATTGCTTGCTGATCAAAGAAGGTTCGGCATGATCATATAGATCGATAATGTAGTCAAAGAAATACTTGGAGGCGAGGAACCACGGCCCTGAGGGTTCCAGAAATGAGGGCAGGAGTCTTCTGTAGTGCACGGTTATATAACGTGTAGTATCACCGACGTTTCTAGGGCGTTTTTGTGAGAGAAGAATTGTGGGGCAAGGCGACTTGTTTACATGGCATGAGAAACATGAGCACAACGCGGCGGGCACCCATGTCCCAGGTGAAATTCCTGGTGGCGCGAAATAGCCCCTCCTGGAGATCCTCGAAGTTCGCCCAGGATGGAGGCCCATGGCTGGTGTAGATGCATTGATCCAGGGACGCCCTGGACGAAGCGGAATGCAGCCGAGGAGGCAAGTTCCTCAAAGCTACGCTCTTGCTGGAGGGGCGCTAGGGGCCCGTCTGCTACGCATGAAGATTGAAGTGCCGAGGATGATGAGTATCCGAGTCTATCCATCGCGGGCGTAACACCAATCGGATTGAAAAGTCTACTCAGCGTCCGTGGCGAGACTTCAGAGAACAGAATACCCAGAAGCAGAATATTCGGACTGGACTAATCTATTCACCGGTCTTTCTCGTGCTCGATCCGTAAGAAATCGGCTGGGATCTAAACTAGAATCCACAGGCACAAGAAGCGATGGTCAAAGTCAGAAGTCATTGTGGGTCGCGGGAAGCTCAGATGACGCTCTGAGGTGTCGAAGCGTCCTTTGGCGTACAACGGCGAAAACGTGGATGCTGGATGGAGCATGATTCAGAACGAATCCGCTCGGTTCCAAGGACATGGCCTCAGGCTTTAGGGATCAAGAACCTGTCTGACAAGTACCTTGCCAAACACTTGATCAATGATGGTATCACGGGGAACTACTTCGGCTGCTGCACACTTGTTCAACTTCGGGATTCGTCGGTTCAAATCGAGGCAAGGAATTAGTGCATGTGCGTAAGTGAATGAGACAACGAGAACGAAACAAAGTTTGACAGTGGAATATCTAATGACGAACGGCCGCAACGGCGTCGTATTCGGGCGGTGGATCGGTTGTTCGACCGCCAATTTCGGGTTCGCCGAGATGAATGGTCCACGTTCGACTCCCCGCGTCCGAACACAGCGAGAAATACTTGAAGCTAAAGACATCACAGGACGAACAGGGAGTATAAAGTTGGTACTTGCGATCCAGAATAATGTTCGGATTTTGGGGGTGTAGGAGTCTGTAAAATGAAAGGTGATCAGGAGTGGAAGAGAGGTTAAACACAGGGAACAACCGCACGTTTCGAGTTGTCGAAGCTAATTCTCTCAATCGCCGAGGCGTTAAACAGCCTTGAATGACTCTGCGATCCCAGTCTCTACAGAAATAGATATGACATGTATCTTCCCCCAGTACTGGGTCAAAAGATATTCTTAAAAGAGTGGGTATTATTATCCCACCTGTTGTGGAAGTGCGACTCGATGCGCTCGTCGCCTTCGGGCTTCGGACCGGTTGCACGCGCCAAACAAACACAGGAATAGCCTGTTTGCGATGCAGCCATTGGTGCCACCTGATGGCTGTTTTGTGTTGCGCAACTGGTGGCTACTATGGCTTGAATGGCTGATAAAATATAGTCGGTGTATGCTTTTTCCCACCAGGAAGAGTGTCAATGAGTGTGTTATCATGCACAGAGCTTAAGGAATGCCCCTAGTCTGCATAATGCATCCAAATCCAACAACATTAACTATTTTGGGCGTACAATCTGGACGTTATATATGTGAGTGGGACTGAACACCCATACATGAGCTGAACGACTCAGATGACTCCAAAAATATGGGCAAGTATCAAAGCCATTCGAGCCATTAGTCATTAATTTGCGCAACGCCAAACAGCCATCAGGTGGCTCGAATAGCTGCATCGCAAACTCTCTAATATAACGCGTGGAGTTTTTGTTTTATTATTACATTTCATCCTTTGAGAACATTTTATTACTAAACTGATTACCCACTCTTCCCTTCTCACAGATTTATCCCTCAGCTGTACATTCTAAGATTCGCTTATTCCACCTCGGAACCAAATTCATGAATATTGCGAGATATATTTCCAGATCACGCACAGGATACCTTTTATTGTACATCCCTACGCATTCTTGCACCTACCTACTTTGATTCTACAGACAGTTCATTTTTATTCTCTACGTACCGCCAACGCGACAAGTGAATCCAAGTTCTCCGGCATCATCTCGGATTACGCTGGGGATCGATTTCGAAGTGGATTGGGCACCCACCTTCAGCGCTGAGCAGAACAGGATATCTCCCTATACATCTTTGCATAGCTCCTGGATTGCTGGGACTGTGTTGACTTTAGCTGCGGCTTTCCAACCACGGACTCTATTACATACACGGTTTTGACTCATCGTATTTACTTGGTTGCACCGGACCTACAACGGCATCACCCTCCTTTGTCTCGTACCGCCACGTATACCACACTTTTTGGAGCATCTTCAACCGAATCCACGCTCATTAAAGTCTGCTCGAGCTAAGTTTCCCATTTCATTTGCTCTCCGTTACGATATATGGCTAATTTCATTATTATCCAGCAGTCATTATATTCCTTACTGCACGACTCGGCGCCGTCATCAGCACGACTGGACACTCTCTTTGTCCACCCAGGACAAGCCTTCTCTTCCACACCGTGATCAAGCAGCTCCAATAGAATTGGTGTTTTGAATAGCCACCTTGCCACCCTAGCAAGCACAACGAGCTGGGATGCGGAATGGACGTTCTTCTCCCACTGGATAGCGAATCTGATGTTCACTGCTATGCGTGCGATTTTCGCTGCAATGGGAAAAGTGAACAGCTGGGAATCCTTGAGCATGGATAGACAATGGCAATGCGTATCTGGAGGATGCCCTCTTTAAACCATATCATCCAGATGTCAGAATGGTAAACGCGAGAACTGTTTGATTGTCGGCCTTGAACATCAACTACTGCATTTCAGCGGGAACAGTGCGCGTAAATGGCCGTAGAATGGATTCCAACTACTTGCAGTATCCCTGACGACGGAGGTGGCAGCGGACCGTCAGTAGTCCAGCAGTGATGATTCACAAGCTAACGGCGATGACACTGAGCACAAAAATTGGTTCGCTTCGGGTCTGAGCTGTTGACATAGCAAACAGCAGGATCGACAGAGGCATCAGCATTGAGCCGAATATTGCAAGAATAAGAATGAAGGCAAATGCAGGCCGTATTCCGTGTGCATATCCCTCGATGATTGGACCGATTAAGGACTTCGGAATGGGCTGTGGCGCAAGCGACATGAATCGGATAAATTTCCTGGGTTTTCAATCGCTTCTCTTATATCCCCGGCATATTTACGTGCAGAGGCTTGACATAATGGTTTTCAATGGTTTTTCCGCGTGGATCGGAGTACTGTTGTTAACTTCATACTGACTACCTGAATTTTACAGGGATTTTAGCAACCGTGGATGGAGAGAAAATAGGGCTCGAATTCGGTGCCGTAAGTTAAGTGCGTTAAGTGCGCCCAGCGCATCGATTGGTTAACCCTTGGCGAATTCGGTGCCATAAGTTAACTGCGTTAAGTGCGCCCGGCTGATCGATTGGTTAACCCTTGGCGAATTCGGTGCCATAAGTTAAGTGCGTTAAGTGCACCCAGCTGATCGATCGGTTATAGTGATGTCCATGGCTTGGCTTGAAGCCCAAAAGCCAAGAAGCCAAAGCTGTGTATTGAGTGAGCCAAGCCAAGCCAAATATCTGGCTTGCGGTTGGCTTTGGCTTTAGCTTGAGGTCGGAAAGCCAAAGTCAAACCAGCGAGCCATGGCTTTGACCGATGCATAAAACCAGATAAAAATATAGAGTCAACAAGGCAAGTTTTGCGTTAGATGTCGCATGAGTAGGATTAGCGGACCTCAAACTTACCTCGAGCCATATATAGGGATCGGATCAAGCTCTTTCGGCCATCCCAGGTTTTTGAAGTTGACCGCCGACAGGTTTACCCTGCAATTGTGGACTCAAGGTTGAAACTTCCGGTATTATCCTTATATGCCAGTAATTTTGCCGACTTTTCCGACGATTGCAAGGGTCTATAAATTTTCTGGCCGAAGCCGGGGTTTAAGCCCAAGCCAAGCCCCCTGTCCATGGCTTTGGCTTTGACTTGAAGGATCTGAAGCCAAAGCCGGGGTTTCAAAGCCACGCCAAGCCAAAACATCACTAATCGGTTAACCCTTGGCTTTGCTATCTATCGGCCGCTAGATTAGTTCCCACCAGCCTAGCTGGACTGAGGATGCCGACCTTGCGTGCCAGTCCGGATGTGTTCCTCAGGGAGATCTCTCTGTGTGTTCATGTCCCAAGGTCTGTCTATTTTGACGCGTTATCCGATATGGACGTGTCTCGGATCCAAAGTATAAGTATTGGATCTTGCGGACGCGAATAGAAAACTTTGGACATGCTCCGTTAACCCACTCGAGACGTACTCACTGCATACTGTACCTGTGCCGCAATCTCCCACTATCATATGATGCTGCCTCTTGCATTCCTTTTGTCGACGGCGCTCACGGCAGCGCTCCTGGCGTTTTTCGCATTCTGGCAGCGCTACCTCCAGAAAGCCAAGATCACCTCAAGTACCGACTCGTCCTTCGCTCCTTACACCTCCGCCACCTATCCTATCCTCGGCTCACTCCAGTACTTCTCCGCCCATCGGGAGTTTCTGCGGACGGCGACGAAGGACGGCGCCGCCTCGTACCATCTCGCCCGGCAGCAATGTATCGCCGTGCCCGTCGAGAAGAGACAAGAGTTCTTCAGCGACTCCCGGCTCTCCTTCGCGCTCGCATACGCGGTCATGTTGGGCGCCACGCCGAGCATGAACAAGGATTTCTTGAGCTCTATGGGTTTCGACATCACCTTGGGTGGGCGCTCGATCAAGTTCTTGGCCGCTCTGCTGCGAAGTGAGCGCATCAATGCCAGTAAGCGACTTCCCCGAGTAATCCAACACCCAGCGCTAATAAAGACCGACTCCCAAGACAGGTTCATTCTATACCAATACGCGGACGAGTGGGTTAGCGGTCTCGGTACCGGCAAGCTCACCAACCCCTTTGACACCATCTATCGCGCCGTATTCCGGTTAACGGTCAACACCATCGCGGCCTCAAGCATCTCCGCGAGCCCCGCCATCTGCGATGCCCTAGTGAAGATCTTCCATGCGCTCGACCAGTCGGGGACACCAGCGACGATCCTGTTCCCGTGGTTCCCCTGGTGGGAGCGCGTACAGCGGTTTTATTTGATGAAGCATTTTCACGATATTATGACTGCCGCAGTTGACGAGAGGAGGAAGGAAGGCCGCAATGAGGAGGATCCACTGCAGTATCTTATTGATGAGGGGTTGTCGTCGTTGGAGATCACGCAGGTGTGCCTCTCATCTCCTCCTCTCTTGTGTGCGCCTTTGACTGACCTACTGATTGTCCTGTCGACCAGTTCACACTCGCTGCTCTCTTCTCCGGAATCGCCAACACAGGAGTCGTCGCCGCCTACTTCCTCTGCGACCTCTCCGCCCACCCAACCTACCTCGCCCTCGTGCGCGAAGAAGTCTTCTCCTTCATCTCTCGCTTTAACCCGGACCCCACCCTCCCTCTCCTCGCACGTCTCCACTCAATCACAATCGACGACTGGATCCGTGGCAGCTCCCAGTTCGCGCTCCCCATCATCAACCGCTGTCTCAAAGAAACCATCCGCCTCCGCATCGCCACGCCCTTCCACCGCTTGAACGACTCTGGGCAGGACATCGAGCTCGGCGGGACGATCGTACCACACAGGACGATACTGACGTTCCACTCAAGCTTCATGCATCATAACGAGGACTTTTACACGGAGCCGCTGAGGTGGGATCCCGAGCGGTTTAGTGCGGAGCGTGCGGAGGATATGGACCCGGGGAGGCCGATGGCGTTTGTGGGGTGGGGGCTGGGGAAGCATCAGTGTCTTGGGCAGCGGGTGCGTCGCGTTTGGATTTATTTATCTTTTCTGAACTCCGAATTGAACCGAGCCGCTCATTCAGCTTGCGAAATTCGAGATATTCCTAATCACGACGTTCATGGTGGCTTCGTACGACTTTCAGTTGGTCGACGTGGACGGGACGCCGATGGCCGAGATGCCTCCTGTGGAGCTGAACGACGCGGTGGTGTCGCCGCCGAAGCAGGAGGTGAGGCTGAAGCTTTCGGCGCGAGATTGTTCATGATCATCCTTCGTCCTCGGCCTGGGAAAGTCATGTGCATATCCATGTGTTATTCCGTTCGATATCGTTCAGGTTTATTATCATATTTAATTCATGTAATCCCATAAATACCAGTAATGCATGACGCACTACGTGTCTGTCTTTCCCGTGTCGCTGTTCTCTCCCTTACTGGCTCTTTGTGATGAAACTTCGGGATTGGAAGTTCTGCTGTTGCACATAACTTTCTGCAACATTCGCTCCTGTGCATGACAAGGCCATGGCTTATAGCTGCACCAGCCTGACTCGCTTCCAGGAATGTGTATCGGGCGCAAACAATGGTCCTT